>CAXKVI010000001.1:38722294-38827294 GCA_964058755.1 Campiglossa producta
GATATGACCAAATCACTGTCAATTTTTATCCATCACCAGCTCAATTTTCTCTGTGTGTATGTATGTACAGTCATTTATGATAGAAACTAGCCTATTTTTCTGATTCATATGCAAAGTCCGAGGTGATTTTTTTATACAGACCTCTGTTTGCAGGACAACATGGTGAACGTCATTAAATTTTCAGAATACGATCTTGTAAGTGAAAGTCAAATCTATAAAACTACATAAAATGTCATTCGCCACAATGTGGAAGTAAAGAGAAATATACCTGCTTATCTTATGCTAAAGCAATAAAAGCCCACAAGCAATAATAAAAATCGAAGCCCTAACCCTGATATTGATTGGTATCAAAAAATTAATTTAAATGGGCATACAAAATCCAAACCTGTGGAGAAGGCCAGTGCCACGAGGACACACCCACTATCGAATTTAATGAAACTGAATATTTAAATTTCTTCGTTGTAGAAGACATTTTAAGACTTAGGCCGAACAGTAAATATTCAATTTGCACCACTACTCTCTTTTTTGGGTCATCATAGTATTAAAGATGAAACTTAGATGGCAAATTAACCATGAATTTAGCAGCGGCGTTCTTTGGTAGGCATTGGAGTGTGAAAACAATCCATATTAGGAAATCAGTGCAAGTAGCACTTGTTAAAACTTCGTTAAATATTTAAGTAGAAATGCTTTGTACATATAGTTAGAGTATATATCAAAGTTCTTAGAAAGAATATAGGAATCCATTGAGCCATGTCCGTCCGTCATAGAAAATGAGATAAATCACTATCACAAGCTGGTACTGAGGAATCAGAATCTCGCTGCTATCAATTTAGCGCTAGCTTTCATTACCCAAAATTATCCCAAATAATCTTAAAATAATCCTAAAATGATCCCAAAAATACCCTTAAATGTTCCCAAAACGATCCGAAATTGAACCCAAAACGACCCTGAAATGATCCTAAAATAATCCAAAAATGATTCCCAAATGACCCCAAAAGCACCTTTAAATGTACCCAAAATGATCCGAAAAGGACTTAAAAACTATCCAAAATGATCCCAAAATAATCCTAAAATAATAACCGAACGACCCCAAAAAGACTCTCAAATGTTCCCAAAATGACCCAAAAATTATTCCAAAATTATCGAAAAATTATCTCCAAATGACTCCAAAATTATCGGATAATGACCCCAAAAATAGTCCCAAATTAATCCAAAGTTGATCCCAAAATGATCTCAAAATAGCTTCAAAATTATTCCAAAGTGACCCCTAAATGATCTCAAGATGATCCTAAAATAATCCAAATATGATCCCAAAAATATACCTACAATACAAATACAATACGGTAAAATGGTAACCCTGGCCGGCAACCCTACTTGAAAATGTCGCTGAAAATACCTTTCATTGGTACCCATAGATATAAGCATATTTTTCTACAAAATTAAAAAAAAAATTGAGATAGGTGGCAGCCCTGTAAACAGCCCCAGGTGGCATCCCCCGAACGGGTAGTCTTAGAATCAACCATACTATCTATATTCAAATAGGTCAAGCGGTTCCCGGGATAGTCTGGATATACAAATATACATAAGGAAAAAAAAAAAAAAAACGCGGTCAGGTGGCAACTCTAGGGGTTACCCTGCTTGAACACTTTTGCGTACCACCACCATTATCCCCTGCTCACTTCAAAATAGTCTAGCTATGCATATAATTATTGATAAAGTAAATACCGAGACTAAACATATTTGTTACTAACATTTAAATTTAGAAATACCCCTATATCCTTTTGTGGAATAAAAATATCGTCACAGTATATCGGCTGCTTTGCCCTTACCCAAATTTCGATCTTCATTCTATGTACATACATATATGAATAGCATAGATATTTGCATACATATCTATCTACAGACAAATCAACACTTTCATCTAAGCACTCATTCCTCACACCTTTTATAGTATGTGCGAGTGCGTAAATGCTTACGCCCACAAGTTTAAATTAAATTCAGATCTGTGTCAGGTTACATTCGTATTGGTTTGACATAAAGATAATTGAATGGGATCAAAGGTGATTTTCGTTTGCCAATGTAATAAGTAACACAGACAAGACAGGTGATAAAATGTCCAACCTTACCCACAGCTTAAAAATAGACACAAACTCATACGCCTGAACATACCTTTCATAAATCCTTTTCATTCCCTTTAACAAGGGTTGGCCAACATTCGTATGTCTGAATGGTGCGAATGTACATCTATAACAATTTAGGAAGTAAGATTAAACTTTTACCAGACATCTGGATTAAAGGTTGAATAGACAAATGAATAAATATCTCAATATATAATCGTGTGTGTTTTGGGTTGGGACTTACGTGCATAGGACTATATAAAAAGGACTTAACGAAAATATTGAATTGCTATAGAATAGAGTGCAAATGTTTCAATGTGTTTATTTTGAAATTGCGTAGGCTTGTTGTGTTGATAACTACCCTGTAGAGAAAATCTCTAGTTCAGAGCTAGTTCGCTTCTAGTGCGTTCCGAACCAGTACTAGTTCGCAAACTATCTTTTTTACATGAAATCAACTGGCGAATTTAACATGGCGATGTCCTAGGCTGGAACTAGTACAAAATTCTACAGTTTGGATCTAGTTCGTTTATTGGTACTATTTCTATAGTTCTGAATATAAATTAAATACAAAAACTTAAATTCAAATACGAATCCAAATGCCTTTTAAAGACTCCTCAAACGCTGGTTTCGAACTAGTGCAAACGTATACACTAACGGAGTTATTCTTATTGGCCACTTTGTATCCAGTTCTGATCCTGAAATTTGTTCAGTAGTGCCTGGGTTCCCTGCAGGGAACTAGTGAAAATGTAATCACTAACGTACTAGTTCTTATTGGCCACTTTATATCTAGTTCTGAACCAGAAATTTGTGTCACTAGTGCCTAAGTTCCCTGCAGGGTATTAAGTCGTATCTAAAGGTTTCATTTAAAAATTTTGAATAATCGACTCAGGTAATGCACATAACTTAGATCAGGGTCAGCTAAAGCATATCGTCGTATTGGACAAGTTGTATTTCATTTCATTAGTTGGCACGCTTTCACTGCTGTTTGTGGTTCATATACACCCGTGAACTAAAAAGAGAGGATGGTGGCAAAAGCGACTAGTATGAAATATACTAGTCCAAAAAGCATTGAACCTGAATTAGTATGATTTCAAACAGAATTTTCATGACTTACCCTTTATTTTATCATTTGACTTCATTTTCATGTTTATTCGTAAGAAATCAGCGACTATTTGTATTTATCCTATCACGAAAAAGCATCAATGAATAATAATAAGAGAAAAAATAAATAAACGAATCATCCAGATGGGTTCATCTGACTAGTTTGAAGTTTCGCTGCAGGGTAGCTTCAAACTTTTACTTTTACTAGAAAAATATTATCTATAATGAAAGTCAAATGAATATGTAAAACGTCAAAACATTAATATGAGTGGTGCTTTCTGAAACAAGTCTGAACATTTCTTTTTCGGATCTCGTTAATTTTTTTCGATGGATTCATTCAACTATAGTACAAACAGGTGCCCTGAAAATAGTCATGGGAGATTGTCAAGCAAGATTGTCAAAAAAGAAGTGAGGTATTAAAAAAATTTAAAACCGTTTGGAACTGGGTCCGGATTTCGAAACGGTTTCGGCTTCGTTCTTTTTCAGATCAAATAACGGCTTTATTGTGGGGGCAACCATGGAAAAATTCAAGATAGCATCGCAGTCGTGACGTCATACGATAGCTGGGGAAGTCATGGGCCTGATATACACCCTAAAATATTTTATTACCAAATGGGTGAAGTAAGTACTTTTGTCAATAGCATAGTTCACACTGAAAAAAAAAAACAAATGGCATCGATATACATACCAACAGGCTATCATAACTTCTAACGAAATTTTCACTCTTAACTTGTAGCCATTTTAGGCTCTAGCGAAATATTCAAAGAAAAATTCGCTTTTCTATAAAAAAGTATTGCTGACACTTTATGAAATGCACTACAAAAATCACATTCTCAGACTAGCTCGAGAACTATCTATCCCTCTAAAAAATTTTACAAGGACAATTTTGACGTGAAATTTTGTGATGAAAAAAAAAGCAGAAGCAAAACTTTCTATAGATATTACCATTGCCGAAATTATTACGAAAACTGGAAAAATTTGCACTTAAAATGGGATCAGAATAAAGTTTTTCCCACATTTCATCATTAGAGCTCTATAAACATAAATAATACAGATCAGTCCAAAAAACTTACTTAAGTCCAGTAGTTTTTTGTCACTTTCGATTATCAGTATGGCAGCCACACTGGGCGATACAAACAATGATTTGCTTTGCTTATCCTATACCGTTTAATACACGCATTTATCTGTTGAGTATAATATATGGGTCTAAATTCGTCAAACGGACCACCTGAAAATTGCTTCGCTTCGATTTGAATGAAATTTGGTGAAAGTGATATGCTATGTAAGAAAAAAAATATCACCAAAGGTCGCGTACAAATATTGGATGGTTACCGAGATATACGGGTTTGAATTCGCAATATTTTTTTTGTAAGGCTATTTTCTTTAAAGTCTTTAAATGAAATGTATTTCAAGTGCTAAAACGAAACATGGAAACCTTTTTCTACACTGAGAGAAATGCATGAATGTTGTGACAATATCACTATTGATAGTGCCGAGTTTGATGCAATATTCATTCAGAATGAGCGAGTTATCAAATATTATTTGCTCCCAATAAAAAGTAAAATGACATGTCAACCATTTCGATATGATGTACTATTTTTTATATTTATGGATATAATACTAATATTTTTGAATGGCATGTCAATATCTATGGTCGTGATATGAATTTCTATTGTCGGTGTATCCATATCCATATTTACTACATAGTAATAATAGTAGAGACAGCGTATTAATATATATGGACGAAATGTAAATTTTTCTGGGACGCATAATCATAATAGTTCAACAATTTTTACTATGGATTTTCTAACAATATTACAACTTGTTGGAGCGGTTTTTTTTAATTCAAAATTTTTTGAATTTCTTATGATTGAACATTTTTCTAAAAATTGTATAATATGCCGTAGCCGAATGGTAGAATACTGGGCTAACCTGCCAGAGGAGCATGGTTCGAGTCTCACTGAAACCAGATGTCAAATTATATACAATTTTGTTTTTTTTAAACTATTTAAAATTTATCAATAGTTTATATGGATACCATTTCAATAGTGATTTATCAAAAAAGTATTGATGAAACATCCATATTCATTGATGGGACAGAAATATCAATTTTTATTTAATGTGATATCAATAATTATGGATGTTCGATCAATAGATTTCCATCCGTGTAAAGAAAAAATAATTATGGAAAAATTTTTGTAAAAATTTTATACAAAATATCAACTTTTTTCAAATTTGGACATTTTTAATCTTTTAATTTAAATTTAAAGCTTGATCTTTTACCTTTAAAATGATACCTTTTTTGTAATGGACCTCGAAAATTTACTTAAATAATTGTTATCTTAAACAAAAAAAAAGCACACCATAAAATGTAACAAATTTTAATTTTTCAACATGAAATGATGTGTAGTGGGTGAATTTTAGCTGTAAATTTTTAACAAAGAAGTCGGACACCATATCAAATCGGAAATTTGGAAAAAAAGAAAAATCCGTAAATTCATTGCATTTTACGGTTTTTTGATTAAGATAATAATTCATTAAACAAATTTTCGAGTTGCATTACAAAAAAGGTATAATTTTAAAGGGAAAAGATCGAGCTTTAAATTAAAATAAAAACAAAAATTAAAAATGTCCAAATTTGAAAAAATTGATATTTTTTACTTACATTTTTCAATAAACTGTTTTTTTTTTTAACACTTATCCTGTATAAGTGGGTCAAAACTGCCCAAACGACTTTGAAAGTTGCATATCTTTTTATAGACTTTCTATAATCTATTGAAACTTTTCGACTTTTATTATTTAATCAAAATATACTTGAAAAAAGGATTTGTTTAAATGTTTCATCTACAGGATAGACTGGGCAGAAATAATTGCGTATATTGTATAAATGGGTCAAAATTGCCCAATAGTAAAAGGAGCAAGCGTATATGTAATAGTTGCTCAAAATAGCCCTAATAAGATGTTTTTTTACTTATTTAATAAAATTTTATTATTTTCAAGCTAAAAAAGTACTTGAAAGCTTGAAATGAAATCAAAAACTCTTCATTAGTCCATTGGGCAAAAATGACCCACTTATGTCACGTACGTTACTTTTTTTGAATAGAGGAGTAAGTTTATATGTACTAGTTGCTCAAAATAACCCTAAGAACACCTTTTTGTACTTCCTTAATTGAATTTTATTATTTATAAATTAAAAAAATACTTCAAACCTTGAAATAAAATAAATAAATAATAAAAAGCCTATTAATTCGTCCATTGGGCAAAAATGACCCACTTATGTCACGTACGTTACTTTTTTTGAATACAGGAAAAAATTGTGAATTCAAACCCGTAAATCTCGGTAACATATTTTTTGGAACGAATAGAAACATCAGATAGATTCACATTTCTCAAATATTCAATAGATGAAAAATGATACATATTCTTGCCTTACGAATTTGTAACACGAAAACATATGAGGAGCTTCAAACCAAAACGCAAAAAACTACCACCTATTTTTTTAGATATTGAAGGGACTCGACTTTCCCTTCTGAAATATATGTAACAACATATTTTAGCTGTAAAAAATTGCAAATTTAGCCATTTTGTATCGCTCTTAAAAATACGATTCACAACTAAACTATATACAGAACTTTTTATTTTGAAATGACACATAAAAACGATGAAACACGTTAACTCTATTTTTGGCCGTAGATTATGAGGGTGTCCTCATTTTTTCTATATTAGGTCATTATTACAAATATTTCGATTTTTTGCACTATCATTACTTAGTATGAAGTAAAGTTTCTTAACGAATGAAAGCATTTTTGGTAAACTGAATTATACAATAGTAGCACCTTGTTTCACAAATAAGTTACTTGCAATAACATTATTTTGTGGTCGTTTCCTATCCAATGGCTATTGCTAGGAACTATGATAAATTGCTTTAAAACTCGTATTTTGGTATGGGACTTATAAGAAATTAATATATCGTTATCAAAAGGGCTCAACAAACCCCATTCTCTGATTAGTCAAAAACTTTCAAAGAAAAAACGCAATAACTTCAGTAGCATTCAAACCAAAACGCAATAAGTATAAATTTTCACACCAAAACGAAATAAATCCAAACAACTTTCTGCTTTAACTTTAAATCTAGTTATCCGGTAAATGTAATTTTTTGGGCACATGTTTTTTTATTATATAACTGGTATAATGTCATGAATGTTTTTGAAAATATCTATCCATTTCCCGGTAATCATATTTTCTCATTTATCTACGAACTTTTTATGTGTAACTTATTGCGTTTTGTTTTGAAGCTCCTCATATATTGTCAACAACTTCTGACAAATATATCATTTGATTTTGAAGCAAACTGGTCTAAAAGTGCGACATATTTTGCCTACCACTGAAAACAACGTTAAATTTACGATGAAATAAAATAATGAGAATTGTTATGCAAAAAAAAAAAAAAAAAAATTTTAGTATTCAAATTCCCAACGCCATAGTTAAAATACTAAAATATTTGTTCTTTTAGTAGCACCGTAAAATGTTTATTTTACTGCTGTGGCTTGCTTTTACAAGTATTTCGTGTAACTCAAAGTACCACTTGCCATTAACATGCATACAGAGCATATGAATCCCGGCGCTGTTCAACACCATAGAATTAAGTTAAATACGAGTATATTAAGCATTGCAAGAAAGGCACTTTTCAAACTAAACTCAAACATATTCATATACAAACATACAAATTATGTCTATATTTCGGACATTTAGAATAGTACTTTACGTAAAAAAAATTCAAAATATTTTTAATGTTAATAAACTGTTCTCCCCATAAACGGATTATATAGCTGTTATACGGCTTTAGTAAAATTGAAAAATATTAGATTATAACTGCGCTATTTTCAATAATATCGCGATAAGTTACTTGTAGAGCCGCACCATTCGGAGAGCTTTTGATTCCAAAACTCAGCTCCATCCCATTCCCTCTGTGACGCTATCTATGATTCGTAGACATATACCAAAGCAGCTAAAATGACAGACCTACAGCGCATGATCTCTTTACGTTTGGATAGTTCTAGACTTTAGACTTCTCAGTTTTTAAGTCAAAAGTAGAACTTGTTTGCAAGAATTAATGTTCGTCGTTTTACTAGTGGCCCGCACTCAAAGCCAAATCAGAATAGTGTTTTATCTACACTAAAATGATTATAAAATACACTTCATTCTATGTATGTCATAATCAACATAATATAAATTGTATGTCTACTATGGAGCTTCAATCTTAAAATAAGATTTAACAAGTGAGGAAGTCTAAGTTCGGGTAAACCGAACATTAAATATCCAGCGGTAGTTTTCATATGATTCTCGAAATTTTCCATTTCGGAAGTGGGTGTGGTTGGGAAACGATTTCGTCCCATTGCATCAGGTATAAGTACTCCCTATTATCTTAGTATACCTCGTACCAGTTGCATCGTTCTACCGTAATCAGTTTAAAAATTATGACCCGTGAAATTTTCAAATATGCCTCCCTGAAGAGTGAGCTGTGCCACGCCTACTTTAATAATTTATCAAAAAATTATAATAGAATTACTAGGGGATTCATCCTACCAAACTATATCATGTTAGCCGTTTCCGTTACCGAATTATGTCAATTTAGGTGATTATCGAGGATTTCGATATCGAAAGTGGGTGTGGTTGGAGGGAGATTTTATCCAATTTCATCAGGTATACTCCCAAAGGTACTAGTATGCTTTGTGAAAAATTTCATCATTCTATCGTAATCAGTTTAAGAGTTACGACCAGTCGAGTTTTCAAAAATGCCTTCCTTAAAAGCGGGCGGTGCGACGCCCACCTAAAAAAAATTATGGAAAAATCATAAGGGAATGACCAGGGGGGTTCACCTATAAATTTATATCATTTTAGCCATTTCAGCTACCGCGATATGTCAACTTATGTTATTATCGAAATTTTCGATATCGAAAAAGGGGGCGTGGTTATCATCCGATTACGCCCATTTTCTTTTCCAAGCTACTATGGCCAGAAAGTAATCTGTATACCAAATTTCATGCAAATACCGCAATTTTTACTCAAGTTATTTCAATTTGTATGATTTTCGAAATTATCGATATCGAAAAAGGGGGCGTGGTTATCACCCGATTTCGCCCATTTTCTATAGCAACATACCTTGACCAAAAATTAATTTTTAAATAAAATTTCATGCAAATATCTCAATTTTTACTCAAGTTATCGTGTACAGAGACAGACGGACGAACGGACGGACATGCCTTAATGAACTCCTCTTTTCAATCCTAGATTTTTTATACAGTACGCTGGGTATAAAAATTGCGGTTTGTGTCCATGGTTGTGTGTGTGACACAGCTTAGTACTATGGTTTTTGATACAGATATGCATGGTAGTTGGCACAGGGTGACCTTGAAGAATATAAAAAAATTATTCATACCATCAACCGACTTGATTTTTTTTTGGATAAGAGGTCCCTATTACATTTCATTTTATCTAAGTTGGTTGTTTAGAATGACTGAAACACCACTTTAAGTTTCGTCAAGATGATAACTAATATGCATGTTAAGCAACGACTATGATTACGCGCAAGTGTGGTTTTAAAATACATACATATCTTTGAAAATATCCACTTCTCTCAGCTACTCCAAAAACAGCGATCCAAAAGTGTGCGTGTGTTCATTTCTTATCATTGTAACTGACATGTGTTTATAATTTATGTTTTCTCACACTTAAAACACAAAAAAAAAGTAAAAAACCTTTTCTTTGATTTTCTCGTGTTTTATTGCTTCTGTTGCTATTCGATATTTTTTTGGATAGTGCTTCACTACTTAATGTCTCATTGTTTGCTACTTAAGCATGTTACTCTTCTTTCCACTTCACTATGCCACTAACATTGCTATTGTACCACTTGAGACCATGACCATTTTTACAATTGATGTTTTCTATGTATGTATAAGTACACTCTTACATGACCGCCTGCTGATCACTCGCATTAGCCCACCCAACATTTTCTATCGCGGACGTGTCCATAAAGTTACTTGCAGAAGTTGAATTTCATCGCGGAAGTTATCGCTGATTCATCTTTTTCTCATCTCCCTTCGGGAAAAACTGTTTCACGTATACGTGACGTCCCTTATGCGACCCTGCGAAAAGTGACTTATAAGTGTGTTCTGGGGGATAGACACTGAGTAACTAAGTAACGGAGTGACGCCAAGAAGTCAGATGTAAAGCATCTTCTAGAAGTGACGCAAGCGTTACTTATGCGATATGGGAGAGAAAACGTTCTTCAAAATGCTAGCAGGGATTAGTTACGTATACGCCCCGTAGGCTTCATCGCTGACATCAAAATTAATGCAGCTACATAGATTTACACACAAACAAATGTGAAAGTGCTTCACAGCGTCATTTCCGGGAAAGATAAACATAATTATTATATACCAAAAAAATGTTTGGAGTGTTATTATGAGAATTTGTTTTTTTGTTATTGCTATTTTTGTGGACTTTTGTATGGTTTGATTGTATCTACTTGTGTGATTGACATTGCTGTCCATTTCTCGCTGAGCATCTAATAGCAAGTTAAGTGGCCACCTCAACTAACGAGCAAGTCATACGCATTGGGGTTTTTTTTAAGCGCACGTGCATGTTCCCAATGAAGTGTTTTACAAAACTAGTCCGAGAAAATACTGGTTGAGTAGTTAATAGATACGATCTCTTCAATCTGTGGCGATTACGTAAAAAAAAAAAAAAAAACTAATGGCGGCGATATACCTACAGGTTATCATCATAACCTCTAACGAGATTTTTAGCCGAGCTTCTCTTTCCAACTTGTGGTGTGTTGCTTTTTGAGTTTTTCCTACAAGTTGGCGGGACCTACAGTTTTTTGCCGACTCCGAACGGCACTTGCAAAGCAAATGAATTTTTTGCTGAGAAGCTTCTCATGGCAGAAATACACCCGGAGAGTTTGCCAAACTACTGCCGAGGGGCGACCCCGTTTTAGAAAAATTTTTTTTCTAAATAATTTTTGATGTTACTTTTGCCGGGCATCGAACCGCCACGACTTGGTGTAGAAGGCCGAACACTTAACCGCTACACCACGGCGGCCGCCAATTACGTAGGTATGTTAAAATAAAACGATAGGGATTCAACATGGGCTGTAGCAGGTTTGGGCTCATTTGAAAATAACTTACAGTTAGGTTTTGCAGGTGCTTTGCAGCGTATTAGTAAGCTCGTCAAATCGTGAATTAATATTTTATTGACACAATAACGAAGGGCCGTCCCTTTGTTACTACTACAAAAAAGTAGGTTTATTAATACGGTGATGGTAAATCGGTGATCGAGTCGTTTGGGGTTACAGAACACTATTTATGTGATCATTGATAAAGCCAGTTTTCTTTTCTTCAGCAGACATCTTTTTGAGAGACTTTCGAAGCCCAGATTATTGCCAACGTAGGATCGGCAAATCTCTTTGGTGGACGACAGGTCTACTATTCAACAAAGGTTGGGCGAGCAAGCTACACATTTTCAACTCAGATATTGAAATCCAGGTTTTAAAAGAATATGAAAAGATGCACTGATTCCACGAAGCTCAGAAAAAGCATCTCAAGGATTCCTCGCTTTTGAGGCGGCTTGAGGGACTTAAATAGTGGTAAGGCCTTATGCATTCCCTTCGGAGGACAGGTCTGAACAAATGGGAATCGGATCGACCTTAAACTCTGCTTTCTGTTGTAAACTAACTTTATCTGAACCTTAGAGTCAGCGGCTGCCCACTTCAGTGACCATGCAATCTGGGAACACGTTGACCAGTTGTGACTATAGACAGCCAACAACAGCTAAATGGAACTCGTCGGAAAACTGAATGTGGAAGATAGGGCAAGGATGACCTTGCCTTCATGATTTGAGTTACAGGCTGGAGAATAAAGGGCACTTCAAAGTGAGTGGCCCATTCCTTTGAGACAGGAATGGTGTGATGAATCACCTGGGATTGATATTTATACTAGTTGAGGGGTCATTTACAACTAGTTTATTTCATTGCATTATATTCATATATCGTCGCTCCCAACGAAGACTAGCACGGTTCTTTTTTTGCGTGAAGAACTAAAATAGTGGAAGATTAAAACGCTTCAGTTCTCTGCGTGGAAGACTAAAACACTCCGTTCTCTGCGTGGAAGACTAACACGCTTCAGTTCTCTGCGTGGAAAACTATTAAAACTTCGTTCTCTATGTGGAAGACTAACACTCTTCAGTTCTCTGCGTGGAAGACTAACACACTTCAGTTCTCTGCGTTGAAGACTAACATACTTCGTTCTCTGCGTGGACAACTAGCATAGTTCGAATAGAAGTGAACCGTGTTAGTCTTCCACGTAGAGTACTGAAGAGTGTCAGAGAACGAACAAACCATGCTAGTCTTCCACGCAAACAACGAACCTTGCTAGTCTTCCACGCTAACTGAACTATGCTAGTCTTCGTTGGGAGCGACGATATCTGCAAATATGTGTGGCATAGGGCATTAGCTAGTTAAGTTCTTAGTTTAGGATATATGTATGTATACGAGTGAGTTATATTTGTATCTATCTATAGTATAGATTCTATACCATATACACTTATATTGGCTGAAGTGCGCTTGTTGATGGCACTTAAGCCAATGGTAACGATTCTCAACGATTTTTGTTTGAATAATCTTTTTTGCTACTCTCCATACACACTTCCTGACAAGACCTACTGCCTACCCACTCTTTAGCTCCATGTGAAACTAGTGGCGTAACTACCTTTTCTAATCGTCACAATTTCCGCCCCCTACTTGACTTAACCTCTCCAACCAATTCAAAATTATTTTTACTACATACTTAGAGCATCTTCATTGTATGTACTTAATCGATGTCTGTTGACAAACTACAACAACTGCTTCACAACAAACTTTCCGCAAATGTGTGTGTTAAATGCCTTTAGTTGACATTTACTAGTTGCAGGTTTGCATAGTGGTTGTCACAATGTCGTTAATGGTTTTCACAGTTTGATAATCTTTATTGATTTCGTATATTCCTAGAAAAAGTTACAAACAATTATCAAAAATATTCAAACATATACATGTGTATTAGGGTGATTCAAATACAAAAAATTTGTTTCTTTTTTCGGTCTTATCCCCTGAAACTATAGGTTGTGATGAGAAAATAATCCTTGCAAAAAATTAGCGTTCTAACTTAACCCTTAGGGGTGGCAATTTTTTTCGCCCTTTCCCATACATTTTGTATGGGGAAAAATTACATTTTTTTCAAAGTGAATTCTTTTAATTTTTGAAACTTTTTTGAAAATATTTTTGCATACTCTTAGTTGAAGCTTTGAAACTTCCAAAATGGTATGCCATGTGCGATTATCTTAACTAATAAAATAATTACAGCCATTTAAAATTTACTAGATTTTATACGTGTTACTGTGTATGTGTGTGCAATAGTACCAAACTCAGTCATTTTCAAATGGCTGTAATTATCTCAAAAGTTAAAAGTTTCAAAAATTAAAAGAAAATTCACTTTGAAAAAAATAAAAGTGGCAAAATGTATGGGAAAGGGCGAAAAAAATAGCCACCCCTAAAGGTTAAGTTAGAACGCTAATTTTTTGCAAGGCTTATTTTCTCATCAATACCTAACTTTTTGAGGGGGTAAGACCAAGTCGACATTTTTTTTGAATCACCCTAATGTGTATGTACGTTGTACATATATAGCGCGATTCCTAAAAAGAAACATGATTCAGTTAGATAAGTGCTTATCTGAGAGCTGATGTCCGCTATACAGAGGTTAAGAATTTCCAAATGTTGTTTATCGCGAGAATATTTGTTCGCAGCTCGGAACCATAAAACGTATTAAATGAATCTTGCTAATATTATAAATGTGAATGTAGCGATGTTTGGATATTTGGATGTTTGGATGTTTGGATGTCCAGACGTTTACTTCTGTTCCTCAATAACGTGAGAATGGCAAGACGGATTTTGTTGAAATTTGGTAGGCAGACAGCTAATAGTCTGGAAGGAGATATAGGCTATTTTTTTGTTTATTTTTGGGGGGTCCGGCTATGCTAGGGACCGATACTTTTCGTTTTTTTTGTTTTTCCATATAACTCTGAGTACATTTGACCTAAACTTATGATATTTCGAATACAGGTGTAGAAACTTCGAACAATATGGGTATCAAGCGAAACTGGAAGGTGCCAGGTCTCATTTGGAGTTCGATATATTTCGATAAATTTATCGATAACTGTGTTATCAGTCGAAATGAGATTGCCCAGAAACCTTACATTTTCCCTACAAGATGGGTATCAAACGAAAGGGGATAACCCCAGGTTTCATTTGGACTTCGATATATTTCGATAAATTTATCGATAACCGAGTTATCGGTGAAAATGTTATTTAACAAAAACCTTAAAATTACCTTACAATATGGGTATCAAACGAAAGGGAATGGCCCCAGGTTTCATTTGGACCTCAATATATTTCGATAAATTAATCGATAACTGAGTTATCGGTGAAAATGTGGTTGCTCAAAAACTTTAATTTTTCCCTACAATATGGGTAACAAACGAAAGGGGATGACACCAGGTTTCATTTGAACTTCGATATATTTCGATAAATTTATCGATAACCGAGTTATCGGTGAAAATGTTATTGAACAAAAACCTTAAAATTACCTTACAATATGGGTATCAAACGAAAGCGAATGGCCCCAGGTTTCATTTGGACCTCAATATATTTCGATAAATTAATCGATAACTGAGTTATCGGTGAAAATGTGGTTGCTCAAAAACTTTAATTTTTCCCTACACTATGGGTATCAAACGAAAGGGGATGACACCAGGTTTCATTTGAACTTCGATATATTTCGATAAATTTATCGATAACCGAGTTATCGGTGAAAATGTTATTGAACAAAAACCTTAAAATTTCCCTACAATAGGTGTAACAAACGAAAAGGAAAGGCTGCAGGTTTCATTTGGACTTCGATATATTTCGATAAATTTATCGATAACTAAGTGATCGGTGAAAATGTAATTGCCCAAAAACCTTAAAATTGCCCTACAATATGGGTATCAAACGGAAGGGGATGGCACCAGTTTTCATTTGGATTTCAATATATTTCGATAAGTTTATTGATAACTGAGTTATCGGTGAAAAATCCTTAAAATTTCCCTAAAATATCGGTATCAAACAAAAGTGGATAGCCCCAGTTTTCATTTTGACTTCAATATATTTCGATAAATTTATCGATAATTGAGTTATCGGTGAAAACGAGATGGCTCAAAAGCCTTAAAATTGGCCAACAATATGGGTATCAAACGAAAAGGGATTGCCCCAGGTTTCATTTGGACTTCGATATATGTATTTCCATATATTTATCGATAACTGAGTTATCGGTCAAAACGTGATCGCCCAAAAACATCAAATTATTTAATCAATCTAACTTTCCCCATTGATGGGAATTTTGAAAATTTTAAATACCCTTGGTAAACCTCACTTTAAATCGATTTCAAGATATGTATATTAAATAAAATTTTTGAACCCCGTTTTTCAATACATACTATTTTTTCAAAACTCTAGGAACATAGACAAATAATTGATCTTCCAACAGTTTTTTATTTGACCAATCTACCTAACTTGGTGAACTTCGACGACCGAATTTTTACTTCAAATGTTGAAAGGGCACTTCGCAGGGGCGGACAAGGCCGCGGGTATATACTAGTTAGATTATAATTCAGCACCGGCGGTTCCTTTATATTGGTCTTTCGATATTTGTCATCAGCCTTCAGAAGTTGGTTTCATTTATTTTGCTCAATATACTTCCAGATATATGCCCTCTGAAAATTCTATTCGAACTGGAGGTACCGCGCACCTTTTTCGTTATCCCCAGTTTTTTTGGAGCTGGTAGAGATTAATCCCATATAACCCCTTACTAAAATTCAGTGGTCTAACCTAAATTTTTCCAGAGATACGGACTATGAAAATTTTTATTTGTATAGGAGGTGCCACGCTCACTATATATATCAACATATTTGCTAGCCTGTGACCATCCCTGGAAGATATCACTGCATATTTTAAATTTGGTTACGATCAGCTTTTTCATTTAGGAGCCAACTCGGCTATAGGTACATAATTTGAA
Organism: Campiglossa producta; assembly: GCA_964058755.1. NCBI lineage: Eukaryota > Metazoa > Arthropoda > Insecta > Diptera > Tephritidae > Campiglossa > Campiglossa producta. Next base: position 38,738,655 of record CAXKVI010000001.1, read on the forward strand.
TTTTATAAATCTTCGGTGTTTATGCAAAATAACGTAACCGGCAAATGCAAAAGCACGTAAAGGACATTTTGGTCAAAGGAAAATTTGCTTACCATGGCCAATGGGTACCCGGTTTCATTCTTTACTAACAAAAAATAAGAATTTGTGAAATGGAATGTCAAACAACGGCACTAATGCTTAATTTGCAAAATTTATAGTCCAGTCAAAATTGACATAAAAATTGTGGTCAAATAACAAAAATTCCCACAAATTTACATGAACCATGTGTGCTAAAAAAGCTATTAGGGGTCAAATGTCGAGAAAAATTCTCAAAAATTTTCTTTATGATGGCTAACCCAAGCTATTTAAAAAAAATTTCAAAAACTTCAAACTTTTGTAAAAACCAGAAACTCCCCTTAAAAATTCATTAAAATAGGAAGCGGTAGACTAAAAAAAATGTATAGATTTGACATGGATCATGACCCCTCTACAACTAATACAAAACATATTTTTGCTGGGGTGCGATAAAGCCATGCGAGATAACGCCTCACTCAATTCAAAGAGAGATAAAGCCATATGGCTTTATTTCCAATTTAAAAGAGCGATAAGGCCATATGGCGTTATCTGGTATGGGTTTATCTCTCATTTGATTTTCCCTTTTACGGAATATTTTCTGCTCTATATGCAATCAAGAAGGTGTGCACTATTAGTGATTTTAACCTTTCGTAAAAGGAAAAATTCCCTTCTAATCTTACTAATATTATAAATGTGAATGTAGCGATGTTTGGATATTTGGATGTTTGGATGTCCAGACGTTTACTTCTGTTCCTCAATAACGTGAGAATGGCAAGACGGATTTTGTTGAAATTTGGTAGGCAGACAGCTAATAGTCTGGAAGGAGGTATAGGCTATTTTTTTGTTTAATTTTGGGGGTCCGGCTATGCTAGGGACCGATACTTTTCGATTTTTTTGTTTTTCCATATAACTCTGAGTACTTTTGACCTAAACTTATGATATTTCGAATACAGGTGTAGAAACTTCGAACAACATGGGTATCAAGCGAAACTGGAAGGTGCCAGGTCTCATTTGGAGTTCGATATATTTCGATAAATTTATCGATAACTGAGTTATCAGTCGAAATGAGATTGCCCAGAAACCTTACATTTTCCCTACAAGATGGGTATCAAACGAAAGTGGATAACCCCAGGTTTCATTTGGACTTCGATATATTTCGATAAATTTATCGATAACCGAGTTATCGGTGAAAATGTTATTGAACAAAAACCTTTAAATTACCTTACAATATGGGTATCAAACGAAAGGGAATGGCCCCAGGTTTCATTTGGACCTCAATATATTTCGATAAATTAATCGATAACTGAGTTATCGGTGAAAATGTGGTTGCTCGAAAACTTTAATTTTTCCCTACAATATGGGTATCAAACGAAAGGGGATGACACCAGGTTTCATTTGAACTTCGATATATTTCGATAAATTTATCGATAACCGAGTTATCGGTGAAAATGTTATTGAACGAAAACCTTAAAATTACCTTAAAATATGGGTATCAAACGAAAGGGAATGGCCCCAGGTTTCATTTGGATCTCAATATATTTCGATAAGTTAATCGATAACTGAGTTATCGGTGAAAATGTGGTTGCTCAAAAACTTAAATTTTTCCCTACAATATGGGTATCAAACGAAAGGGAATGACACCAGGTTTCATTTGAACTTCGATATATTTCGATAAATTTATCGATAACCGAGTTATCGGTGAAAATGTTATTGAACAAAAACCCTAAAATTTCCCTACAATATGTGTAACAAACGAAAAGGAAAGGCTGCAGGTTTCATTTGGACTTCGATATATTTCGATAAATTTATCGATAACTAAGTTATCGGTGAAAATGTAATTGCCCAAAAACCTTAAAATTGCCCTACAATATGGGTATCAAACGGAAGGGAATGGCCCCAGGTTTCATTTGGACCTCAATATATTTCGATAAATTAATCGATAACTGAGTTATCGGTGAAAATGTGGTTGCTCAAAAACTTTAATTTTTCCCTACAATATGGGTATCAAACGAAAGGGGATGACACCAGGTTTCATTTGAACTTCGATATATTTCGATAAATTTATCGATAACCGAGTTATCGGTGAAAATGTTATTGAACAAAAACCTTAAAATTTCCCTACAATATGTGTAACAAACGAAAAGGAAAGGCTGCAGGTTTCATTTGGACTTCGATATATTTCGATAAATTTATCGATAACTAAGTTATCGGTGAAAATGTAATTGCCCAAAAACCTTAAAATTGCCCTACAATATGGGTATCAAACGGAAGGGGATGGCACCAGTTTTCATTTGGATTTCAATATATTTCGATAAGTTTATTGATAACTGAGTTATCGGTGAAAAATCCTTAAAATTGCCCTAAAATATGGGTATCAAACAAAAGTGGATGGCCCCAGTTTTCATTTGGACTTCAATATATTTCGATAAATTTATCGATAATTGAGTTATCGGTGAAAACGAGATGGCTCAAAAGCCATAAAATTGGCCAACAATATGGGTATCAAACGAAAAGGGATTGCCCCAGGTTTCATTTGGACTTCGATATATGTATTTCCATATATTTATCGATAACTGAGTTATCGGTCAAAACGTGATCGCCCAAAAACATCAAATTATTTAATCAATCTAACTTTCCCCATTGATGGGAATTTTGAAAATTTTAAATACCCTTGGTAAATGCTTCAGTATTCAATAATCTTCTAATATTATAAATGTGAATGTAGCGATGTTTGGATATTTGGATGTTTGGATGTTTGGATGTTTGGATGTCCAGACGTTTACTTCTGTTCCTCAATAACGTGAGAATGGCAAGACGGATTTTGTTGAAATTTGGTAGGGAGACAGCTAATAGTTTGGAAGGAGGTATAGGCTATTTTTTTGTTTAATTTTGGGGGGTCCGGCTATGCTAGGGACCGATACTTTTCGATTTTTTTGTTTTTCCATATAACTCTGAGTACATTTGACCTAAACTTATGATATTTCGAATACAGGTGTAGAAACTTCGAACAATATGGGTATCAAGCGAAACTGGAAGGTGCCAGGTCTCATTTGGAGTTCGATATATTTCGATAAATTTATCGATAACTGAGTTATCAGTCGAAATGAGATTGCCCAGAAACCTTACATTTTCCCTACAAGATGGGTATCAAACGAAAGTGGATAACCCCAGGTTTCATTTGGACTTCGATATATTTCGATAAATTTATCGATAACCGAGTTATCGGTGAAAATGTTATTGAACAAAAACCTTTAATTACCTTACAATATGGGTATCAAACGAAAGGGAATGGCCCCAGGTTTCATTTGGACCTCAATATATTTCGATAAATTAATCGATAACTGAGTTATCGGTGAAAATGTGGTTGCTCGAAAACTTTAATTTTTCCCTACAATATGGGTATCAAACGAAAGGGGATGACACCAGGTCTCATTTGAACTTCGATATATTTCGATAAATTTATCGATAACCGAGTTATCGGTGAAAATGTTATTGAACAAAAACCTTAAAATTACCCTACAATATGGGTATCAAACGAAAGGGAATGGCCCCAGGTTTCATTTGGACCGCAATATATTTCGATAAATTAATCGATAACTGAGTTATCGCTGAAAATGTGGTTGCTCAAAAACTTTAATTTTTCCCTACAATATGGGTATCAAACGAAAGGGAATGACACCAGGTTTCATTTGAACTTCGATATATTTCGATAAATTTATCGATAACCGAGTTATCGGTGAAAATGTTATTGAACAAAAACCTTAAAATTTCCCTACAATATGTGTAACAAACGAAAAGGAAAGGCTGCAGGTTTCATTTGGACTTCGATATATTTCGATAAATGTATCGATAACTAAGTTATCGGTGAAAATGTAATTGCCCAAAAACCTTAAAATTGCCCTACAATATGGGTATCAAACGGAAGGGGATGGCACCAGTTTTCATTTGGATTTCAATACACTGAAACAAAAACGTACATGTTTTTTACGAACAAAGTTTCATAGAAGTTCGCGCTGGTTATTCTTAAAATATATGAAAAATTTCATAGAATCTAAGAAAATTTTCTTACAATTTATGAATGAATACATGCTTTCTGTGGATTTGTTTACATATTTTACGAAAAAGTACTTATATTCTAAGAAATGTTCGTAAATTTCTACGAAAAAAGTTCTTTGGAGAGGTTTTAACGAACAATTCTTAAAATCTATGTGCTTTTTCATTGGATACATGAACTTTTTTGGTTCAGTGTATATTTCGATAAGTTTATTGATAACTGAGTTATCGGTGAAAAATCCTTAAAATTGCCCTAAAATATGGGTATCAAACAAAAGTGGATGGCCCCAGTTTTCATTTGGACTTCAATATATTTCGATAAATTTATCGATAATTGAGTTATCGGTGAAAACGAGATGGCTCAAAAGCCTTAAAATTGGCCAACAATATGGGTATCAAACGAAAAGGGATTGCCCCAGGTTTCATTTGGACTTCGATATATGTATTTCCATATATTTATCGATAACTGAGTTATCGGTCAAAACGTGATCGCCCAAAAACATCAAATTATTTAATCAATCTAACTTTCCCCATTGATGGGAATTTTGAAAATTTTAAATACCCTTGGTAAATGCTTCAGTATTCAATAATCTTATATATATAAAAATGAAATGGTGTATAATTGTAACGCTAAAACTCGAAAACGGCTGAACCAAATGAAATACTTCCTTTGGGGGATTTGTTTGTTATTACCACGCGCAGGTCATGTCTTAAAATCAGAACAAAATATTAAGGGGGCGTGGCACCTCCCATACGAACTGAATTTTTCAAGTTGAATATCTTCAAAAGTGTTTAAGGTAGGAACATGAAAATTGGTACAGAGCTACAGGATAACAGCACCACTCTCACCTATAAAACCGGGGGTTATCCAATAAGGGGGCGTGGTACCTCCCATACAAACCAAATTTTTTAAGCAGAATATCTGTGAAAGGGTTCAAGGTAGGGACCTGAAAATTGGTATAGACCTATATGGTATCAAAAGCCTTCTTACACATAAAAGAAGGGGTAACCGGAAAAGGGGGCGTGGCACCTCCCATACAAACTGAATTTTTCAAGGTGAATATCTTCAAAAGTGTTTAAGGTAGGAACATGAAAATTGGTATAGAGCTATAGGATAACAACACCATTCTCACCCATAAAACTTGGGGTTATCGAAAAAGGGGGCGTGGTACCTCCCATACAATCTATATATATAAAAATGAAATGGTGTTCAGTCGTTACGCTAAAACTCGAAAACGGCTGAACCAAATCATATACTTCCTTTAGGGGGTTTATTTGTTATTACCACGCGCAGGTCATGTTATAAAATCAGAACAAAATATTAGGGGGGCGTGGCACCTCCCATACAAACATTTTTCTTCAAGGTGAATATCTCTAAATGGGTTTAAGGTAGGGACCTGGAAATCGTTACAGACCTATAGAATAACAACACCATTCTCACCCATAAAACTGGGGGTTAACCAAAAAGGGGGCGTGGCACCTCCCATACGAATGAAATACCTCATAGTCGATATCTGTGGAAGTATTCATGTTAGACCACTGAAATTTGGTAAGGGGTTATATGAGATCGATCCCTACCACCTCCAAAAAAACTGGGGATAACGAAAAGGGGGGCGTGGCACCTCCCATACGAATAAAATACTTCATAGTCCATATCTCGGGAAGTGTTTAGTTTAGACCACTGAAATTTCTTGAGGAGTTAAATAAGATTAATCCCATCATCTCCAAAAAAACTGGAGATAAAGAAAAAGGGGGCATGGCACCTCCCATACGAAGGAAACATTTCATAGCCCATATCTCTGCAAGTATTTATGTTAGACCACTGAAATTTGGTGAGGGTTTATATGTGATCGATCCCTAATACCTCCCAAAAAACTCGAGTTAACGATAAAGGGGGCGTGGCACCTCCCATACGAATATAATACTTCATAGTCCATATCTCTAGAAGTATTTAGGTTAGACCACTGAAATTTTGTGAGGAGTTATATAAGATCAATCCCGGACACCTCCAAAAAAACTGGGGATAAGGAAAAAGGGGGCGTGGTTTCTCCTATATGAAGGAGATAGGGATATGGTTTAAAATAGATATAGGGATCGGGTTAGAGAAACAGAGAGGGAAATAAATTTGTGGCAGGACAACGTCTGCCGGGTCAGCTATATTATATAAATATCAAAGTTTGAAGTTTAGATGAACTATTCGATAAATGCTTTCTGAGACATTTATATCCATACTTAAAGCCAAAGCAATATTTAACTTTAGAAACCTCACTTTAAATCGATTTCAAGGATATGTATATTAAATAAAATTTTTGAACCCCGTTTTTCAATACATACTATTTTTTCAAAACTCTAGGAACATAGACAAATAATTGATCTTCCAACAGTTTTTTATTTGACCAATCTACCTAACTTGGTGAACTTCGACGACCGAATTTTTATTTCAAATGTTGAAAGGGCACTTCGCAGGGGCGGACAAGGCCGCGGGTATATACTAGTATTTTATAATTTACAAAATTATGGTTTCTCCTTTTACGAAATGTGCACTATTAATGATCTTAACCTTTCGTAAAAGGAAAAATTCCCTTCTATTATTTTATAATTTACAAAATTATGGTTTCTCCTTTTTTAACCTTTCGTGTCAATTGACACTATTACCAGTGACACTATTACATGCCACCTTAAACGCACATTCACAATGACAAATAAATTCATATGAGAGATAAGGCCACATGGCTTTAACTCACAATTGACAAAAAAAAATATGGCATTATCTCTCAATACGAAGCGTGATAATGCCATATGGCTTTACCTCGCAATTGGATGGGAGATAGAGCCATATGGCCTTATGTCGCATGGCTTTATCGCACCCCGCCCATATTTTTAAGCAGCAACAGCAACAGACAAAAACAAAAAAAAAACATGTTGAGCTGGCTTAACTAAAAAAAAAAACAACCTAGCTCTACCACTTTCGTTATTTATGTGTAATAAATACGATACAAACGATAGAAAAACATATAAAAGTCAGGTAATATTTTAATTTGTGGATATTCATACATTCTTGTACAACGAGCCATTAATTTTTATTTAAGCGCACTTCATATAAATTATTGATGTGGTCAGGAACCACAAAAGTAAATAAATAATCTGTATATCACTTCATTGCACGCGCCAATATAGGTGGGTATAGATATACGTAAAAAAAATGATGTATAAAGATACAAATTGAAGAAATTTATTTAAAAAATAGTTATGAATGAGAGTTATAGTTTTCTGTCTGCTTAAAGTATAAATAAATTGCTCTCTTAGAGACCTAGTACATATATCCGAAGGCGAGAGTGCGTGCTTGATATAGAATTCGTTTGTTCATGCAGGCGGGGTACGAATCAGGCCTGCCTAATAACGTTATTTTTATCAAAAAAAATAAAAATATTTTGTTTTAAATTCATTATTCATAAGTTTAAACCATGGTTCAATTATAAGAAGGTTTGCTCTTCCCTTGACGTTTATTATTGACACTCCCAATATGAAAATGTGTACGGGTTTCGTTTGCGAATAAAAAAGTAGGAATGTTTTTTTCCTTTCGTCAAGGAAGTGGTAGTAGAAAAATCGAAAAAGGAGGATATAAATTGTAATGCAAATAAAAAATTTCAAAGTAAACTAACACATTCGACGGGGCCAAAAAGAAGTTTGTTTGTTTTCTCAAAAATTATATTGATTTTATTTTTCAGAAAGGTGAAAAAATATTACTGTAAAAATTACAGATCTTAACATTAAATTCTAGAGGTCTATCATCGCTAGTTTAGATTTCACAGACTTTACCTCATATTAAGAGTAAGAACTCGGAATCCCTTCAAAAGCTGCATAGCCTAAAATTTTCTCCGACTAGCCGTTTGCTAGTATTCTACCCTCAAAATAAGTGTCGATTTCCTGGTCGATTTTTTTTTCGCTCCACCGTGTTAATAGTAATTTCCGATCGACAACTTGTATTTGATGGTTGAATACAATCGAACGTCAAATCGAATAGGACATCGACTCATGTAAAGCAGTCTTAACCTAAATTTTTACTAGAAGTTCTTTGAAAGGTTTTCAGGTCAAAAATATTATCGGAAAAATTGTGCCAAAGGGATAGTATTACCATTTTACTAACCAAATTTCACCAGTTCCAATAAATTTACTTCCAACTCTTTCATGCACACTTGGCTGATGATTAAGAATGAAAATTACATACTCTAATCATAGAAGAAAAATCTTTAAAGTCAATAATTAATGATAAATTCGTCAATTTTCCAAAAGCCAACCTCTACTATTTTTCTAACTACTACTATTTTAAACTAATTTTCTAACTACTTTTTTACATGATTTTGCTAAAAGGCTACCCAGAATGTGAATGACAATTTTTCAGGGAGCAAGATGGCCGCAACTGACAGAATCTGAACAGTTTTCCTGCCTCCCTGAAAAGTGGGCGGTGCCACGCCTAGGCAAAAGAATCATCAAAAATTATTTAGAAAAGAAAACTTTCTAAACGGGGTCGCCTCACGGTAGTAGTTTGGCACCTATTTCAATTTCTTTAAATAATTCAGCAAGATACGCCAATATGGGTATCAAATTAAAGCTAATTTCGCCGATATACCAACTAAAATATTTTCAAGTAGTGTTGCCGCCCAGGGTTACCATTTACCGTATAGTATTTTTGGGATCACTTTTGGATTATTTTAGGGTCATTTTTTGATCATTTATCGGTCACTTTGGGATAATTTTGGGGCTATTTTGAGATCATTTTGGGTTAAATTTTGAATTAATTTGGCACAATTTTGGGACAACTTTGGGGTGTCCGCCCTGGTGTAGCGGTTAAGTGTTCGGCCTTCTACACCAAGTCGTGGCGGTTCGATGCCCGGCAAAAGTAACATCAAAAAATTATTTAGAAAAACAATTTTTCTAAACGGGGTCGCCCCTCGGCAGTAGTTTGGCAAACTCCGCGGGTGTATTTCTGCCATGAGAAGCTTCTCAGCAAAAAATTCATTTATTTTGCAAGTGCCGTTCGGAGTCGGCAAAAAACTGCAGGTCCGCCAACTTGTAGGAAAAACTCAAAAGCAACACCCCACAAGTTGGAAAGAGAAGCTCGGCTAAAAATCTCGTTAGAGGTTATGATAACCTGTTGGTATATCACCGCCATTAGTTTTTTTTTTGGGGTCATTTCCGTATAATTTTCAGGCCTACCTAATAACGTTATTTTTATCAGAAAAAATAAAAATATTTTGTTTTAAATTCGTTATTCAAAAGTTTAAACGTTTTTAGATCAACGAAAAGCTTTTCATTTCATTGAAACCAAAATCAAAATCTCAAAAGTTTTGTTTATATTGATTGTTTGAGTCAGAGTATATTTTTCCATACAAAAAATGCTCAAACTTCAAAATATCAAATGGAAACGAAAATTCTTGATTTTGTTTTTGATGCTAGCAAAATCGCAATTTTTTTAAATATTGCCAACTTTAAATATTCTTACTTTCAAAAAATTTTTGTTTATTTTGTTGTGCAGCCTTGATAATTTTGGCCATTGTCCCTTAATTATGATTACTTTCTATGATCTTAAAACTAAATTTTACTGTTTTCTTAAAAAAAAAAAATGACCCTTAAAACTCTCCAAATCTGGATAGCATAATGCATTTGTGTTTCTATATATTTTTAAAGCCTCAATACACTAACCAGTTGCTTTTTGTATTATTACAGAATCCGCTGCCACATCCCCTAAATAATTTTAAGAAAATCCAGATTGTACGCGAGATAAACTTTGATGGGTGAGTGATAAAAAGACAAACAGAATATTAACATAATTATTACATACACCACGTAGCTGAAGTGCACTTGTTAAGTAAAAGGGTGTAACTCTTTGGTACATCCATGTATGTAAGAAGAATTATAAACAGCAGCTTTAAGTATAAAATTAAATACTTTATGAGATAAGCTTTGAAGTATGTTGTATGATACAATTCTTCACAAAACTCCAACCAGCTGCCTTATCTGAAATGTTAAATGTTTGAAGCATGCTGACGTATATCGCTAACTATCACATATCACTCATAGTATGATGATTGAGAATCTGTTTCGCAATCAGGCGTAATAAAAAAAGATAAATGCGCATTTATGAAATCTCACATCAGCAGAGGGGTAGCTATGACATTGTGGCACGTACCACCTATACACACCAACACATAAGCAAGTGAAGCAGAATATGGCACGAATATAAACTTTTGAAATATCTTGATGTAAAAAGTCAACGAATTCTGTCATGATGATGCGACCTGAGTATTTAATACACAAACAATGTATAAACACCTACATAAAATGCGTTAAAAATGTACATATGTATGTCTTTATAAATAAGTGCAACAAAACGAAAATTTCAGAAATGATAGGCTGTATACATAACCTGGCTTGACATTTAGGCAACTAAAGAAATGAGAGAAAATATTTAAATAAATCCAACAAAATGAAAGATAAGCAAAAATATGTAAAATATAAATCTTAGTTGCTGCTGAAAGGTTATATGAGCCTAAATAAATGTACATGCACACAAATATTTGTATCTGTAGTAGGATAACTTTCACTTACAGTCACTCAAAAGCAAAATGGGACTGTATGTTTTTCAAGGTGGGTAACCGATTAAAATAACATTCCGATTTCGATTTCGGTCTTGTAACACGATTCGGTTACGGTGCCGGTTTTCTTCTTCCAAATTTGATTCGGCTTCAGTTACGGTTTCGTTCCGGTTTCAAAAAATCAAATTTTTTGAAGAGATTAAGGATAGGTAAAACAAGTGACGAAGTCTAAGTTCGGATAAACTGAACATTAAATACCCAGCGGTTGTTTTCATATGATTTCCGAAATATTCCATTTCGGAAGTGGGCGTGGTGGGAAGCGACTTCCTCCAATTACATCAGGTATACTCCCTATTATGCTACTAAACCTTGTACCAATTTCATCGTTCTGCCGTAATTAGTTTAAAAATTACGACCAGTCTAATTTTCAAAAATGCCTCCCATAATAGTTGTCGGTGCCTCGCCTACTTTTAAAAAGTTATCACAAAATCATAAAAGAATGACTAGGGGACTCATTTTACGTAACTATATCATTTTAACCATTTCCGTTACCGAATTATCTCAATTTAGGTGATTTTCGAAGTTTTCGATATCGTATCATTTTAGCCATTTTAGCTACCGAGATATGTCAATTTATGTGATTTTCGAAATTCTCGATATAAAAAAATTGACTTATTTTTCTAATAGAAAAATAATAGTATGGAAACTAAATGAAATACATCGTCAAAATATCTGATAAGGGCCACTAAATATTTTTTTCTCGGATCTGGTATATTTTTTTCGATGCCATCATTCAGCTATAGCTAAGTTTCCTCTTTCGGAATTTGATACTGAGGTCAAAACGTGTCTTTTGTAACATTGCTCGATAATTTTCCATGAAAGCTATTCAGGGTACCCTTTGATAAAAGAAAATATGTTGCTACAAAAAGAAAAAAGGCATAAAAAAATTCAAAAACATTTGGAACCGGTTTCGGTTTCATTCATTTTCAGATCAAAATAATGGTTACCGTTTCGGTTTTGAAAAATGAAACGGTTTTAGTCGGTTACGGTTTCTGTTTCATATTATATTAAATTTCATTGGTATTTTAACTGAGAAATTATTCATTAAATTTTGACAACCGTTTAGTAATTTTTATAAAATGTTTAGCTATTCGGATTTGTGACAAAGTTAGCCAGTAGCTATCATGTAAAGAAATATGAATCCTTCTTACTCTTCATAAGTCCCGTATGGCTCAGATAAGACCCGTAGATACTTCATATAAGCGCCATAAATGACTGACATAGAGTCGCATTTAACTTATTAAAAATTTGTTTATGGCTCATGAATGAGTGGCATATGACTCACGTAAAAGTATTAGATGGCTCCTTTTTATCCTGGACTTTCCCCTCTTATGCTCACTTCCTTTCGTTTCTTTGCTGTGCTTACCCATATTTTTGTTTCCTTTCCATTTAGTTTGTTTTATTATACCTTTCATGAACATGAAATGGTATTATAACTTTGGTCCGATGTTTGTAAGTATGAGAAGAAGAAGAGATGGACCCATCAATAAGTATACCGCAATGATCATAATGACGAGCTGAGTTGATTTAGCCATGTCCGTCTGTCTGTTTGAACGCAAACTAGTCCCTCAGTTTTAGAGGCATTTGGCTGAAATTTTGCATACGGCCACCATTTTCTAATGTATAAATCATTTGTCGGATCCACAAGATCGGAACGATATTACATACAGCTCCCATACAATCGATTGTTCCGATAAACGGTTTTTGGGCTATAACTCCTGTAATAAAATAGGTAGGAATGTGAAATTTGTTAGGCACTGCTCTTTTTGCATGGGCAATATTGGTGTTAAAAATCTTCAAGTTTCGATTAATATTTCTCATAGCCATACAATCGATAGTTCCGATAATTAAACGAGTAGGAACGTGAAATTTTGTAACTATCGCTCTTTTTGCATGAGCAATATCGATGTTGAAAATCATTCAGACTCGTTTAATATCTCACATAGCCCCCATACAATCGATAGTTCCGATAAACTAATTTTTGGCTATAACTCATGTAATTAAAAAGGTAGAATCTTGGCGTTTGAAACTATTGCTCATTTGCATATCCAATGTCGATGTTGAAAACAGTAAACAAATTTTTCACATAGCCCCCATGCAATCGATTGTATCAATAAACGGGGTTTGGGTTATATATCCTTTATTTATAAGCGTAAAAACATCACTCGTTTATAGTTTGTTCATGTTTCAAATAACGTGGCTCATACCCATGAAAGGTATAAAGCCTTCGGTACAGCCGAAGACAGCCTTTAACTACTTGTTTTATTTCATTTTATTTTATTTTGATTTATTATGTTTTTTATTTTTTTGTGTTTTTTTCTTTACATTATTATATTTTATTTATTATATATTTTGTGAGTGACTGTACTCATATCAAAAACAAATCTTACCATAAGCGCTCTTACAGAATCCCGCGCTCAAACCACTTTCACAGGCATACGAATATTCCTCCATGCATCTGTGTGTTTGGCTGTTGTGTTATTTTTCTAAAGTGTTTGCACACTTAAATCTATTGTTGTTTTTGTATCTATGTAATGCTACTTATATGCATATTATTATCAACGCTAAGCAAACCTTTAACAAAAGCGCGAAACTTACATGGTGTTTCTTTCGGCTGAGCTGGCATTTGCTATGCTTGGGCTTCCCACTTCCGTTCATTACAGACATATATTTATACATATATCCGCATATTTTCGTTGTGAAACGTCATTTTACGGATACGTATAATCTGTCCTAGATAATTTGCTTCGTATTTTTATTTTTGCAAGAGCATATCACATTTATGGGTAATTATTCAATGACAACAAGTTCAAAGAGTTTCCGTTCCCTTGGTTAAGCAAAATTTAGAATTTGATTAGCTTTGCTTCGTTATGTTTTACCATACATAAATGTCATCACATAAGTTAATTTATCACCATGTCTTGCATAGGTCTTTTTGATGAAAGCTATTATGTACATAAGTAGGATTTAGGTGCTTTTGGGTGACTCTACACTTTTTTAAAGATTTAATATACTTTTGACGTTAATAGTTAAAGCATTATTTTTATTTATTTAACTTTTTAGTTTGAAAATTAAAACTTTTCGGTTTAGAATTAAAACTTTTTGGTTTGAAAATTGAAACTTTTCGGTTTAAAATATAAACTTTTTGGTTTGGAAATTAAAACTTTTCGGTTTAGAATAAAAACTTCTTGGTTTAAAAATTAAAACTTTTCGGTTGAAAATTAAAACTTTTCGGTCTATAATTTTTGTTTTGTTTTCATTTATTTTTGAAAGCTTATTCAAGATTAAATTTTACCAACAACATGTGCGATGTAGGTCAGTGGTAAAGCAGAGGGCATTATGCGGGGGTTATGAGATCATAAATTTTTAAGGCCCACTTGCACAACGAGTTATCATTTTAACTCATAGTTAATTTGACAACTAATCAAAAATGTATGAGCTTAACCCCTTATTTGACGTTAATACTGAGTTAAAATTATAAATATGCTTTGTGCAAGTGGGCCTTAGTTTTGTAATCAATTAATATGATAATCCTCAACCGGATATGGAGGGAGTGCAACTACTTTAGAGGTAGTTAGTATCTAAAAAAAAATATCCCGAATATGCACAACTTGAAACAGTTTTTCTGCCTCCCTGAAAAGTGGGCGGTGCCACGCCTAGGCAAAAGAATCATCAAAAATTATTTAGAAAAGAAAACTTTCTAAACGGGGTCGCCTCACGGTAGTAGTTTGGCAAACTCTCCGGGTGTATTTCTGCCATGAGAAGATTCTCAGCAAAAATGCACTTGCTTCCAAGTGCCGTTCGGATTCGCAAAAACACTGTAGGTCCCGCCACCTTGTTGGAAAAAACTCAAAAGCAGCACACCAAAAATTTCATTAGAGTTTAAGATAACCTGTAGATTTTTATTTTTTAGTTCATCATAAATTTTATGCTTAATGGAATCCATAAAACAAAACAAAGCATAGAAATCAAAGTTCATCTATACAAACATTTTCCACACTTTTTATTTTAAAACCTTTATATTAAGTCGCTTTCATGTTTGCACCACTATTTTCATACGAATTTGTAGAGTCTTGCAAAGTCTTTTTAGGTAACTTCCCGTTGAGCTAGAGACTTGAAACTTGGAACATAGTTCAGAGCTCCGTGACAATGCAATGTCAACGAAAAAAGTAACCGCTAGGTGGCGCAGGGACCGACATATTTCGAAAATTCATTTGAAAGTGAGATTCTTGTTATTCTTGATTCCTGGGACTTGAAACTTACCACGTATTTTCGGGCACGGTGACAATACAATTTGTCAAAATCAAAATTTCGATAGGAGGCGCGCTGGTCGATATAATTGAAAATCTTTGAAACACAGGGGAAATCTTGCAATCAATTTTTGAGTAACTTCCCGGTAAGCTATAGACTTGAAACCTGACACATTTGTCAGAACCCGGTGACAATGCAATCCCTCATCAAAAATGTCCGGTAGATGGCGCACGGATCGAGATATTTGATAAATTCGTTTGAAATTGAGATTCTTGCTATCGATTTCTATCTAATGAGAATTGCTGAACATCTCTGAAAAACGGAGGGAAGCTGAAGTAGTGGAGCTTGAAACCTGCTTCAAAAACGACTCGAGCTACTACTTTGTTGTAGGCAGTACTAAAAATTAGATAATAAATGATGATACAAAAATTTTAAGGACAACCTTTATATAAATGCTGGCAAAAAGCAGCAACAAATTTCTCGTTAAACAAAGACAATAGGTTTGTTCACTGACCAAAAAAGTTCAGAGCAGGTTAGAGCAGAGCAGAGCAGGGCAGCTGTCATAATATAAATAGAGCAACTTAGAGAAACTCGGAGCAGAAATGCCATGAAACACTTGAATCTCGATAGTTTCTTTCTATTTGGTTTTTTTTGTTTAAATCTTCAAAATTAATTCAAACGTTTACACAAATATTGATATTCTTGCAAGCTAGTTATTTTGAAGTTTTCAAAAATTTATTTGACTGACAATTGCTTCTCTGCTCTAACTTACTCCATAAAAAATGCTAGAGCAGAAATTTGTGATCTGGATTACTCTAGTTTTGTTTTGAGCGTACTCATGAAACAAAAGACAGAGCAACCTAGAGCAATAAAAGTGTTCGTTAAACACAATTTTGTGAAATATCTCAATCTGGCGTAAGCTAGAGCAGCCCAATAAACAAACCTAATGTGTCGGCGTCTTTGGTTTTGAAATTTTAGTCACACGAATTGTAATCAATTTTTGAAATTTGAAAAAATAAAGGTGGAGTGCACGATTCCAAACTAAGGCAAACAATTTCCTAGAACCTAAATGAATGTTCGGATATCGACAAAACATTCAAAATCTATTAATTGCACTACACATATGTATAAAACTTAAAAACGGCATTTTAACATATCGGTTACCTATTTGGAGCCTTCTTTTCGTTATGAGATACTTTACCAATACTCGGTTTAGCTAGAGGATAATGTTCTTCGAATCCGCATACTCACCTCCGCGTACTTTTTAATTCATGCCTGATGCTGCCTCCCAAATTGAAAACACTTTAAAGATGCTTATTTGATTGAGTGTGTAAAATATCTTCTAAAGCATACCTATTCGTTAAAAGCTACAGCAAGAAAAAAATACATAAAACCAAGTAACATATTATTTTTTGTATACTTTTTGCAGTTTTTTTCATCAAGTTTGTTTTCAAAAATCAATAATAGTAAATCATCTAATTATGCTGCGTGCTATCTGTAACTTTTTCTCCGCACGCTTCCCTAGTTTTTCATCCTTCAGTTAACTCTATTGCTTCTTCTTCTTCGCCTTAAGTATTTCAGTCTACAATCCTCTGCGCACTTTAAAAATGCTTGGTTTTATTACATGATGTTGTTGTCTTCTTTAGGAGGAGTTACAAATTTATCCTCGTTGTTGCTCTTGTTGTTGTTATTAGCAATAGCTGTGCTGCATATGATAGTGAATTCCAGGAAAGTTGCAATGCAAGCTCGTTAAAATTTATGATGAAAATTATTGAGAGTTTATTAAAAGAATTTTCAAGTTGAATTTACTGCAATGATTTATCAGCAGTCATACACTTGAACGCGTGCAGAAGATATAAATATGGTTGGATAATTATTTATTGATACATACATAAGCACGCTTATGTACATACCTACATATTTGTTTCAACCTTAAAGTTTAAAATTAAAATTGATTACCGAGAACGGAGTTTTATACCCAGCGTACTAGTACTATGTACTATGTACAAGGGTATCATAATTTTGTCCACATAACGGTACTACGTAACGGCACATAATAATCGAGATAGATATAGAGTTCCATATATGAAAGTTCTTAGGTTGAAAAGAGGAGTTCATTTAGGCATGTCCGTCCGTCCGTCCTTCTGTCCCTGTACACGATAACTTGAGTAAAAATTGAGATATTTGCATGACATTTTGTATACAGGTTACTTTTTGACCAAGGTAGGTTGCTATTGAAAATGGGCGAAATCGGATGATAACCACGCCGCCTATTTCGATATCGAAAATTTCGAATATAATTTTATAGGTGAATCCGCCTGGCCATTCTCTTATGATTTTTCCGTAAATTTTTTAAAGTGGGCGTGGCACCTCTCGTTTCTTAAAATAAGTTTCAGTTTGGTTTTTCGTTCCTCAGAACACATTCCCTGCAGAACAAATTTTTAACGTAAAAGTAGCCAATCAACTAGTGTTGAAGATTAAGTACTTTAAATTTTCATATACGCGAACTAACTATATTTGTTTGGTGATTTCCGGAATCCGCTAAACTATGGCTACATCTGCATGAGATGTTAACCAACTACTAAGCACTAAAAAAGCAAACAAAGTTTCCGTTCCTCGAAATATATTTGTTGAGGTAGCACTGTCTATACCTTTCCAGCTTCGGCTATAGTTACTTTCCTCAAATTAAACTTCGAGTTCGTTACTCAAAATAAGCTTTGGCATCGGTGCTTTTCAGATTTCCGTTACGTTTTTGCAAAGTATATTCGGTTTTGGTTTCTTTCAAAAAAATAATTTCGTTTTGGTATTTGCTTGTATAAATTTTCGTTTATGGTTAGAAATAATTTTTGATTTAAGTTTCAGTATAGATTTCAATAATGCAAAGTACTTTGGTTTCGAACTTGGTTTCGTTTTTCAACACAAGTGTCTGTTTCGTTTCGTGTCTTTCGTTTGATAGGTGGTGGATAAAACCATAAATGTCACGACTAGATATCCAAATTCTAAGCAACAATCTCCAAAATGTGATTCAGGCTACCATCTTAAATAGGCTATTGTTCCACTGCAAAGATGTTGGGACTACATACGCCACGCAAAACCTAATTCTTACTGCTGGACTCTAGCGTAATAAGGATACATCGAAAGGTCGCATATTTGGTCAAGCTTCGATAGAAATATCGGACGACGGGTAAATTAAAAATACGACCGCTGGACTGACGTTAATTTTCGTAGGAAAAATATTGACTAAAAAGTCTTAACTTAAACGATTCCACGCACTCCAACTGCTAATTAGCTCCAAAGTGGATGACTGTCACCACCAATGAAAAAATGTACATCGGTATATGCACCAGATACTCCAAACTTCTAGCTTGATGACCGTTAGTTGGAGCCGATACATTCGTTCATTCTTGCGCGATAGATGTCTAGATATACATATTTACACTTTGCCGATTACTAGCATCCCATCTCATCTAATAGGTTATTCACTTTTCTTTTGGTTTCAACTCTTGTAATTTAAAATTAAAAATTCCATTTGAACAAACAAACTTAGCAAGTTCAATGGGTCAGCGAGTGTTTATATGTAAGTACAATATAGATGCATCAGTTAAACTATATTAGGCAGTATAAAAAAGTTACTCAAAGAGATGGCAGTTCGGTTCAGAATCCTCCCTTTAGGTAAATATTATTTCATCCATAACTGAAGCGATACATATAAAATTCGCTTAAGTAGGTACCTATATCATAGCAAATACGAAAACAAATAACTTCAATTTCTCAAAATTGGTTTACGAAGGATTTAATCAGGGTTGTTGTGTATCAAATACCTATATAATGTTACAGAATGCAATTCGGACAATTTTTGTCCAAGCTTTTACTTTTAGAATTATATATTTGAAACCTGAAAAAGTTCCTAGTAAGATAAATTTAAGAAATTGAAGTTATCTGTTTTGGTATTCGCTATGATATGGGGACTTATGCGACTCAACTATACCCCACAGGCTTTGTACTCCTTACCCTACTTATCTTGCTTTGATCTTAGTAAATATTTTTTTTTCTCCCAAATGCATTTTCTCCTCTTTTTCCTCTTAATTTTATTCTTCCTACATTTCAGCCCAAACTTTTCACTGCCTTTCCTTCTCCTTCTCCATCTTCTTCTCTATCATTATTTCCTATAAGTGGTTTTTCTTTTCTTAATTTTAGTGTATTTAGGTGTAGTTTTTGTAAAAGTTAAACAAAACATTGAGTGTCAGCAGAAAACTTTTCATACAAATTACAATTATTTATTTACTTTTAGTAGTTTTTTGTAAGACCTTAATACTGACAAACATGTATTCATACATACCATATCTACCAGCCAACGTCAGTATGTAACTCTTCTCCTAATCCGTTTTTTTTATCAACGCCGCATTCCAAATTTCACTTTCAAACTATTTCATCGGCAGCTATATTGTAGCCGTTGTTTTGACTTGTTGTTGTAGCTATTGCAAGTTGTTTGTTTGTTTTTTTCTCATCAAAAATGCATTAAACAACAACATAAACTACAAACATTGTGACAACAATACCAAAGGCATTGACATGAACGCCAAGAGCTATGTTGTGGCATGCAAATGAATGGGCGAGTCGAGCAAACGGATGGACGTACAAGCGAACGGATAGCTCCTGTCCATTGCGGTGAATAATTCCGTTGAACTGGTAGTACGTAAATGATAAACACAATTCATATACAAACATACAACATAGCTATGCATAGACAAACTTTTCTATGGAATGGAGGGCTATTTACTTAAGCATATGTATATATAGCAACATAACTTCAGGTTTGCTATGCGTGGCCAATTTCAAGTTGAGACGGATTTGTGTCACAGGATTGTTACGAATGCGCTAGCAGCAAGGTATTTGATATCAGCTGAAACGTTTGGTTTGGCAGAGAGGGCACTTGGGAGAAGCGTCCAGCGAATCAGTAGTATCAGTTCCCGTTTTTTTAGTTTTATTGACAGATAGTATGATTGATTCTCAGACTATCCACTAGCGGGTTGCCACTTGGAGAGTGTACAGGGTTGCCACCTATCTAATTTTTTTTAAATTAAGCAGCTGGATATGCCAATATGGGTATCAAATGAAAGGTATTTTCGCCGACATACCAACTAAAATATTTCAAGTAGCGTTGCCGCCCAGGGTTACCATTTTACAGTATTGTATTTGTATTGTATATTTTTGTGATCATATTTGGATTATATTGGGATCATTTAGGGATCACTTTGCGATATTTTTGGGGTATTTTTAGATCATTTTGGGTTCAATTTTTGTTAAATTGGGACAATTTTGGGGTCATTTTTGGATCATTTTGGAGTCATTTTGGGATCATTTTTGGATCATTATAGGATAATTTTTGGGTCATTTTGGGAACATTCGTGGGCCTTTTTGAGTTTATTTTGGGATCATTTTTACATCATTTTGGGGTAATTTTCGGATCTTTTTGGGTACATGTAAAGGTGTTTTTGGGGTCATTATTTATTTATTTTATTTTATTTTATTTTATTTTATTTTATTTTATTTTATTTTATTTTATTTTATTTTATTTTATTTTATTTTATTTTATTTTATTTTATTTTATTTTATTTTATTTTATTTTATTTTATTTTATTTTATTTTATTTTATTTTATTTTATTTTATTTTATTTTATTTTATTTTATTTTATTTTATTTTATTTTATTTTATTTTATTTTATTTTATTTTATTTTATTTTATTTTATTTTATTTTATTTTATTTTATTTTATTTTATTTTATTTTATTTTATTTTATTTTATTTTATTTTATTTTATTTTATTTTATTTTATTTTATTTTATTTTATTTTATTTTATTTTATTTTATTTTATTTTATTTTATTTTATTTTATTTTATTTTATTTTATTTTATTTTATTTTATTTTATTTTATTTTATTTTATTTTATTTTATTTTATTTTATTTTATTTTATTTTATTTTATTTTATTTTATTTTATTTTATTTTATTTTATTTTATTTTATTTTATTTTATTTTATTTTATTTTATTTTATTTTATTTTATTTTATTTTGTTTTATTTTATTTTATTTTATTTTGTTTTATTTTATTTTATTTTATTTTATTTTATTTTATTTTATTTTATTTTATTTTATTTATTTTATTTTATTTTATTTTATTTTATTTTATTTTATTTTATTTTATTTTATTTTATTTTATTTTATTTTATTTTATTTTATTTTATTTTATTTTATTTTATTTTATTTTATTTTATTTTATTTTATTTTATTTTATTTTATTTTATTTTATTTTATTTTATTTTATTTTATTTTATTTTATTTTATTTTATTTTATTTTATTTTATTTTATTTTATTTTATTTTATTTTATTTTATTTTATTTTATTTTATTTTATTTTATTTTATTTCATCTTATTTTTTTGTTGGTTTTTTTAAATTATTATTTTTTTTTATTTTATTTTTTTTTTTTATATTTTTTTTTTATTTTTTTATTTTATTATATTTTATTTTATTTTATTTTTTATTTTATTTTTTATTATTTTATTTTACTTCATTTTATTTTATCGCCACTGGGTAGATATTTAATATATGCACCTAGTGTCTACCTTTGAAACCATCATCAAGACTACTGAAATTGTATATAATCGGAGAAGGTGCAAAACCAAGTTGCGAATTACGGAAACGGCTAAGATAGAAAGATTATAAAAGGGTAATAAACGCTTGTTTTCCGGCTTTTTTTTAATTTTAAAAATCTCGTTTGGAAGAAGCTTATGAAATAGTAAAATAGCTAAAAAAAAAAAAAAATTTTGCGAAATTTTGGGCTTAGTCTTTTTTTGGTTGTTAAAAAAGTACTATATCACTAAATGTCAGATATGCGGGTTTGCACTTTGGCCGGCTAAACCTCGGTATGTGTCCGTTTGGCTACTGTTGTTCTAGCAATGGAATGTTGGTTCTCAACGAATGTCAGGCCACATTCATTCTGTATACGATTGCAGTTATTTACTAGATTTTTATCAATTCCATTGCTGTCGCTTAGCATTCCATTCACTCACTGCTTCATTTTTGCCTTTTTTTACCTTTAAGTGCTTGTTCTAACTCTTTTCATTTATTTTTTTATTCTTTTAGAATTTTTTTGTTTGTGTTTTCTATAGAATTTTCAATGATTTTATAATCTAAAATTTTTGATGCTAATATTTACTCAAATAAACTTTGTTCATGCTATAACCACGCACATACACACACAAAGTTGCATATTTATTGATGTGATGGTGTTTGTGAAAAGACTTTTCAAGTTAAGGATTGATGGCGTTGAATGTGGAGAGATTAGCAACTCTTGTTTGAGAAAGTGTTAGGAATCAGATAAAATACGAGTATTTGTAAGTAGAGTGTAGGTGGGTATTATTCAAGCTTTTGTTGGTACTTCAGATTACTTTGAATTGGCCATTTAACAAAGTGCATGTGTACGGTTACTTCCTTTCGTTTTTGTATATGGTTGCGATTATGACGGAATAGGGTTCTAATGTGACGTTATATTGAGTTATTGTAGCGATAAGGAAAGTGTTCTAACTTGTCTTTATTTTTTTATTTTTTGCATGTACGCAAATAGCTAAAAGAAATATGTGAAAAAAGTGAATTTTAATTTGTGTGCAATACCAAAAACAATCATGTTTCCAATGAAAAAGTACATGGATTTTAAGAAATGTCCGTTAAAACCTCTCCAAAAAACTTGTTCAAAGAAATTTAAGAATTTTTCATACAATACAAGTACTCGTTCCTAAAATATGTAAACAAATCCTCAGAAAGCATGAATTCATTCGTAGATTGTAAAATAATTTTCTTAGAATCTATGAATTTTTTCTTTTACTAGAGTTTGCCCAGTGGTTGAAATTCAACCACAAAACCTTATTCTAATTTACTACGTTTTTTGAAGTTTCTTTCCTTTGTTTATCTATTTTTTCTTTCATTTTCTTTACTTTCCTTTCCTATCGTTTTCCTGCTGGACTATTTTTTAATAAAGTTCATTATTTTATTTATTTTATTTTATTTGAGTTTCTTCCTATCATTTTCATATTTCCCTTTATTTTATTTTTATACCCAGCGTACTAGCACTACGCAGTAAAAAGAAAAGTCTAACTTTAATACCATTTTGGTGTTTATATATAACAACGCCAAAAAGTATTAAATTATTAAGGGAGAGAGGAATTCAGTCGAAGATTCACTCAGGCAAAAAAACAAACAAAAAATTACACAGTTTTATTATATTGCCTTCACCGAGAGTCGAACTCACAATTTATTGAATGCTGAACGGAGATGTCTACTATCCATCCATCGAGTACTTATGCTTGCCAGCGTCAAATTGCAGCTTTGTTCTAAATGATAGCGACGAACCGCGTGATCTGAAAAAGAAACCACCGGACTTAAATTATTGCTATTAATTTAATACTTTTCCGGCTTTTTTTTTAAACAAATAGTACCTAAAACATTATAATGGGAGAGAGCGCTTTAGTATTATTTTGTAATTATTTTAAAACTATTTAGAATTAAAAAGTTTTCAGAGTCTTAAATAAATACTATTTAGTATTAAAACTCAAATTTAATTCCAAAAAGGCTTAATTTCAATACTGACTGGTATTAAAAGTAATGTTTAATTTTTACTGTGTAGTACAAGGGTATTATAATTTTGTTCACATAACGGTAGTACGTAACGGCACAAATTAATCGGGTTGAAAAGAGGAGTTCATTAAGGCATGTCCGTCTGTCCGTCCGTCCGTCCGTTTTTCCGTCCGTCTGTCCGTCTGTGTACACGATACCTTGAGTAAAAATTGAGATATTTGCATGAAATTTTATATACAGGTTACTTTTTGGCCAAGGTAGGTTGCTATTGAAAATGGGCGAAATCGGATGATAACCACGTCCCCTTTTTCGATATCGAAAATTTCGAATATCACATACATTGACATATCTCGTAAGCTGAAATGGCTAAAATGATATAATTTTATAGGTGAACCCCCCTAGTCATTATCTTAAGATTTTTCCATACATTTTTTAAAGTGGGCGTGGCACCGCTCATTCTTAAGTAAAGCATTTTTGAAAATTCGGCTGGTCGTAACTTTAAACTGATTACGATAGATCTATGAAATTTGGCACAAAGCATACTAGTATCGTTGGGAGTATACCTGATGAAATTAGATAAAATCGCCCTCCAACCACGCCCATTTTCGATATCGAAAATTTCGAAAATCACATAAATTGACATAATTCGGCAACGGAAACGGCTAACTTGATATAGTTTGGTAGGATGAATCCCCTAGTCATTCTATTATAACTTTTTGATAAATTTTTTAAAGTGGGCGTGGCACCACCCACTTTTCAGGGAGGTATATTTGCAAATTTCACGAGTCATAATTTTTAATCTGATTACGGTAGAACGATGAAACTGGTACGAGGTATACTAAGATAATAGGGAGTATACCTGATGTAATTGGACGAAACCGCTTCCCAACCGCACCCACTTCCGAAATGGAAAATTTCGAAAATCATATGAAAACTACCGCTTGGTATTTAACGTTCGGTTTACCCGAACTTAGACTTCCTTACTTGTTTTGATTTACATTACTTTGTATTACTTTTGCTAATAATTTTCTACCGCTGTTTTTTTTTTGCACTATTTCCTTTTTATACCTTTCATGAACATGAAATGGTATTATAACTTTGGTCTGATGTTTGTAAATATGAGAAGAAGAAGAGATAGACCCATCAATAAGTATACCGAAATGATCAGGATGACGAGATGAGTTGATTTAGCCATGTCCGTCTGTCCGTCTGTCTGTCTGTCGGTTTGAACGCAAAATAGTCCCTCAGTTTTTGAGATATTTGGCTGAAATTTGGTATGCGGCCACCATTTTCCAATATAGGAATCATTTGTCGGAACCAGTAAGATCGGACCGATATAACATATAGCTCCCATACAACCGATTATTCCGATAAACGGATTTTGGGCTATAATTCCTGTAACTAAACACGTAGGAACGTGAAATTTTGTAAGTATTGCTATTTTTATATGTGAAATATCGATGTTGAAACTCATAGAGATGGGATAAATATTTCACATAGCTCCCATACAATCGATTATTCCGATAAACGGATTTTGGGCTATAACTCCTGTAATTAAACACGTAGGAACGTGAAATTTTGGAAGTGTCGCTATTTTTATATGCGAAATATCGATGTTGAAAATCATTGAGATGGCATAAATATTTCACATAGCTCCCATACAATCGATTATTACGATAAGCGGATTTTGGGCTATAAGTCCTGTAATTAAACACATAGGAACGTGAAATTTTGGAAGCATCGCTATTTTTATATATAAAATATCGATGTTGAAAATCATTGAAATGGGATAAATATTTCACATAGCCCCCATACAATCGATTGTTCCGATAAACGGATTTTGGTAGATAACTCCTGTAATTATATCGGTAGGAACGTGAAATTACGTAAATGTTGCTATTTTAGAATTTGGAATGTCGATGTTAAAAATCAATGAGATTGGACCAATATAACACATCGTCCCCATATAATCGATAGCTCCGATAATTTCGGTATGAGCTAAAGTTAAATTCACACAGGCTGTACTGGGGATCAAACAGTGAAAATCGTGACGCTTATTAATGAAAGGTATTTAGCCTTCGGCACAGCCGAAGCCACAGCTTTCCTTACTTGTTTTAATATATGTAAGTTATTTTTCTAATATCTCACAATATATTTTTTAAGATTTGTTACAAAAACACCCCACCTAGTCACTTCTCTTCTCTGATTGAACATACATACTCGCCATTATTTTTGTAAACACTGTATGTATGGCCAATCAAGTTTATTTACTTGAATGTGTTAGTTTTGGCTCCCAACAAAGCAAATCTTGCGCTCAAAATCAGGCTCTCCTTCAAAAACGCCAATGCAAGTGCTCATGCCTACACTGAACCAAAAACGTACATGTTTTGTACGAACAAAGTTTCATAGAAGTTCACGCTGATTTTTTCTTAGAATCTAAGAAAAATTTCATATAATTTAAGAAAAGTTTCTTATTATATATGAAAAAATACGTTAAATTTTATTAACGTCAGAACTTCGTTCATAAAATATAAGAACTAAAATTCATTAATTTTTTACCTGAATTTGTTCTTAAATATTACGAATTTGTTCTTAAATTTTAAGAAATTACGTACGTACAATTTTTTTACTATGATTATAAGAACTTTTTCTAAGTATTTAGAACTTGTTTCGTAGATTTTAAGAACTATTTCTTATATTTTAGGAAAGCGTCATAGATTGAACCAAAACATTTTTAACTAGAGCAGACAGCTGCCACTGTTTAAATTTTTTTTTATGAATACAATTTATTGAAAAGATCGTGTGTTGAAAATTAAACATATAGTAATTATGTATATTAAAAAAAAGAAAAAGAAACAAGTTCGCTATTATGAAGTGTAGTGTGTGATACAGACTTGTTAAGTCCCGAGAAATTAACGTTTCGCTAAAAAGAACCCACATAAGAACACATCTGGAAATAAACAAAAAGACTTCAACCTCAACTGAAGCAGCATCATATTAAGCTGCAGCTGTACCAGAGCGACATTATGCAACAACACAAACTTTAGCTGAAGCACAATTACATATGTACTACTTATTTCAGCCCTCCTTTTATATGTACATACAAACTCCTTTTTGCTAATGAATGTTTAACTTTAATTATTTCTTTTTAATGAAAATACGTTACTACCTTTGTAAAACAAATAAGTAAGTCAATTAAAATAAAACATTCCAACTGAATTTCATGATTTTTAAAATTCAAGAATGGATCCATACATTCTAAGAATGAGTTCGTAAAATTTAGAATGGATTCATACAATCTAGGAATAAGTTCATAAAATATGAAATGGATTCATACAATCTAAGAACGAGCTCGTATAATTTATGAATGGATTCATACATTCTAAGAATGAGTTAGTAAAATTTAAATGGATTCATACAATCTAGGAATCAGTTCGTAAGATTTAAGAATGGATTAATACATTCTAAGAACGAGTTCGTATAATTTATGAATGGATTCATACATTCTAAGAATGAGTTCGTAAAATTTAAAATGGATTCATACAATCTAGGAATCAGTTCGTAAGATTTAAGAATGGATTCATACAATCTAAGAACGAGCTCGTATAATTTATGAATGGATTCATACATTCTAAGAATGAGTCGTATAATTTATGAATGGACTGACATATTCGTTTGTATGAGTTCGTACAATTTAAGAATCTTTTCATACATTCTGCGAATAAGTTCGTACAATTAATAAATGGTTTGTCATATTCTAAGAATGAGTTCGTACAATTTAAGAATCTTTTCATACGTTCTAAGAATGAGGTCGTAGTATGTATTGACATATTCTAAGAATGATTTCGTAGATTCTAAGAATGAGTTCTTAGATTTTAAGTATTATTATTAAAATTTAGTTTGACATGAATTTTTACGAATTTTTTTTCTTAAATTCTACGAAAACGTTCTTTGGAGAGCTTTTAATGAAAAAAATTCGTAAAATATATGTACTTATTCGTAGAAAATATGTACTTTTTTGGTTCAGTGTACACACACAATATCGGCTCTATAATTTTCCCACAGTACCTGCTCCGGCATAGGTTAAGTTAGGTTTAATTGGCTGCCGCAGAAGTATACTTAGGCCAGTTGTAGAAAGCTCGATGTGATACCACCAACACTAGGAAAGTCAATCGCGGGACATGGCCATATGTAAAATGCCTATGTGGTCGGGATTCTCCGGCATCCTCGGAATTGACTTGGAATTATACCATTTGGAATTATGTCATGTCATCCACAGTTACGGGAGAGTCGAGATGTCTCAGCAAAGAAATATCAAAGTGTACGGTAAGTTAGGGATGGGTTCATTTTCCAACCGAAAAAACTATCTTGAAAGAAATATGCCATTTTTAAAAATGCTACCAGGAGAATCTCCGAATCGCCTCTGCCTCTTTCAGTTTTTACCAGATTGTTTATAAGTATTTCCTGATTTTTTAAAAACTGCATAAAATATTCTCATTTGTCCAAACTTTTGTTGTTACTTTCTTGCCCCGCTGTCATATAGGTAAATATCCAGCTGCTGCCACCAACCATAAATAACAACAAAGGTTTGTGGTAATACTCGTATGTGGTATAGGTGAAGTGCGGTTGGTGGTATGTATGGCAGGTGTTGTCGCCTCAAGTTGCTAGTTTTGCCACATTTGCCGCACATTTATGGCGTAAACGGAACTTTATGCGTTTTTCATCGCATAAAATTCACTCATAAATAGTGCGAAATGGGCAACAACAACTATACTAGCTGTGCTACAGCTACCAGGGCAACCACAAAAAGAACTACCATAATGGCGTAAATATGTAAACAACTATGATACACACACACAGTTAAAGTATTCTGCAAGAAAGACATACAGTAGGGACCCATGGTTTTATACCCAGCGTACTAGTACTAGTACAAGGGTATTATAATTTTGTCCACATAACGGTACTACGTAACGCACAAAATAATCGAGATGGATAAATATAGAGTTCCATATAGAAAGTTCTAAGGTTGAAAATAAGAGTTCATTAAGGTATGTCCGTCCGTCCGTCTGCCTCATTATCTCATGCAAATTTAACAGGATCTTTCTTGTTATTTTAACATGGCTTATGTTGAAAAGAATTATTTTTTGTGTATTCTTTATAACAACATTTCCCACTTTTTTAAGTGGAAATGCACTCCTATACAGTGAAAATCTACACATAAATGCTCCGACGGGTTCAAATATAACTCAAACTCATTCGAAATGCTTCCTACAGCGAGCGGGCAAGTATGGCTCTGTACATAGTTAACACCCAACAGCGAAGAAGACGTAATCATTACAAGCGTGAGTTATGAGAAATAGCAACAAAAGCCTTGAAAAAGAATTTGTAGCCTTATATAATTTAAGCAACAGCAAATGAAATGGTAAGTTCCAAGAAAAGGAAGCTTTATGCTCTTTTCGTTTGTGAGCAATGAATTCATTCTGCGCTCACATATGAAATAACTGCTTGCCATTGCTGTTGCAAATGTTATTGCTCGATTTGCCGGATTTCACAACTTAAAGTGTCATGAAAAAATTTACATTTAACTTGTCTGGAAATTTTATGGAGTCACTTTTTTAGCAGCCCTACAACACGCTCGCTACCGTACATACTCTCAAAATTTTGCGGTTTGAGTGTGACAACTTTTAACAATATTACTAAGTCGGATTAAGATGGGATTTTCGAAAAGTTGGATCCAATAATAAAAGAAAAACTCAAAGTTAACAAGTTTTAACTCGGTTTATTGGATAATATTGAAATATTACTTTTTTTCGTACTGCGAGACTTAATACATAGCAAATGGGAAAGTTAATCTTATAAAAAAATAGTTGTAAATAATAAGATAAGAGCATTCCACCGTCTGCTGAGTCGTTGCCAAGACGAGGTAGAATAGTCTTCGGGAATAAATATTCTTTGATAAGCTCGACCTTAAAATCTTCTGAGAAATGGAGCGCTAAATAATTTTTAGGGGTTAAATTTTAAACACAAAATTCAAATTTGTGTATTTTATTTGGTTTTGTTTTAAAGTAAATTCTGTAATTTGTTTAATTGGTTTCTCTTTTTTATTTTGTTTTCTTTATTATATATTATTTTATTTTTTTACTTTATTTAATTTAAGTTTCTTATTTTCTATGTTATTTTATTTAATTTAATTTAGCTCATATTTTTATTCTTTTATCTCTTTTTGATTTTATTTTGTTTTTTGTTTTTAATTTTTTTTTTATTCTACTGATTTTGTTTTAACATTTTTATTTTTCGAAAATGTGTTTTTTGAGAAAAATTTACCTACGCGCTGCAGGAACCAGACAAGCCGGCATATGTTTCGATGATACTGGAATTACATCTCTTCATGGACTTTTCTTCCCGGCATTGTGAGAGCCGAACTCACAACACTGTAGGACTTGTATGCTAGAAGGTCTAACACCTTGGGCCACTACCCAGCTTGAAGGTAAACCCTTCTCAGTGTCCATTTATGCATATATTTATACTTCCATATTCGTTCGACTCTCACAATGCCGGGAAGAAAAGTCCATGAAGAGATGTAATTCCAGTATCATCGAAACATATGTCGGCTTGTCTGGTTCCTGCAGCGTGTAGGTAAATTTTTCTCAAAAAACACATTATTTTATTTTATTTTATTTTATGTTATTTTATTTTATTTTATTTTATTTTATTTTATTTTATTTTATTTTATTTTATTTTATTTTATTTTATTTTATTTTATTTTATTTTATTTTATTTTATTTTATTTTATTTTATTTTATTTTATTTTATTTTATTTTATTTTATTTTATTTTATTTTATTTTATTTTATTTTATTTTATTTTATTTTATTTTATTTTATTTTATTTTATTTTATTTTATTTTATATTATTTTATTTTATTTTATTTTATTTTATTTTATTTTATTTTAATTTATTTTATTTTATTTTATTTTATTTTATTTTATTTTATTTTATTTTATTTTATTTTATTTTATTGTATTTTATTTTATTTTATTTTATTTTATTTTATTTTATTTTATTTTATTTTATTTTATTTTATTTTATTTTATTTTATTTTATTTTATTTTATTTTATTTTATTTTATTTTATTTTATTTTATTTTATTTTATTTTATTTTATTTTATTTTATTTTATTTTATTTTATTTTATTTTATTTTATTTTATTTTATTTTATTTTATTTATTTTATTTTATTTTATTTTATTTTATATTATTTTATTTTATTGACAAGATCCTTCAACAAGGTCGAAATTGCATTCATAGTAGTTGGCATTTTGTGTGTTTGTAGCATTTTCATTTCTTTTTCGCAAAAAACTCAAGATAAAAATTATTTGACTGGCAAAATTTGAAATGAGTTATTGCGTATTTTATTTTGGTAATCACTCATTTGAATGGATTACGTGAATATGTATTTTGAAAACATTGGACAACCAGACATCTTTGTGGCTCTCATTACTTTTGGTGCTCAAATAAGCCCAAAAGTGCTGCAATAGTCGTAATGCTTTTAAATTTTTCTGCCTTGAAGCCTCTTCTGGTCTTTTTTTAACTTTCTTATTTTTGCATTTTACTTTAACACCCACAAAGTAACTTTGTTCATTTCTGCAATTCTGATTTAGTTCAAAAGTTTTACCTAAATTTATTTTACCCCTACGTCAGCCGTTCACACACCACTCTCCCTTGTCGTTTATTTTTGCGGCGCACCATATCATCCGTTTCCTTAACGCACTGTATGCATCAGCCTTCACCCGCTTTTTTCTCGTTTAACACTACTTTTCACCCTCAGTCCACGCCCACTGACTTAACAAATATATTAAGTGAAATGTTAACGGTTTTATCTTTTCGTATTTGAGTAGTTGATATCCTTGCTGAAGTTCCTTTTTTTCTACGAAAGTCGTTTTTTTTCTTGTTGTGTGCCGCTTTTACTCTTTTCGGTGCATCTCTTCTTCTTCAGCTCCTTTCTCTTAACTTTCCTCTACTATTCTTCGCTATAATTTATAACTGAAAATAATGCGCCATTAAAAAGTTCAGCCAACCAAGCCACCCTACCCTCAGTATTTTGCGTCAGCGCTCAGCAACGCTTTTCGTTCAACGCTTTTCGTTGGTTGGTGGAAGAGGCTGCCGTGTAGGCAGACGCGTATTACATTTTTAATTACATGCCACAAATAATAGTGTAAATTACGGATGAACATGATGAGCAATTCTTATGGACAATGTGATATGCGCATAAACAGAAAAAAGGCATCCTTGCTTGATGTATGTGGTACTTGCTTAACTTAAGGTTTTATTGAGCCTGTTGATTCAACAGTGTTGAAGTAAGACGTTTTAAGAAGCCAGCACATGTTTTACACAGAGCTGAATATACCTACTGTAAGTTCCACTTTGAGACCCAACAAATATGACATATTTACAAAAGCTATGGGTAGGTATCTAAAGTTATCAAATTAAACAAAAATCGTTGTCCTTGCTCTGGCTCGTATTCGTGACGATGAGGCTTAACTTTTATACGATAATGATTCCCTGGAGTGCGACTCTCCCATATACATGGAAACCCCGAAAACCAGCATACGATAACTTAAAAATTAAGTTACCTAGAACATGAACGCCACTTAATATAAAACAAGAAAGCCACTTAATATAAAAGTATTATATATAAGGACTTCTTATTCTATAGTTATGCCTCACCAAAAGAATTTAACTTGAAAAAACCTTAAATGAACTTTTCTCGAGAAAAATTCCAGAAAAAAAAACATTTAATTTTTAAATATCGCGAAATTTGGTCAAGCTTTTTTTTTAGTTCCAATTCGTTGGGTATCTTAAGAGATATGCAGGTCACAAAAAGTGCTGAAGGTACCCCGATCCCCTCTATACTTATGTACCCTTCGTTCTCCATTTCCCTCACAACTCTTTTTGAGATATCTGGGATATATATCGCTCATTTGCTGCAACATCGTCATAACTAAAAAAATTTGATATTATGATGTATATTTATATGGGATAAGTAATTGAATCTATCGCGATGCTGCGTGAAATGTTAAAACCTCGGATATAACACTTTGCCAGTTGGCCAAACATATTATTTTCGATATATTAGTGATGTTAACTCAAAATTTGGTTTTTTTTTTAGTTATGACGATGTTGCAGCAACTGTGCGAAATATCTTATATTACTTGCCATAGATGGACAAATTATTTTAGTATGGCAGTATCACGGATATAGCCACTATTCTTCCAATCACTATACTGTTGCTGTCTCCTCATCTCTCAGTCTCCAACTGCTTGAGTTTATATGAACTGAATCTTTATACTCCTAAATATTACTTTTATATTTGAATGATCACATTAAAGTAGGGTGTACAACTTATTATACGGAAGTAACTCTTTATAAAGGGTTCAGTTCCAAACTATATTTTTGGCTGATAAACTAAAAATGTTACTTATTTGAATGTTTTAACCAGAGAAAGGATGCATTTACAATAAGTAGGTGTGAGAGCAAAGTTAGATGCATTTTTGTAAGTATCTGCGCTTGTGTGCTTATTACCTGCAATTTATGGTTATTGTTGTAGTTGGTCAATAAAATGTTGCAATCAGTTTTGTTACTTTTTGAAAAATATAGTCATTGTGACACTTTATGTTATGCAGCTACAGACAAACACACTCTATCATAGATTCACATATAAATTATATTACAACAACAATACACCATGATGAAGTGTAACTCTACCTGTGGTATTGTATTGTCGTTTATACTTTTCCATCCCACAAGTCTCCCATTAAACAGAGGGCATTGTTTGCGTGAGACGCATGAAAAAGAATATCGGTTTACTTTCGAAAGAATTTATTATTTTGTTTTTGTTTACAGCTAGACAATAACAGAAGGAGTTGAACAATAAACGCACGTTGGGATGTTATAGAAAAACATGCGAAAAATATAGGCAATACCAACAAAGTAAATAACAACTTAGAGGTTGGCGCCTGTTTTTATCTACGCTTGTTTGTAGGTAGTAGACAATTCTTTGATCAGATGAGGAAGTTATGTTTGAGGATACGGTAATACGTATGTACATATCTCAGTATTTGGAGAGCAAATACCTAAATTTTGACTCAAGTTATCGTGTACACGGACAGACGGACGGACATGCCTCAATGAACTTTTTTTTCAACCTAAGAACTTTCATTATGGAACTCTATATTTATCTCGATTATCTTGTGCCGTTACGTAGTACCGTTATATGGACATAATTATAAATCGCTTGTACTAGTACTAGTACGCTGGGTATAAAAATATCCGTATACGCAATTTCACTTTTATAAAAATATGAAGTGACTTTTCGTCAGTAGATCATGGGAGGGCAAATGCGGGCAAAACTTTTTCTTTAGGAATCGATCGAAATTATCCAAACACTTATTTCATCATAGTTAGAAGGTGCAGCTCGCTAAAACACACTTTTTTTCTATCCAAAGTAGAAAAGGTAGCGACTGGGTGAAATCTACTAAGGGGCAAGAATCGAGGTTGTCGACTGGAAGGACATCCCGGCTCGGCCAAGGGCAAGAGCGTGGATTCCTGCTATCCCTGCTGAACCTGAGAGAATTCTCAGGATGCTGTGGATCGTGAACCCGTCTCTCCCGACGCAGGACTGCAGTGTCAATCTGGTCGAGGATGCGGTAGGGCCTGATAGGCAAGTGGTCTCACTATTTGCAGCGAATGCGCTTATGAGTGGGTCAGAAAATGGCGCGTTCTCGATAAACACTCATTCTCCGACCACCGGTACGTAGAATTAGTTTTAGACTTTTCTGTTGAGCAGCCGTTTATGAAACGCAACCCACGTAACACTAACTGGCAGCTACACAATGAAATACTACCTAGGGACTTACCAGCACTAACCCACAAATCCCCTCATCAGTGGGGGAGTTGGAGGATCTGGTAAAGACCTTTACAACGGCGCTCTCGAATGCCCTAGAGCAGGCTTGCCCAGTGCCAAAACCACGCGGTAAACATAGGCCGCATTGGTGGTGCTACGACCTGGACTCTCTCCACAATTTAATAAGGCCAAGAGCCTTGGCACGGAGACTCAATGGCTCGAATACAAAGTCAAAGGCCCTAAGCTACAAAAAAAGCTCTGAGGCAGGCGAAGAGAGTATCGTGGAGAAATTTCTGCACTGGGATCGAAAATGTCGACGATACAGCGAGACTTAGACGAGTGCTCTCAAAAACTCAAACAGCCACAAGCTATTTGCGCAAACCGGACGGATCCTGGACCAGCACGGAGAGGGAAACCCTAGAGCTGCTCTTGAGTACGCACTTCCCAGGGAACTTGCATGAGGAACCCTTGGCACCTACAATAAACCTGGCTGTATACATACCCATCACGGAGGAAAAGGTTAGGTGGGCGGTTACAA
Organism: Campiglossa producta; assembly: GCA_964058755.1. NCBI lineage: Eukaryota > Metazoa > Arthropoda > Insecta > Diptera > Tephritidae > Campiglossa > Campiglossa producta. The sequence continues at coordinate 38,773,741 of CAXKVI010000001.1, forward strand.
GCTTCGAACCGTTCAAGGCTGCCAGGCCAAACGGGATTATTCCCGCACAACTCATAAACACGCTGGAGACATCAGCCAAATGGCTGGTATTTCTCTATGCAGCCTGCCTGGCTATTAGCTACATTCCGTGCTCCTGGAGAAGTGCCACGGTAGTGTTTATTCCTAAGGCGGGGAAGGCGTCTCATTACGAGCCCAAGGACTATAGGCCGATCAGTCTCTCATCCTTTGTGCTCAAAACCTTCGAGAGGATAATAAATGACTACCTCTCCTCTACTATTGATAGCAACCTGATCTGTAGCTATCAGCATGCATACACAAAAGGGAAATCTACAGAAACTGCGCTTCACAGCCTAGTTTCCGTTATTGAACAATCGCTGTATGAAAAGGAGTACTGTCTAGATATTGAAGGAGCCTTCAACAACATAAGCACTGATGCTATAAACACCGCTTTAACAAGTCTGGGTATAAGCACGTCTCTTATTGGACTTATTGATCAACTACTAAGGGGTAGACGAATAGTTTCATCACTGGGCTCGGTTGACTTATCTCGCTATATCACAAGGGGAACGCCTAAGGGTGTTGTTCTCTCCCCGCTTCTATGGAACCTCACTGTCAACTCGATGCTGCGAGACACAAGCTGGGGGGGGGGGGGGGGGGGAAGGTAGTGGCATATGGAGACGACTTAGCTATAGTATATAGGGGCAAATTCCCACAAACTCTGTGCGACTTGATGCAAGTAGCACTGCGAGAGGTTTCCTCATGGTGCTCGCGCTGCGGACTGAGCATCAACCCGGGAAAAGTAGAACTGGTTCTTTTCACCAGCCGCTATAAGATACCACTGCTTATACTACCAAAACTGAATGACGTGCACCTGAACTTGGCTGACAAAGCCAAGTTCTTGGGCACAGTCCTGGATATGAAAACAAAATAGGAAGGAGAATGTTCTTCAGCGCCAGAAGAAAGCGTGTATTGCACTCTACACGTGCAAAGGAGCCATTGGAAAGAAATGGGGTCTCAGCCCCAAAATATGCAAATGGATCTACACTGCAATCATTCGACCAATCATGCTCTATGGAGTTGTGGTATGGTGGGCTGCGCTGAGCAAGGCAACAAACCTTAATTTGTTAGGTAAAGTACACAGATCTTGCATGATCTGTATAAGCGGTGCATTAAGAACAACGCCCAATGAAGCACTCCAGGCCATTCTTGGCATTTTGCCACTCGATCTGGTAGGGCACCGGGTAGCAGCAGCATCGGCACTTCCATTTATACTGATGGCTTGAAGTTAGACGGCAGAGTTGGAGGAGGGGTTTATTCAAAGGATCTGAACCTTGAGCTCTCCTTCAGACTACCTGACCACTGCAGTGTCTTCCAGGCTGAAGTTTCTGCAATCATGGACGCCGCGGCTTGGATAGGCCAACACACTCTCAGACAGGACATTTTTATTTTCAGCGACAGCCAGGCGGCCACAAAATCCCATGGCTCTTACTCTATCAACTCTGAACTAACGCTCAGCTGTCGTCGATCTCTACAAGAGATGACCCAACAGAATCGCGTGAACCTCACATGGCTCCCGGGGCGTAGGGACATTGAGGGAAATTGTAGGGCAGACGAACTTACGAGGCAGGGCACGACCAAGCAGGTTCTTCGGGATGAAGAGCGCTTAGGTATGCCGTTTGCCGAATGCAAGCTTATGCTGAAGGAGTACACACTCCGCCAAGCCAACGAAAGATGGCTGCAATCTCCAGGATGCCGGATATCCAAAGAAACCTGGCCGAAATGGGATCATAAAAGATCAAGACAAATTTATGCCCTAAGGAGAAGAGAAATCTCCATATTAATAGCCGTATTAACTGGGCACTGCCTCATTGGTAGGCACGCAGAAAGACTAGGTGTGCCCTACCGACGATGCTGTAAGAGTTATAAGGTTGATGAGGAGGAGGAAACGGTGGAGCATCTCATCTGCAACTGCCCGGTTTTTAGTGGTGCGAGAATGCGCTTTTTGGGAGTTCCCTTCCTGGTTAGCCTACGCCAGGTCACGGAGCTGGACATAAAGGACCTGATGGCCTTCATCAAGTCATCTAAATGGTTCGAGGAGGAGTAACGGTGTCGGTATAGGAACGTCAGTCCCGGGATTCTGCTATGTGGAGAATTCCGATAATACCGGGATTTTCCATATGGCAGGGTCCCAGAACTGACTTTCCTAGTGTTGGTGGTATCACAACGGGCCTTTTAATACTGGCCTAGGTGTGCCTCTGCGGCAGCCACTTGAACCTAACCTAACCTAGAAAAGGTAGCATTTACGAAATATACCTTTAAGACTTATATGCAAAAGATGTATATACCTATGTAGCTAAGGTTATCAAAAATCTAAGCAGTTTTATTTGAATAAAATATTTCAGCTGAACCACTGTGCGGCTTTCTTACCTTACTTCTTCATATAATCACATTACTTGTAAAAACAGTAATAAAGCTGCTGTAAAGCCAATTATTCTGAATGTTTCCTGCAACCTTGTGAAATTCCCAAAAAATTAATCCAACACAAAATCTTGAATAACATAACCTTTGTGCATTCTACCATTTACTGCATGCGTCTGTGGTTCATTAAAAGAAAAAGTGCAAACATCTTGCGCAGCCACATGCCATAGCAGCAAAATTTGTGCAAATTTTGAATTTTACACGACGGCATTCAAGGAGTCATAAAATGCAAATTCTCAGGGTAATTAAGATTTCGCGTAGAACATGCTGGCGCTGTTGCAGTAACGCACATACACATGCATATATTGTTGCAAGCACGCCTATGCTGTACATACAACACAGCAAATATATACCAAGTAAATGCAGCAAAATTAGGAAACCAAACGAATAGAAGATACACATTTTAGACTGAGTGCACTACAGCAAACAAGAAAGACATCCCAAAGGCATAGAAAGCCAAGAAAAAGTAGTTGAAAAAAGAGACTAACATTATTAAACAAAGAAAGAATGTAAAATATGTGGTGCAACGTGGCGCTAAAAATGTTGATGACATTGTCTCTTTACTAGCAATGCATTTGCTAATGCGACATGCACATCCTTGCTTACGACTGTATATGTTTGTGTATGTGTGTATATGATGTACTTTGTGCGATATTTGCATAATTCAAATTACCACGGTAATTGTTGGTGTTGCAACAGTGTCGCCTTAGTGGTGTCCTTAGTGGTAGAACGATTTTAGCGACAGCAGTCATATTGGCGGCAAACGCATTTTGTTAATGTTGCACAGTGTCATTAGGTAAACGCAAGAAATGACATGAAAAAGACAAAATTTCGTGCCTTAATCTTGTATAGAGCCTGACAAATATCTCGTCAGCAGACATACATATATTTATGTAGTTCATTTCGTAAGACGAGAACTTATGACCTGGGAATTTTCTCTCATCTGGATATACGGAAACCATTCATTGGCGCTTTCAAGCACTGATATAATTCTACACAGAAAGTTGCTTCGAAAGAATAATATTGAGTAGAAAAACTTCAAAATTGAATATCTATGCCCGAAACTATGATACAAACATATAGAGGTAGTTTCACTTATTCTTCTTCTTCTTCTAGCTCGCCAAGTTTAACATAACCCGTGTTTTTGACACTCGCTTTTGAAACGGAACTACCACATCTTTAAAAAATTAAAGTTTCAAAAATATAGTTTTCTGTAATTTTACTTGGAACGAAGTGGAAAATAACGTAAACATTCTATTGAAGAGTAAAAGCTTTAGTTTTATGATAAAATATTCAGAAAGGATACAAAAATTAGAAGCTGATTTTTTTAGTTTTCTCCTTCGATGCTCTAAGATCATTTTTAAAATATCACAAATGTCTCGAAAATTAGATGATATCGAAGAGATCAATTTTAAAGCTAACAATCAAAGTATAATGCTTTATTTTTGATTTGGTGAAAAAAAGGGACTTCGTCTATTTGGGAACCAGTATCAACACCGAAAATAATATCAGTCTAGAAATCCAGCGGAGAATCACTCTTGCCAACAAGTGCTACTTTGGACTGAGTAGGCAATTGAGAAGTAAAGTCCTCTCTCGAAGAACAAAGATCACGCTCTATAAGTCTCTCATCATACCTGTCCTGATGTATGGCTCAGATTCATGGACAATGTCAAGAGAAGATGAGATGGCCCTTGGAGTATTTGAGAGAAAAGTTCTCCGGAAGATTTATAGTCCTTCCCGTGATGCCAACGGCGAGTATAGAAGGAAATTTAACGAAGCTGTACGAGCTCTACGCAGATCTGACCATAGTCCAGCGAATTAAAGCCCAAAGACTCCGCTGGCTGGGCCATGTTATGCGAATGGACAAAGAAGCTCCAGCACAGAAGGTTTTCCTATCGTCGCCTGAATTCGGCAGCAGAGGAAGGGGGAGGCCTCGACTGAGATGGAAACAACAGGTGGAGGATGACTTGAACTCCCTTGGGGTTTCCAATTGGCGTCCGTTATCGCTAAAAAGGAATGACTGGCGTGCTTTGATACGAAACGGCCAAAATCGCTTAGGCGGTTAAGCGCCAATAAATGATGATGATGAAAAAAAAGATTACCAAAAAAAGTATAAAATTTTCAAAATGTTGAAAACACATGGCAGAACTGTTTTTTTAACAGAGAAACTGAAATTATAAGGAAATTGAAAACAAAATTAAAAACTTTGCCCGTTCAGGCATTGTTGTTGGAAGAAAAATTAAAAGAAATAAAAAATGTAAATGAGAAAATATAAAGATACAGTAGCAAAAAAAAAGGAATAAAGAAACGCAGAAGAGAAGTTAAAAGCTAAAATGGTAAAGAACAAAAAAAATTGAATAAAAATAAAGAAGAACAAATGTCCCTACTAAGGCTCTGTGGTAATCGGTAACTTTTCTCGTCAGAGTAAAATGTGGTGAACAAATTTCCTATGGTGTACAAATATTTTCTATTTTGCTGTGCCAAAGGAAAAGGTAAATTTTGACAGTAGTAAATTCTGACGTACGGCAAAAGCACGTGCAAAAGCAAACATTTGGAGAGTACATTTTAATTGTACATGGTTTTGAGCCTTTATATTGCTTTTTTTTTGGCATTCTATTATATTTTAGTGTTTATTGACGCGTGCGAACATACATTTATGTGAAATAATATGAATGTCAACAGCATATGCATCCCTGTGCTCAGAGTAAACTCTGTCGTTCATATTTACCACGATAACTGTCAGAATTTGACATCGCTCTGTCAAAATTTACGATTTTCAAACAATTGGCACACGGCCTAATATTATAAATGTTAAAGTAAGTTTATTTGTTACCTTTTCACGGGAAAACTGAGTACTTTACCGAAAATAATGAAACCTTACAGCTATTGGAGCTAACATAGGATCCCTTGATTTCCAGGAAGTGGACATGGGACCTACCTATTCCAAAAAATATTATTTGTGATGGGGTTTGCTTGAAACTGCCCTTTGCCTGATGATGGGGATAGATATAGGATTGCCAAGCCAAGGCAGCTAGTGGGACAGTTTTCCAAATATGTGAGAGCCAAATTCACACCGATTATTTTGCTCTTTGGTTGTTGGCCTATCCAACCATAGCGCATGTGACAGCGCTATGATCGCACCGATCAATCAATGGATGTCGTTGGTAATACTCATTTGTTCACTTGCAAGCAACACACACAACAACATCCCCTGTTGCTTCTTACTTGTAAGTCATCGACAGCGCAAAAAGAGATAAATTAAGTGTTTTGGTGCGATGGCCGCTCTTTCATTATAACACCCTCACTTCCATTTCTGCGGGGCACTGCTCTAGGCCAAGCTATTAATTGTAACTTTCACATTGATTAGTTTTTATTGCAATGATCCCAGATAACTATGTAATGATTTCGACACCGCGTGTACAAAGCTAGTTAAAAAAATAAAAGAAAAGAAAATGAAAACTAAATATAAAATTAAATCACATCCTTAAATCAAAAAATAATATAAAAAATTCAAAATATGGAGAAAATATTTAACAATATTAGAAAAGGAAAATTAAAGTCTAGATATATATAAAAAATTATTTTGAATAATTATAAAAGAAAAAGAAAACAAAAACAAAAAAAATGAAAATGTAGTATCAACTATGCCTGCGAGACCAGGATGAGCTCTTTTTTCATTTTGAAGAGTGATGCTTCTAATTGGTCTTAAAAATCTGTCAGGCCTTGATGTGCTATTTATGACAGAGGCCTTTTTTTAGAAATACTTTTTTCTAACGGTTCTTTTTTTTTTTGTTTTTTTTTTTCAATATGTGGGACTTTTAGTAGAAGGCGAATAAATAATATTACGTTGATTATAAAAAAAAATGATGATTATGATTATTATGATATTCCAACAAACATAAATTCACTTATAGCCGGGTTGGAGTTGTTAAAAAATGTAAAGTAGGTCATTAAATACAAACAAATATATTATGCGATAGACCCGAAGGTCAGTATCATAAACCTCTAAAAAAACAATTTGCAATTAACTTCCATTCCAATGGTTAAGATTTTACCATAGAAATTTTAAAAGATGACTGAAGTTTAAATCGTATTTGTTTTTAAAATTGCTTAAAAATCTGTTGAAAACGTAAAATTTTGATAATATATTTTTCTAGCTTTCATTAGCCCTGGGAGTCAAATATTCTCTCAAATTAATAATTATGCAATTTTCACCTAAAATCTTTAGTTTTAGAACTATCTTTAAAGTTTCCCACCGACGAAATATTCACACTGTGCTTTCTCAGAAACATGTGCCGTATGCATCATGAAGTCTAATAGACTAAGAAAGTTGGAACAGACACGTGTACCTCACACCAACTTCTAAATACGCACATTTCAACGAAGCTTTACATTTTATGTCATCTCCATACGTTCGTGGGCGTATGATGGCTTTCATTTTGTGGCTAGAAAATGCTAATGGATTTAATTAAGTTGCGTTAGTCGGAATGACATTAGAATATAATAAGCGAATCAGAACTGAAATAAGTATGAGCGTGGTGGTGAGCCATTGAAGCCAAGTAGGTAGTTGTGTTTCAAAAAGCTAAATTTTCCGCAATGAAATTATGTATATCAGATGCCTTCCCAATGCAGACTAGACTAAATCGTTACCGGCAAGGGAAGCGCTTGGACCTATATTTGAATGTTACGCTCTCCGACTCAGACCAGTCTGGAAGTCCTACTTGTCAAATACCTACATACATATAAAGAAATGCTTTTCTCAAACAGCTTATCGTGTCAGGTTGTTAACAAAAGATTATTTTCATGTATATAGCCAGCACGCCGAACACACACATACTAAAATGCAATTATGTTAATATTTCTATAAATATGTATGAGCATACATAGCCGTATGTATCTATGCCTTTTAATAGCATATACTTAGTATAATAAAAGTTAGTACTTTTAGACCAAGGCAATTTTGCGGCGATGCGGGAAAAAATTATCCGCGTTTTGCAATTTCGTGCGCCATTTAACTTGCAACGTTGCATATAAATTTAACAAGAAATATTGCTACATTTTTTTGTGCTAACACAAAATGTTGAAAAAACTTTGAAACGCATTATTCCTGAAAGTATACAAAATTTCCTACTTTGTTTTTGCAGATTTATTTGACTTTATGAACTGCCAGAAAAAAGCTCTTCGATGAAATTGTCAAGTAAGGAAAAAAACTAATAAAATAGCGACATTTATTTGCAATGACAACTTAGGTTATTTTTTTTGAATGAATGCGCGCCTCAAATAACGTTGTAACCAACATTTTTTTCAAAATGCGTTTTTTGTTAATTCTTATTCTAACGGCATTGTTCCATAATTCGAAAGGATGATAGCTATTTGAAGTATTTTTCTGGCTCCACACTCAAAAAGAAAGCTTTTTTAAGCATTTTTGTTGCTCTCCGAACATACATAATGCGTGGAATAACGTTTTATCCACCAAAAGAATGATGCTGTTAAAGCGAAATAACGTTGCATCATCCATTCGAATGAATTGCATACAACGTTATTCCACTGAAAAAAACTTTGGAATCCATTTATTGGCTATTGAGGACGACTATTTTTTTCATATTTCAGTTTCAGTGAGGCCTATGCGCAGAGTACAAACTTCGAAAGCCCCCCCTAAATCATTTTATATTTTGTCACTTACGACATTATTTGGCGCGCGAATTTATTTATTTTATTTTATTTTATTTTATTTTATTTTATTTCATTTTTTTTTATTTTATTTTATTTTATGTTATTTTATTTTATTTTATTTTATTTTATTTTATTTTATTTTATTTTATTTTATTTTATTTTATTTTATTTTATTTTATTTTATTTTATTTTATTTTATTTTATTTTATTTTATTTTATTTTATTTTATTTTATTTTATTTTATTTTATTTTATTTTATTTTATTTTATTTTATTTTATTTTATTTTATTTTATTTTATTTTATTTTATTTTATTTTATTTTATTTTATTTTATTTTATTTTATTTTATTTTATTTTATTTTATTTTATTTTATTTTATTTTATTTTATTTTATTTTATTTTATTTTATTTTATTTTATTTTATTTTATTTTATTTTATTTTATTTTATTTTATTTTATTTTATTTTATTTTATTTTATTTTGTTTTATTTTATTTTATTTTATTTTATTTTATTTTATTTTATTTTATTTTATTTTATTTTATTTTATTTTATTTTACTTTATTTTATTTTATACGGCCGCCGTGGTGTAGCGGTTAAGTGTTCGGCCTTCTACACCAAGTCGTGGCGGTTCGATGCCCGGCAAAAGTAACATCAAAAATTATTTAGAAAAAGAATTTTTCTAAACGGGGTCGTATTTCTGCCATGAGAAGCTTCTCAGCAAAAAATTCATTTGCTTTGCAAGTGCCGTTCGGAGTCGGCAAAAAACTGTAGGTCCCGCCAACTGGTAGGAAAACTCAAAAAGCAACACACCACAAGCTGGAAAGAGAAGCTCGGCTAAAAATCTCGTTAGAGGTTATGATAACCTGTTGGTATATCGCCGCCATTAGTTTTTTTTTTTTTATTTTATTTTAGTTTTTTTTTATTTATTGTTGTTTTTTCTCTATTCTATTTTTATTTATTATTTTATTTTATTTTATTTTACTATATTCAATCTAATTTAACTAATTTTATCTGCTACCATGTAGCAGAGCCCTTGGATCTTTGTTTGCTTTCAACATTTAAATTTCAAACAATTATAGTAAGAACGTGGAAAGTTTACCCTCTACTGGTAAATAGTACTTCAGCTATAAATTGTTTATCTATTTACTGGCCAACAATTGACCTACAACTAAAATTCGTTTAAGACTCTCAAAATTATTTTTATAAAACAATTTTAATATACGTACATAAATAACAAACATACGTGAAATCATATGAATGCATGTACATATGTACATATGGTGCTATACAATTATGCATAAAAAACCTTTTTTCCACTTATTTCACTTATAAGCGGCCGCCTCTTGAACCTAAGTGCTTAAACAGTAATTACTGCCAAACATGATCTATATGCATAACGCACTTGCCACTTGCTCTTATAATGCCGAATATGCTGGTGGGTGTGTGTTGCTATTCAAATGAAAGCCTGCTTTGTGGCACCTTCTCACAATCCGAGCTAAAAACGAATAAAAGATTCGACAGCGTATTTAAGCATAGGAAATGAAAGCTACAATGCCGCCTACCCACCAACGCACTCACCAGCTCTTAGAACTCAGCCATGTTATGACACTCGATTTTGGGTTTTTGTTGCTTCTTCATTCTACTGGCTTATCGCTTAATTAAGCCAGTACAAAAGTAAACAATCTCCTAGTACAAGTTGATATGAACATGTATGAACGTATTTCGATCTTCATATATGCGTAGTCAGACAACTAGTGATGCGAAGTTCAGACTATTAAAAGAACCGGGTATCTTGAGTCCAATTATCATTCAGGGTAATTCTAAATATTTTCCCGGAATTTTACTTTCTAGGAATTTTGTATTCCCGTGGAAAAATTCCTTCAATTACTTCTTTAGGGAATATTTCAAGTATAGGAAATCATCTTCTCTGGCAATTGACATGATATTGCGAATTTTAATTTTTGTTTAAGCCATAATTAATAGGGAATAGAGGGAAAAAATCCGTGCGGAATTTTATATATAACTGTCATGATTATTATTCTTTATTTTTATTTCAATTCATTTTATTTTATTTATTTTTTTTTTATAAACTTGGAAAATTTTGTGGAATTTTGACCAGTCGAATATTTTGTATCAAATTATTCTTTCGAGTTTTTTGGCGAAAACAAGTTGATAAATGCAGCATACAATCAACTACGATGATTGCAATTTCGATCTTGTTGAAGGACCTTGTCAAACCGTTTTGTATTGTTGCTTAGAACCAAGGAAGGAGAACTTTGGTTCGATGACCAGTAAAGGTGAAGAAAAATTTCTAAGCAACAATACAAAGTGGTTTGACAATATCCTTCAACAAGATCGAAATTGCAATCATCGCAGTTGGTAAGAATAATTTGATAAAAATTATTCGACTGGTCAAAAGTCAACAAAATTTTCAAAATCCGTAAATATATTGACCAATAATAACAACTACTAAATTTTTTATTTTATTTTATTCATTTACTTATTTTTAATCTTTTATTTCATAAATTTTTTTTCTAGATATTTTTTTCCTTTATTTTTTATATTTTATTTTATTATACCTTTCATGAACATGAAATGGTATTATAACTTTGGTCCGATGTTTGTAAATATGAGAAGAAGAAGAGATGGACCCATCAATAAGTATACCGAAATGATCAGGATGACGAGCTGAGTTGATTTAGCCATGTCCGTCTGTCCGTCTGTCCGTCTGTCCGTCTGTCCGTCTGTCCGTCTGTCTGTTTGAACGCAAACTAGTCCCTCAATTTTTGAGATATCTGGCTGAAATTTTGTATGTGGCCACCATTTTGTAATATAGGAATCATTTGTCGGAACTGACAAGATCGGACGAGTATAACATATAGCCCCCATACAACCGATTGTTCAGATATAAGGTTTTTTGGCCAAGACTTCCGCAATTAAAGAGTTAGGAACGTAAAATTTTGCAACTCGAGTACTTTCTATTTATGTAGTGTATATAGTGAAAATCAACGAAATCGGGCAAATGTAACATATAGCCCCCATACAACCGATTGTTCAGATATAAGGTTTTTTGACCACAACTTCTGCAATTAAAAAGTTAGGAACGTACAATTTTGCAACTCGAGTACTTTCTATTTACGTAGTATATATAGTGAAAATCAACAAGATCGGGCAAATGTAACATATAGCCCCCATACAACCGATTGTTCAGATATAAGGTTTTTTGGCCAAAACTTCTGCAATTAAAAAGTTGCGAACATAAAATTTTGCAACTTGAGTACTTTCAATTTATGTAGTGTGTAGAGGAAAATCAAGAAGATCGGGTAAATATAACATATAGCCCCATACAACCGGTTGTTCCGATATAAGGTTCTTTGGCCAATACTTCCGCGTTTAAAAAGTTAGGAACGTAAAATATTGCACCTTTAGTACTTTCTACATATGTAATGTGTATAGTGTAAGTCAGTACAATTGAACACGTATAATATATAGCCTCCATACAATCGATTGTTCCGATAACTCGGATCCTATTATTTTCTAAGTTTTTTTAAATAATAACAAAGATGTGTAATGTGTATAGTAAATATAGTTAAATTGAAACAGGCTGTACTGGGGATCGAACAGTGAAAATCGTGACGCTTATTCATGAAAGGTATATAGCCTTCGGCACAGCCGAAGACAGCTTTCCTTACTTGTTTTTTTTATAACTATTTTTTTATATAAGTTTTATTAATTATATTTTTTCAGATTTTTGTTTTTTTATTCTAAATCTTTTTTTTTTAATTTTTTTACTATTATTTATTTTTAAATTATTATTATTTTTTTCACAAGGCATTCACGTTGACAATAAACTCGAGTTTATTGACAACATTAATATGAATAAACTCAAAAAATGCCACTTTAACTCGAGTTTATGGTCCGACGTGAAAGCCGTCTGTCTTTTAAAGTACCCGTTTTTCCACCTAAATTTCTTCAGTTAAAGGCATCAGTACCAAATAAATGTACATTGCACACACTCGCACACTCAAATCTCATTAATAAGCAAAAAACCTTGATTTTACAATGCATTCCATTTGTTTACCCAACCTTGTCTTTTGCTCTTCTCTGTATTTACAGCCGTGTCTCTAGGCACGAGTTGTGCCTTTTCGCTACAATTGTCTAATATGAACATGGCCTGCTGAGAAGAGGCACTATAAGGTGGAATATTTGCAAAGCAACGATATTGAAGCCAGTATTGGTGAGTTCCCAGCTGCCCAACGGTGTGCCGCATACCTACAGCACCTCTCATACGAGGTTAAGGACTTCAATTACTACTAAGCAAATACACAAAACCAATTTAAGTGGTACTAGTGGCAGCAGTGGATGAATGTGAAAATTTGGGAAAGTCGTCCGCTCTACACAGCAGGTGAGTTTCATTATTCGCATAATTTCTTATTGTGTATTCATGGAATGATATTTATGATGCAAATTTGTTGCTAGCTCACGAGTATGTCTATAACGTTTGATTTTAGCCGAACTGAGACTTGTTTCCTTGTTTTCTTTCGCGTCATTAACTTATTGATAGTCTGCTGCTGTTGAATTTTCCGGTCCACCTTAATTTTACTAATATATAAAACGTAAGTTTGTGAGTGACTGCGGATGCTTGCGGTTCTTTAATGTCTGAACCAATGCCCCGATATTTACCAAATTTTGCGGAGGAAATCTTAGGAGTATAAAATCGGTAACAGGCAACATAAATTTCGATATCTATGTTTACCCCGAAACGGGTTGTGCGCTGGGTTTGGGACCCGCCACGTAAAAAACTTAATTCCAATGAAAAAATATACAAAGCCTCGGATGAGAACCCCCTTTAATGTTGACGACCCGGCAAAACGAATAAGGCATAACGATTTGGATATTAGGGCATGTACCGGGAATGTCCGGACCCTTTCAAGGGACGGTACCGCTGCCCGACTGGTTGATGTCCTCGTAGGCGCAAAGGCTGACATCACCGCCCTGCAGGAAATGCGATGGACGGGGCAAGGAAAGACGACCATCGGTCCTTGTGACGTATACTACAGTGGCCAGACACGCGGCAAAGCGCGTGGTGTAGGATTCGTGGTGGGAAAGAGACTTCGCCGCCAAGTATTAGCGTTCACTCCTGTGAACGAGCGTCTCGCTGCGATCCGCATCAAGGCGAGGTTTTTCAACATAACATTTGTCTGCGCCTATGCGCCGACTGAGGAGACGGACGACGCAGAGAAGGACTCCTTCTACGATAAACTTGAACAGACTTATGATCGCTGCCCACAGCATGATATCAAAATCGTGCTCGGCGACTTTAATGCCAAGGTGGGCAAGGAAGGAGTCTTTGGTCCCACAGTTGGAAAATTCAGTCTCCACGATATAACATCCCCCAACGGCACTAGGTTGATTGACTTCGCCGCTGCTCGCAATATGGTCATCAGTAGTACCAGGTTCCAGCATAAGCGAATACACCAAGCCACATGGCTGTCCCCTGATCAAAGAACTAGAAACCAGATTGATCATGTCTTGATTGACGGCAGACATAGCTCCACCGTTCTGGACGTGCGTACACTGCGTGGTCCCAATATTGACTCTGACCATTATCTTGTCGCAGCCAAGATACGCACACGCCTCTGTGCAACGAAGAAAGTGCGCACAGTAACGGAAGGAAAGTTTGACGTCGAGAAGCTGCGCATGACACAGACAGCTGATAATTTCACAACTCGACTCTCACACCTGCTAGCAGAGGGCAATCCTCGACCTAACGATGTAACCGAGCAATGGAAGCATATCTCTCACTCATTGCGTACCGCCGCTGAGGCCACTATAGGGTTCCAGCGAGCCCGCAAGAACAACTGGTACGATGAGGAATGCAAAACTGCCTCGAAAAAAAAGGACGCTGCCTACAAGGAGACGTTGCGAACGGGCGCAACCCGCAGTGTATGGCAACAATATCGTGAGGCGAAGAAGGAAGAGAGACGCCTTTTCAGAAAAAAGAAAAGTGAGGCCCAAAGGCGTGAGTGTGAGGAGCTTGAGATGCTGGCTGGCAGGAGTGATGCCCGAAAATTCTATGAAAAGATCCGGCGGATGACGGAAGGTTTTAAGACCGGGGCAAGCTCCTGTAAGGACAATAATGGCGACCTGGTAACCGACGTACAAAGTGTACTTAAATTATGGAGGGAGCACTTCTCCTCACTGCTAAATTGCGAGGGAGACGTCGAACCCGATACCCCAATCCCTGACGATGGAAAAGTCGTCCCACCACCTGACTATGATGAAGTGAGGATAGCTATATCCCGGCTCAAAAACAACAAAGCGCCTGGAAAAGACGGACTACCCGCCGAGCTGTTCAAACACGGAGGCGAAGAGCTGGTAAAAAGCATGCATCAGCTCTTATGCAGAATATGGTCAGACGAATGCATGCCTCCGGATTGGAATTTAAGTGTGCTTTGCCCAATCCACAAGAAAGGCGATCCCGCTAACCGCACCAACTACCGCGGAATTAGTCTTCTTAATATTGCATATAAGGTTCTTTCTAGCGTGTTGTGTGAAAGGCTGAAGCCCATCGTAGACAAACTGATTGGACCTTATCAGTGTGGCTTTAGACCTGGTAAGTCTACCATCGACCAGGTTTTCACGATACGCCAAATCCTGGAGAAGACCCATGATAAAAGAATCGACACACACCATCTCTTTGTCGATTTCAAAGCCGCTTTTGACAGCGCAAAAAGGAGTTGCCTGTATGCCGCCATGTCTGAATTTGACTTCCCTGCAAAGCTTATACGGCTTTGCCAAATGACGTTGAGCAATACCAACAGCTCCGTCAGAATCGGGAAGGACCTCTCTGAGCCATTTGAAACCAAACGAGGCTTCAGACAGGGCGACTCCCTTTCGTGCGATTTCTTCAATCTGATGCTGGAGAAGATAATTCGAGCAGCAGAGCTAAACCGCAATGGTACAATCTTTTACAAGAGCGTGCAATTGCTGGCGTATGCCGATGATATTGATATCATTGGCCTTAACAACCGCGCCGTAAGCGCTGCCTTCTCTGGACTGGATAAGGAAGCGAAAAAAGTGGGTCTTGCCGTGAACGAGGACAAGACGAAGTATTTGCTGTCATCAAAGAAAGAATCGGCGCACCTGCGCCTTGGCAGCCATGTCACTGTTGATAGTTACAAATTTGAAACTGTGAGGGACTTCGTCTATTTGGGAACCAGTATCAACACCGAAAATAATATCAGTCTAGAAATCCAGCGGAGAATCACTCTTGCCAACAAGTGCTACTTTGGACTGAGTAGGCAATTGAGAAGTAAAGTCCTCTCTCGAAGAACAAAGATCACGCTCTATAAGTCTCTCATCATACCTGTCCTGATGTATGGCTCAGATTCATGGACAATGTCAAGAGAAGATGAGATGGCCCTTGGAGTATTTGAGAGAAAAGTTCTAAGGAAGATTTATGGTCCTTCCCGTGATGCCAACGGCGAGTATCGAAGGAAATTTAACGATGAGCTGTACGAGCTCTACGCAGATCTGACCATAGTCCAGCGAATTAAAGCCCAAAGACTCCGCTGGCTGGGCCATGTTATGCGAATGGACAAAGAAGCTCCAGCACAGAAGGTTTTCCTATCGTCGCCTGAATTCGGCAGCAGAGGAAGGGGGAGGCCTCGACTGAGATGGAAACAACAGGTGGAGGATGACTTGAACTCCCTTGGGGTTTCCAATTGGCGTCAGTTATTGCTAAAAAGGAATGACTGGCGTGCTTTGATATGCAACGGCCAAAATCGCTTAGGCGGTTAAGCGCCAATAAATGATGATGATGATGTTTACCGATAACAGAGTTATCGTTCAAAATGTACTTTTACGTAAACTTTGGAATATTCATACAAAATTGGTATCACACGAAAAGGGAAGACCACAGCTTTCATTTCGACTCTGTTTCTTTTCGATATATTTATCGATAACAGAGTTAGCGGTCAAAATGTGGCTTCGGTTAAACTTTGGAATACTCGCACAAAATTGGTATCTAACGACAGGGGAAGACCACAGCTTTCATTTGGATTTTGGTTCATTTAGATATATTTATCGATAACCCAGTTATCGACCAAAATGTAGTTTCGGGTAAACTTTGTAATATTCGCACATAATTGGTATCAAACGAAAAGGGAAGACCACAGCTTTCATTTGGACGTTGGTTCCTTTCGATATATTTATCGTTAACAGAGTTATCGGTCAAAAAGTTGATTTCGGGTAAACTTTTAATACTCGCACAAAATCGGTATTTAACCAAAGCTTTCACTTGGAATTTGGTTCATCTTACTAATATATAAAAACGTAAGTTTGTGACTGACAGTTAATGTTTGTGGCTCTTTAACGTCTGAACCCATTCCCCTATCTTTATGAAATTTTGCAGACAAACTCTTGGGGGTATAAAGTCTGCAACAGCTATCATGAAATTTCGATATATTTATCAATAACATAGTTATCGGTCAACATGTAGTTTTACGTAAACTTCGGAATATTCGCACAAAATTGGTATCAAACTTTCATTAGTATTTAGCCTCATTCCGATATATTTATCGATAAGAGAGTTATCGGTCAAACTAAACTTTTAAATATTTGCACAAAATTGGTATCAAATTAAAGGGGAAGACCACAGCTTTCATTTGGACTTTGGTTCATTTCGATGTATTTATCGATAACAGAGTTATCGGTCAAAAAGTAGTTTCGGGTAAACTTTGGAATACTTGGACATAATTGATATCTACCGAAAGGGGAAGCCCACAGCTTTCATTTTGACTTTGGTTCATTTCGATATATTTATCGATAACAGAGTGATCGGTGAAGATGTGGTTTCGGGTAAACTTTAAAATATTCGCACAAAATTGGTATCAAACGAATGAAGAAGAACACAGCTTTCATTTGAA
Organism: Campiglossa producta; assembly: GCA_964058755.1. Taxonomy (NCBI): domain Eukaryota; kingdom Metazoa; phylum Arthropoda; class Insecta; order Diptera; family Tephritidae; genus Campiglossa; species Campiglossa producta. The sequence goes on from CAXKVI010000001.1 coordinate 38,790,824, forward strand.
CTTTGACTTATTTCGATATATTTATCGATAACAGAGTTAGCGGTCAAAATGTGGTTTTGCGTAAACTTTGAAATATTTGCCAAATTGGTATCAAACTAAAGGGGAAGACCACAGCTTTCATTTGGATTCTGTTTCATTTCGATATATTTATCGATAACAGAGTTATCGGTCAAATTGTAGTTTCGGGTAAACTTTGGAATACTTGCACACAATTGATATCTAACGAAAGGGGAAGACCACAGCTTTCATTTTGACTTTGGTTCATTTCGATATATTTATCGATAACAGATTTAACTGTCAAAATGTGATTTCTGGGAAAATCTTGGACTATTCGAACAAAATTGGTATCACACGAAAGGGGAAGACCACAGCTTTCACTTAGACTACCGTTCATTTCGATATATTTATCGATAAAAGTGTTATCGGTCGAAATGTAGTTGCGCGTAAACTTTCGAATATTCGCACAAAATTGGTATCAAACAAACGGAAAAGACCGCAGCTTTCATTTGGACTTTGGTATATTTCGATATATTTAGCGACAACAGAGTTATCGGTCGAAATGTGTATGAGCAAAAACTCTGAAATATTAACATAAATCTGGTATCGAACGTTATTTATATTCAAATTACATTTGGAAGCTATATTTTCTATCAGCTCGAGATGGTTAAACGATAAAAAAAAAATAAATGCATTTGCAAAGGGTTTGGGGATATCACCCAAAATGTGGAGATAATTGTTTTCAAATGGTGTAGTTTTCAGTCCAATATGAAACCCCGTTTTCGAGATCTTGATTAAAATGTCAACCAGGAGGGGCCCTTGATGGTACACAGAGCCAAAAATGCCTAATAAAATTAATAAGATTGTCTTCATGATCAGTTTTTGGGCAAAGAGGTAGTCGTAACGGTGGAAACGAAGAAAAAACTATAGGGAAACCTTTTTGGTTTTAAGAAGAAATTCTTATTAAAAAAACTATACATTTAGTACAAAGGTGTAGTTAGACGCTGGCAATTATTAGTATACGATGGCCGGATGGTTAGCAGCTGGGTTTATCATTCGAAAAATTGTAAGTTCGATTCTCTCTCTTTTTTTCCTAATTAGAAATGTTAAAAAGAAATCTTCTTAAATATATTTATGAGATTTTCCTTTGAAACATTAACAACTCTACACATATCGGTAATTAGAAGCTGGCAATCAAAAGTGAGCGATGGCCTGATGGTTAACAGCTGGGTTTATCATTCCGAAAATTGTAAGTTCGATTCTCGGTGAGGGCAATATTATTTTATTTTTCATTTAAAATATTAAAAAGAAAATCTTCTTAATTACATTAAAAGGACTGTCTCTACAATAATAAGAAGCACATCTTCTTGAAGAAAATCTATAGAGATATCTTATGACTTTTGTTCTATTTTATTAGGCATTGTTGGCTCTGTGTATTAGTGCGATATGAGTTTCAAATGAAAGGCTGTGGAAAGTGATTTACGATGTTTTATTATTTTTCCCATATAAGACCAAGATTTCTAGATATTGATCAACACGTGGACCAGGAGTGGAGTCAGAAGATTTTTGTAAAAAATGCGTCTAAATTTAAGGTGTTGATGAGAGTTTTAAAGGGAAGTCATTTTAAGTCATTTTCGGAGTAGGATTGAGAAAGGAATAGGGATATGGATGACAATTGGAAAAACAATATGAAAAGAGAAAATCATATGAAAAGGATGAAGGTGGGGTGGACGGGAAGAAGGTTGTGGTGCTGAAAGGACGGGGCCAGTCAAATTTTGTAAATGGAAACAAGCTACTGATTGGGCAGGACAGCGTCTGCCGGGTCTGCTAGTTTCGATATATTTATCGTTAACAGAGTTATCGGCCAAAAAGTGGTTTCGGGTAGACTTTGCAACGAGGGCCCCCTCGATGGTATTAGTGCGATATGAGTATCAAATGAAAAGTGGTGACAAGTGATTTAACATGTTTTAGTATTTTTCCCATATAAGACCAAGGTTTCGAGATATTGATCAACATGTGGACCAGGAGTGGAGCTAGAAAGCTTTTATGAAAAATGGGTGAGAGTTTTAAAGGGGAGTCATTTTCAGTCATTTTGGGAGTGGGATTGAGAAAGGTATAGGGATATGAATGACAATTAGAAAAACAATATGAAAAGAGAAAAGCATATGAAATTAATGAATGTGGGGTGTCCGGGAAGAAGGTTGTGGAGCGGAAATGGGGAGGGCGAGTCACATGTTATAAATGAAAACAAGTTAACGTTTGGAGAGGACAGCGTCTGACGGGTCTGCTTGTTATCAATAAAATGTTTGATTTTTTTCATATTATCTTTGTTTTCATTGTGCAAGTGGAATTTTCTATGAAATACATTTCATTGTGCAAGTTTCCAAAAGGTAATATTGGCACTTAATGGGTTAACTAAAACATTGTCAAAAAGGAATTTTTGGGGGACCAGAGCAAAAGACATCTCTGCTTGCTTAATAATTCTTCCACTATGCGCTTGGCTTTGATTTTCCATTTGATGTAATCATACATTTATACTAATAAACTCAAAGCAATGATCAGCAAATACTTTCTTTAGATCATAATTATGTTCGGTCTCGCACATATGCAATCGGCTCATAAAAAGAGCACTAGAACATTCCACTTGAGTGCTATATTACATAAACATACTATGTTTCAGAAACAAATATGTACAATCGCACAAAATACTTCCTTTTTTGCCGACCACTGACTTAATGTTCACAATAAAAAATTGTTCCTTAGAACTGTAAAATCACTTCCGCCAACTCACAATCAACACGATAAGAAAACTTTTTACCAAACGCGGTTAAAAGTGCTGAGATAAGGCCATCCGTTTTTTGACAACTGCCAAAAATCAAATGTGATAAACTTGTAAGCGACATAGTAAACCACACGGCATAGGTATGTATGTATTCACATTCAAAGTGGTATCTTAACTTTAGCTACCACAATCCCAACCAAAATGGAGGCTTAACATACCGCATGCACGGTTAACCAGAAACTAGAGATTTCCGCCAAAACGATAACCACCCATATTATGCCTACTAAAACTGTTATGAAAACGCCCATTTCAATTTAGCTACATTCATAATTTATGTGTAAATATGTACATATGTCAAAAGAAAGTCTAACAAAAGTTCGACAAATCGCTACCTCAGAACACGATTGTCCTATGTGAATTTAGGCAGTTTGGGATTATTGCATATTATAAGTAAGCTTCGTACTCTCTTTCGAATTGGGTTATCAGTTTGTTCAGAAAGCATTAGTTTCTCAGATTTTCAGCATGCATGTTGTCGTATGTCATATAATTGTAGTTTTTCGGTAGTGTATTTTAAAAATTAAAAAGCATCTCCTGAAAAATCAAGTTTTGTTACAAACGACATGCGTATTCTCAGGTAGCGAAATGTTGTGTAATTATTTTATTCGAAGTAAAAAAATCTTGAATAAAATAAAAGCTGAAAGCATGCAAGTGCGGGATGTGTAAGCGTTTTTAATGAGGGCGGATTACTACATATAATTCATTTTTTTTTAATGTAGTTCGATACTTTTCTTATTGAAAACACATATACATTTACTTAACTACATTTCCAGCGACATAAGGCGTAATTATTTGTAGAACGTGTTTTGACTATGGGTAAAATCCAAATTGTGGCTTAATGTTTACTTGGAAAAAACTGAATGTTAGCTGAATGACAAAGGGATGGAGGAAATGTCACACAAACAAGAAACAAGACAAAGTTTTTAATTATAAGCTAGCTGACCCGTCAGACATTGTCCTGCCACAAATTTATTTCCCGGCATGTTTCTCTAACCCAATTCATATATCTATCTCAATCCCTATCCCTATCTCTATCCCCAACCCTATCCGTATCCCTACCATCAGGTTCTGGTCTCGAAAAGTAGGTACTCATCCATCGAAGCAGAGACAAAAATTTCATAAACTTTTAATCCCACTTTCCTAGGGAACCAGGGGAAATAATGCCAGAAAACTTGTGTTACTTATTTTCTATGTATTGTAACATCCGCAACCAACGTATGCAGGATTATTGACGCGATTTTGGCCGCTTCGTATCAAAGCCCGTCAGTCGTTCCTTTTTAGCGACAACTGACGCCAGTTGGAAACACCAAGGGAGTTCAAGTCATCCTCCACCTGTTGTTTCCATCTCAGTCGACGCCTCCCCCTTCCTCTGCTGCCGAATTCGGGTGTCGATAGGAAAACTTTCTGTGCTGGTGCTTATTTGTCCATTCGCATAACATGGCCCAGCCAGCGGAGCCTTTGGGCTTTAATCCGCTGAACTATGGTCAGGTCTGCGTAAAGCTCGTACAGCTCATCGTTAAATTTCCTTCGATACTCGCCGTTGACATCACAGTAAGGACCATAAATCTTCCGGAAAACTTTTCTCTCAAATACTCCAAGGGCTATCTCATCTTCTCTTGACACTGTCCATGATTCTGAGCCGTACATCAGTACTGGTATAATCAGAGACTTATAGAAGGTGATCTTTGCTTTAAGAGAGAGAAGACTTTACTTCTCAATTGCCTACTACGAGTAAGTGCAAAGTAATTTGATATTGTGTTAATGCAGGTTCCCAAATAGACGAAGTTCCTCAGAAATCATATTTGTAACTATCAACGGTGACGTGGCTGCTAAGGCGCGGATGCGCTGATTCTTTCTTTGATGCCAACAAGTACTTCGTCTTGTCCACCGCAAGACCCACTTTTTTCGCTTCTTTATCCAGTCCAAAGAAGGCAGCGCTTTCTACTTTAATTAACGTCCGCAACGCAGTTTAGCTAGCTAAGACAGCGACATCATGCTCTCCTAGCGTCTGCCACATACTTAAACGAGCTATGGATATGCTTCCTAAATACGCCCATCGCATACTTATATACTTTATATATAAAATTCTAACATCAAATGTCGTTTATGCAAAACACCCGATTCCCTGAGCCGATTTTTTTAATTCCAATATTAAAAGATGATACTACAGCCGCAATAGAACATATGATAGATAAATTAAAAATGTAATATGTACTGGGAAATGATTTAAAAATTCTTTTTATAGCATATTTTCGTTTCACTTACCAAAGCACAATTTTTGGAATTTTAAAGGATTCAGATATCGCTTCCCTGGTTATATAATGACGCAATTGTCAATTTCCGCCGTGGTGTAGCAATTAAGTGTTCGGCCTTCTACACCAAGTCGTGGCGGTTCGATGCCCGGCAAAAGTAACATCACAAATAATTTAGAAAAATATAATTTTCCTAAACGGGGTCGCCCTCGGCAGTAGTTTGGCAAACTCTCCGGGGTATTTCTGCCATGAAAAGCTTCTCAGCAAAAAATTCATTTGCTTTACAAGTGCCTTTCGTAGTCGTCAAAAAACTGTAGGTCCCGCCAACTTGTAGCAAAATTCAAAAGCAACACACCAGAAGTTGGAAAGAGAAGCTCGGCTAAAAATCTCGTTAGAGGTTATGATAACCGGTTGGTATATCGCCGCATTAGTTTTTTTTTTAATTGTCAATTTCCACGCTACGAGATAACGTTCACAAAATCTTGAGAAAGTAATAATCTTTGCTGTGCATACATTTCATAATTCTATTACAAATAGTTTCCGCACTAGACGCTTGCGAAGTTGTTCCAATTGTTCCAAAGATTGAAACTTGCTTCACCAAAACGCAATTCACAACCCCTAGTATTTGTCTATTTTTCAAAAAATTTATATTGGAAATCATGGAAAAATACAACGATACACGAATACGATACCCCTTATGAATTCCCCAAATATTTTACAATTGCGTCATTATAGAACCCAGGAAGCGAACCCAGGAAGCGATACTCGCGTCACTATTTATATTTGTTTTTTAAAACTAGTCCGATCGCACTACATATGTGTGTCTGTCTTGTCATTTATATGAATCAAAGAACACTCCTTGTAAAATGTAATCTCTATCTTTTTGTTTCTACCCTCACTAACCTTTTAGTTATTTTTTTTCATGAAAGGGACAGTAAAAACATTGACATGTGTATTTATGTATAAAGCTGTTTTTGTGATGCATAGGGAGATTTAAATAAATATGATGATAATGAGTTGTAGCTTTTGTGTTTGTTTGTTTAAGTTTCGCATTACAAATGTTGTTTTAGCTTAAGGCTTAATTAAGTTTGAGTTTGATATGATTAATTACAGGCTCGATATTTAATGAGTTGTTAATAGAAACATTTTAAATATTAAATAACACACATTTCTTTTGCCTGTCTTTTTGCCGTTGATGACATTAATTAAATAAACAAGTAAGGAAGTCTAAGTTCGGGTGAAACCGAACATTACATACCCAGCTGTGCACATAAAGTGGGCGTGATCGTTCACCAATTTTTCTTATTTTCTGTGGTAGTACTCTACATAAACATAACATGCCTGGTACCTAGTTTCGTAAATCTATCTCACACCGTTCTGAAATTGATAGCAGTCGAATTTAAAAATTGCTTGACTCATAAGTGGGCGGTGCCACGCCCACTTTCCAAAATTTTGAAAAAATTATGTAAAGAATATGAAAGTTGATGTGTGTACCAAATTATATTATTATAGCGAAATCAGTTAATTAGATATGGACTTTTCAATATTTCCACCTCCTTTCAATATAACTTTTATGAAAAAGTAGGCGCGGTCGCGAAGCGATTTCGTTTATTTTCTATAGCTGAATTTACCACAACAATAGTATGTCCTCTACGAAATTTCGTTATACTAGCATAAACTGTTCTGAAGTTATTAAGAGTCAAAATTTTAAAATTTCTTCAAATATACGTGGGCGGTACCACGCCCCCTTTTCAAAATTTTTTATAAATTCGGCCTTAGAACATCTAAATCAATACATATTTCAAATTTTATCATTGTAGCTGCTTCTAATATTGAATTAACCCATTTTATACGTTTTTCGAAATTTTCGATATCGAAAAAGGGGCGTGGTTATGGTCCGATTTTACCCATTTTCAATAGCAATCTATTCTGAACCCAAATAAGTACGCATGCCGAATTTGGTGAAGATATCTCATTATTTGCTCAAGTTATCGTGTTAACGGACAGACGGACGGACGGACGGACGGACGGACGGACGGACGGACGGACATGGCTCAATCAATTTTTTTTTCGATCCTGATCATATTGATATATGGAAGTCTATATCTATCTCGATTCCTTTATACCTGTACAACCAACCGTTATCCTAACAAAGTTATAATACCCTGTGTACAAGTACAGCTGGGTATAAAAAGTGGGTGTTTCCGAAAATGTGTCTACCAAAGAGAAAAATTTGAAAATGAATCTAGGCCAAACTTTTTGATAAAATTATGTAGGCAAGTATGTCACATATCACCTTCCAAAATTTGATAGATATTGAAACACCGGTTCTTGCAAAAAACGTAGGTGCTTCCGGCTATCGTCAATAATTTTTTTTTGTAGCTGAGTAGTTATGCCTATGAAAAACATTTGCGAATTTCCTACAAAAGCGCCTGGCAAAAAATGACTTATGGGACATTCCATCGTGACTCCTGGGACATTTGACTCGAGAGCTTAGTCAACTTTGACTTAATAAACTGACATTGGGATTTCAATTGCTATGAAAAATATTTATCGACATGGATAAATATCCAATACAATAAATGCATTAAAAGAATTGGCGAAATAACAACAAATAGCTTTATACCTACTCAGTAAGTGAGTATGACTCCTGGGATACCGAAAAATCCCTTTGTTGCCCATTTATGACCACGAAAACGAATTTTAGCTTTACAGTTTAACTTTGAACTACAATTTGTATATGATCGAAAGTACATACTACATAGTACCATATTCTTTAAAAACAAGATCAGTATTAGCTTTTAGAAACTTTTTACAAAGGTTAAAGGGTTTGACTCCTTGGACATTTTCCTGTTTTTTCGTGATATAATTTTTAAGTTTGTTCAGCATTATCGATACAGTTCCATAAAAATTTAGCTATGCAACTAGTAACCCCTATCCCATGATAATAAAAAGACCTTTATTGTAAAGTTCTGTCAGAGCAGTGGGAGTTTATGGCATTTTAAGAATTTGGTACTTTTCCTCTTTTGGGTGGTATGTCCCTTATACAAGTATCTAGCCATAAGTCGGTCCTATGCAGCTTATAATAGATACATATGGAAAACTACTCCAAATCATATATAAAGCTAATGCAAAAGAAGTGTTTTTTTCAAGCGTTAGGACGCAAAATAAACTTTGTAGTAAAAAAATCATACATACCTTTCAAATTTCATTCAAATTTTTTTCCCCAAAACACAGTTTCTGATGTTCTTTCTGGTCATAAAAAGTTTTTTCCCCAAGTTAGAAAGATTTCCGGATTTACGTGTATCAAATACTGGAACTTTCGAAAGACCAAAAAAAAAATTTTAGTTTTTTAATCACCCTAATGTATATGAATCATATGGTGTTCAGAAATTTCTGCTCAAGTGAGTTAATTGCAATAAAATATAAGCTCAAAATTGTTTTGTTGTGAAAACAGTTTATGTTTTCCTTTGGAGAAAAACTGGCATGTCCGAACGGGAACGTCCGAACAAAATTAAAATCGATATTTGTTCAATAAAAAACATCTACAGCAAAATAATGTTAATGCAGTACTCTCTTTGTTCATTCCTCTATTAAACGCGTATGTGCCATTTTTTTGTAGCACTAACCAATTCGCAGAATTTTAGGGAAATCATATAACACCTCAAATATAAGGTACGTCCGAACGGAAGATTTAAACCCTTCTTCGGTGGTAATGTGTCATCTCTAGGAAAAAATTCTAATCCAAGCCTACTATAGGTTTTATACTTAAAATAGTATGACAGCATGGAAAGTCTGTAATGCTGGAAACACCCATAAGGAAAAAAATGTCTAGGAAAAACTGTCAATTACCAAAATAAAAATACTTTGAGGTGATTACAGAAAAAGGGATAGGTTCACTTTTTGTTTTTAATTCTTTGTAACTAGTTTGCTTTTTATCATTATATCTATAAACTCATAAAGTGAAATTTGTATCTATTTTACTCGCTTTCTTTAATAAACAAACATTTTAACGAAAGAAACTACAGTTATAAATGTGTCAATTAATTTAATATACTTAAAATAATATATTTCGCCTATGAAGAGTTAAAAATACAATTAATTAGTTGAATCTTTGTTAATAAAATTACTATGTATTTAATATTACCAGACAACCTCTGTTATAGAGAATAGGTCTCTTAAAAAATAAGTTGAATTTAGTCTGGAGATCGACTCTTTAAATACTCGTATGCTTTACTGCTTATCTTTCTCTGCTATTCTCACCGCTTAGTCAAAAAGCTTAGCTGCCCATTAAGGAAAAAATTGTTTCTACCATATAAGCGACACCGTAACAAACTTATAAATATACGACATCTTGCAAAGTGACTTTCGATATGGTTTTTGATGAGCATATTACAACGAAGAAACACATTGGAAACACTTGCTAGCAATAACACAGAACGGTGTCGCACAATTGCGTTGTGAATATTGCGCTAAATGTTGCCATATTCGTTGTTGAAGTCATCATCATTTGTGTGTTTGAGCACTTATTTCTCAGTACATTTGCACTTTGTGATAGACCAAATGGTTGGTTATTAAATGCTTATTTGATAGTAAAGGCATGTTAAAACGTGTTAACATACAAATTTTCATTCGTACCTTCATAAAAAACTTTATAATACATATTATGGATCTATAATAAATTCAAATGAATTAATCAGTGGCGCATCAAAAAACTATGCAGACTTTCTTTTATTATATTGTAAGTGTGTTCATTATTAGCTTGTTTAATAATAAAGTGTCAAACTCAATTGAATTTGTAATTTATTCATGACCATTGCATTTGACGAATAAATTATTCAATACTTGAATGTGACTTTAATTTAAATGAGAATGAGAATATAAAATATATAGATAGTAATAAATTAACAGTTTAATTTTATTAGTGAGGAAGTATGTTTTTGTGTTAAATTGATAAGTAGAATCTAGAAATTTAAGTGTTCTAAATCTAAGGGCCGTTATCTCATCTTAACTGTAGTTTTAAAGACCACTTTATCGGACAGATAAGTGTATTTCCGTTTGCTCAAGTTACCTGTGTATAACACTAGTTTACATATAATTAATTTGAAAAAAAAAAACACCAAGATATTCATGTATATGGATGAATTGGCACTGACATGCCGAGCACAAAACATATTTTTTTAATTTTTTGTATTTGTAGGTTTTCGATATATCGGTAATTTTGCGTTTTTTCAGGTATCATCATCACTTATTGGTGCTTAACCGCCTAAGCGATTTTGGCCGTTGCCTATCAAAGCACGGCAGTCATTCTTTTGTAGCGATAACTGACTTCAATTGGAAACCCCAAGGGAGTTCAAGTCATCCTCCACCTGTTGTTTCCATTTCAGTCGAGACCTCCCCCTTCCTCTGCTGCCGAATTCAGGTGACGATAGGAAAACCTTCTGTGCTGGAGCTTCTTTGTCCATTCGCATAACATGACCCAGCCAGCGGAGCCTTTGGGCTTTAATTCACTGGACTATGGTCAGGTCTGCGTAAAGCTCGTACAGCTCATCGTTAAATTTCCTTCGATACTCGCCGTTGGCATCACGGGAAGGGCCATAAATCTTCCGGAGAACTTTTCTCTCAAATACTCCAAGGGCCATCTCATCTTCTCTTGACATTGTCCATGAATCTGAGCCATACATCAGGACAGGTATGATGAGAGAATTATAGAGCGTGATCTTTGTTCTTCGAGAGAGGAATTTACTTCTCAATTGCCTACTCAGTCCAAAGTAGCACTTTTTGGCAAGAGTAATTCTCCGTTGGATTTCTAGACTGATATTATTTTCGGTGTTAATACTGGTTCCCAAATAGACGAACTCGCTTAGGTATCATTCAAAAATTATTTTCGCCAATGTTACAAAAGCATCCGCAAGCAATACCTCGTTCGAGAGGAAATCAAAAAATGTTTCCAACGACGTATAATATATAGGGGTGGTCCAAACAGTCGCTGAACAATAGCTGGTCAAAGTCGGAATTTTGTCGAATTTTTACGATTTTTGGAAAAATTTTGATTTATAAAAATTGTTTTTGGTAAAATTTTTATTTTGAAAATGTTTTTCTTATGCGAAGTTGTAAAAATCGGGAAATTTTTATTTTTCTAAAATTAGTGTGTATAATTATATAGTGTAAACTGTATTTTGGCGATTTTTTTTTTTTTGTAACTTTCAACATCCCTACTTTTAATAGAATTTTAACAGGGCGATATCTGTATATTGCAGATATTCAAAAAAAAAACTCTTAGTGTCTGTCTGTCTGCCTATCTTTCTGTCTGTCCGTCTGTATGTTTGAGGTCGTATCACTCGAAAACTGCTGAATAGAATTAAATGAAACTTTCACCATTGTATTATTAGACGTACAAACTAAAATTTAAAACATTCCTTATTTCGATAACTCGACAGGTTTCAGAGTTATCGACCAATATACGCATATTGTACGAACTCATGTTTGGTCAACCCTGCTCCACGTATTGTTTGATAACTCTGAAACCGGTTGACTTATCGTAATAATGTCTTACATTTTAAGTTGAACGTCTAGTAAAGCAAAGTTTCATTTAATTCCATTCAGCAGTTTTCGAGTGATACGACCTCAAACATACAGACAGAAAGACAGACAGACAGACAGAAAGATAGGCAGACAGACAGACAAAAGTTCCAAAAACGGTTGATTTGGACTCTATTAGCTTAGTAATGATCAACACTAAGGGTTTTTTTTTTTTGAATATCTGCAATATACATATATCGACCCGTTAAAATTCTATTAAAAGTAGGGATGTTGAAAGTTACAAAAAAAAATCGCCAAAAATACAGTTTTCACTAGATCTTGGTAATATTATGCTTAAAGTGTTTGTAATTATACACACTAACTTTAGAAAAAATAAAAAGTTACTCATTTTTACAACTTCGCATACAAAAAACATTTTCAAAATCAAAATTTTTCCGAAAATCGTAAAAATTCGACAAAATTCCGACTTTGACCAGCTATTGTTCAGCGATGGTTTGGACCACCCCTACATAATATACGTCGTTGAAAGTGTATTTTGATTTACTCTCGAGCGAGGTATTGCTTGCGTCCATCGACATATAACATTGGCGAAAATAATTTTTGAATGAAGTGATACCTGAAAAAAAAAAAAAAAAATAACCGATATCTTGAAAACCTACCCATACAAAAAAGTTTAAAAATATGTTTTGTGCTCGGCAATCAGTGCCAATTCATCCATATACATGAATATCTTGGTATTTTCTGGCTGTAAAGTAGTGTAAATAAATTTATCCACCACTTCATCTGCCCTTTGTGTCGGTTTTCGTTGGATAATTGTTAAAAGATAATGTTGCTTACTCGAAGAAAACACTGTACTCATTTTTTGGATCATGTGTTTTCAAAATAAAAGGTGGCAAATGTGAAAGTGCTGTGTCTCCATAATACTATACTATTTAATACTATAGCAATACACTTGACAGATCTGAGGGGATGGGATAACTCAAACGGCAATAAACCAAATTTGTGTTATTGCCCAACTGAAAGTGAAATAATAAAAATTTGTGTTATTGCATTATTTTGAGAAATAAGGCAAACTTTTTTCTTCCACATTCGAGAAATAGTTAAAGCAAACATTTTTTTTGTGTTCGAATCGGACATTTTTCGTATAAACTGGTATATTTGTTTATTTGTACATTTGTATATTTGTATATCGGACTATCTCGGAAACTGCTTGACCTATTTAATTTTTTTATAATTTCCAACGAAAAGTATTTTCAACCGTATTCCAAATATGACAAACAAGCAGGGTAACCCCTAGAGTTGCCACCTGACCGCGTTTTATTTATTTTACCCAGACCTGTGGCCGCCGTGGTGTAGCGGTTAAGTGTTCGGCCTTCTACACCTAGTCGTGGCGGTTCGATGCCCGACAAAAGTAACATCAAAAAGAATTTTTCTAAACGGAGTCGCCCCTCGGCAGTAGTTTGGCAAACTCTCCGGGTGTATTTCTGCCATGAGAAGCTTCTCAGCAAAAAATTCATTTGCTTTGCAAGTGCCGTTCGGAGTCGGCAAAAAACTGTAGGTCCCGCCAACTTGTAGGAAAACTCAAAAGCAGCACACCACAAGTTGGAAAGAGAAGCTCGGCTGAAAATCTCGTTAGAGGTTATGATACCTGTTGGTATTTCGCCGCCATTAGTTAATAATTGATTACTAATCGGTAATGATTAGCAGTTTCATTGATTATTTTTTGAGAAGCCACCTAATGATTGATTACCAATTACTTTCACTTTTTAATGATTATTTTTCAATTGATTAAAAAAAAAAATTAAAAAAATAAAAAAATTAAAATAATCAAAAAAAAAATCAAAAATTCAAAAATAATCAAAAAAATCAAAAAAATCAAAAGTAATGATTATTTTGATTATTTTTGATTTTTTGATTATTTTGATTTTTTTCCAGTACTGTTGTAGAAAAATATGTACATACATTAATATTCACTTGCGCAAACATACAAATGTATATGTGAAGCAAGAAGTTCTTTTATATAAATGCATGTATTCATGCACATAAATATCCCTGGAGGAAAAATCTCGAGATCTTTCGTACTAGTTCGTCATCTAGTGGTCGAACTACAACCTAAACAGAAGACTGGCGCTTTTGCACATTCAGTCTATTATCTATTATATATAAATGCGCAAACATAACTGGTTCCTCCCTTTTTTGCAATAACCACAATTCTAAGGTATATAAAATTTGGTATGTATCGATATGTCTCGCCGAGCAGGGTGGCCGAAAACAAACCAAAAATTAAAAAAAAATTAATTATAATATGATTTGAAAATCACACCACTACATGTGATATACACGCATTCGCTTTATAGAGCCGCTGTTATGGGTGTATGTATGTAGGTATGACCACTTGCATTCTTGTGTTTGCATTCATTGCAGTAGGGTGAGTTGTTTTCTTGGCAGCAATAAGATAACATGAGCCAGCGCGTCAACTTTATTGAGCTTAGGTACAAACAGAGTTTACAAAAACAAAATCTGTGCGTGGGGAGTCAGAGAAGCAAATTTAAAAAAAAAAACAAGTAAGGAAGTCTAAGTTCGGGTGAAACCGAACATTACATAACCAGCTGTGCACATAAAGTGGGCGTGATCGTTCACCGATTTTTCTTATTTTCTGTGGTAGTACTCTACATAAACATAACATGCCTGGTACCTAGTTTCGTAAATCTATCTCACACCGTTCTGAAGTTGTTAGCAGTCGAATTTAAAAATTGCTTGACTCATAAGTGGGCGGTGCCACGCCCACTTTCCAAAATTTTGAAAAAATTATGTAAAGAATATGAAAGTTGATGTATGTACCAAATTATATTATTATAGCGAAATCAGTTAATTAGATATGGACTTTTCAATATTTCCACCTCCTTTCAATATAACTTTTATGAAAAAGTAGGCGTGGTCGCGAAGCGATTTCGTTTATTTTCTATAGCTGAATTTACCACAACAATAGTATGTCCTCTACGAAATTTCGTTATACTAGCATAAACTGTTCTGAAGTTATTAAGAGTCAAAATTTTAAAATTTCTTCAAATATACGTGGGCGGTACCACGCCCCCTTTTCAAAAATTTTTATAAAATCGGCCTTAGAACATCTAAATCAATACATATTGCAAATTTTATCATTGTAGCTGCTTCTAATATTGAATTAACCCATTTTATACGTTTTTCGAAATTTTCGATATCAAAAAAGGGGCGTGGTTATGGTCCGATTTTACCCATTTTCAATAGCAATCTATTCTGAACCCAAATAAGTACGCATGCCAAATTTGGTGAAGATATCTCATTATTTGCTCAAGTTATCGTGTTAACGGACAGACGGACGGACGGACAGACGGACGGACATGGCTCAATCAAATTTTTTTTCGATCCTGATCATATTGATATATGGAAGTCTGTATCTATCTCGATTCCTTTATACCTGTACAACCAACCGTTATCCTAACAAAGTTATAATACCCTGTGTACAAGTACAGCTGGGTATAAAAAAAAGCACAAATAAGCTAGATCATGCACAAGGCCCTTCGTGGCTAGACTTAGTGAAATAAAATAAAATGGAAAATTGATAAAATTAAAAAAAAAGTAAAATCAGAAATAGAAAAGTGATTGAAATTAAAAAAATAAAATTTGTTGGAAATGAAATGAAAGGGAATAATATAAAATAAATAAAAATGAAACAAAATGAAATAAATAAAATATTAAATTAAGAAAATAATAGGAAAGGAAAGGGATGGAAAAAAGGATAATTAAGGTAAGTTAAGGTAAGGAACGGAAAATATGACAGAAAAATCAAAGGGAAAGGAAAGGAATGGAAAAGAAAAAAGTAAGGGAAGAAAGGAAATGTAATGTAGGTAAAGCAGTGGAAAAAAAGAAGGGAAAGAAAAGGTAGCGAGGAAGAAGGTATGTATAATGAATATAAAAAGAAATAAAAAGAAAGAAAAATAAAGGAAAGAAAGGTAATGAAAAGCTAAAAAAAATAAGTTTAGGAAATTAATGAAAGAAAAAGAAAAGCAAAGGAGTTGCGGAAAGGAACAAAAGAAAATAAGGAAACGGGAGGAAAGGAAAGGTAAGGAAACGAAATGACAGGAAGGGAAATTTAAGAAAAAAAGTGAAAGAAAATAAAGGTAAGAAAAAAATAAAAGAAAAGAAATGAAATGAAAAAAAAGGAATAAAATGAAAGGAAACTAAAGCAACGGAAACGAAAGAAAAGGAAAGAAAAAGAAAATAAAAGGAAAAAAGTAATGTAATGGAAATGGAAAGAAGGATCAGGTAAGAATATAAAAGAAACGAAAAGAAAGAAAAAGAACAGAGAAGAACAAAAAAGAACAAAAAAGAAAGAAAGAAAGAAGGGAAATTAAATGAAATGAAAGAAGAGAAAAGGAAATAAAAGGAAAGAAAAGGAAAAGAAAGGAGAAGATAAGGAAAGGAAATAAAAGGGAAGAGAAGGAAAGAAAAGCAAAGAGAATAAATTGAGATGAAAGGAGAGGAAAGGAAAGGAAATAAAAGCAAATTAATGCTAAGGAAAGGAAAGGAAAGAAATACGTATGAAGACGACCTAAGAAGAATAAATAATTATCAACACTGAAACTATATTACTGAATGATGTAAAGAGGGAGGAAAAGGCAAAATGAATAGAAATGTATAGAAACCAAAAATATACAAAATATGGAAAAGAAAGGCAAATTTAAGAAATAGCAAAAAGGTAGGAAAATAAAATAAGGTTTTGTGGTTGAATTTCAACCACTGGGCGAACTCTAGTTTTTAAAAAGGTATATGTAATGTGGAATGATAATGATAATAAATATGGAATGTAACGGTGTAAGTTACAACTTGTTAATAGTATACTACGTAGTAGTAGTACGATAGATAGTAAATGAAATGTCAAATGCCCATAAATGACTACGTCGCCCATTGTGGACGAAATTTATTAATCCCGAACATCTCTCTATGGATAATAACCGCTTAATTTTTTATCAATTGATCATTACAAGTCTCTTTTGGACATAGTTGGTATGCCTATGTTTTAATTTGTGTAGCATACTTAGCCTACGCTCACACTGCAACCGACTTTTTCATCCGGCCTCATCAGAGAAATTCGAACGCGTTCTATTTTATTTTATACTTATAACAACAAAACTTTAAAATAATCAAAAACAAATCAAAAAAAATAAAAAAAACAAAAAAAATTAAAAAAAAATCAAAAAAAATTTAAAAAATCAAGAAAAAATCAAAAATAATGAAAAATAATCAAAAACGGCTTTTTTGATTATTTTCGATTTTTTTTTATTTTTTTTTTATTTTTTAATTTCTTTTTAATTTTTTTTAATTTTTTTTTTTAAATTTTCTAATCGTAATCAATTAGTAAAATAATCATTACTAATTAAAAAAACCTTCTAATCAATCAATTACTAATTACTAATCAAAATTAACAGCTCTGATTTTACCTTATGTATATCCAGACGATCTCGGGAACCGCTTCACCGATTTGCATGAAATTTTGAATATAGATAGTATGGTTGATTCTAAGACAATCCACTTGGGGGCCGCCAACTGGGGCGGTTTACAGGGTTGCCACCTACTCCATTTTTTTTAATTTTGTAGCAAAGTATGCCAATATGGGTAACAGATGAAAGGTATATTTGTATATCCGGACTATTTCGGGAACCGCTTGACTGATTTGGAAGGAATTCTAAGGCTATCCACTTGAGGGTTGCCACTTGGGTGTGTACAGGGTTGCCACCTATCTAAATTTTTTTAAATTATGGACTTAAATTTGCCAATATGGGTACCAAATGAAATTTATTTTCGCCGACATACCAACTAAAATATTTTCAAGTGGGGTAGCCGCCCAGGGTTACCATATTACCGTAATGTATTTGTATTGTATATTTTTGGGATCATATTTGGATTATTTTAGGATCATTTTGATATCGTTTAGGGGTCACTTTCGAAAAATTTTGGGGCTAACTTGATATCATTTTGGGTCCAATTTTGGATTAATTTGGGACAATTTTCGGATCATTTTGGAGTCTTATTTGGATCATTTTTGTATCATTTCAGGATCATTTTGGGAACATTTGAGGGTCATTTTGGGGTCGTTTTGGGATTATTTTAGGATTATTTTGGGGACATTTTTTGATAATTTTGGGATAATTTTGAGGTGCTCTAAAGGTGTTTTTGGCGTCATTTGGAAATCATTTTTGAATAATTTTTGGGTGATTTTCGGATCATTTTCGGATCAAGAAAATAAAAAAAATATTGCTGTGAAATACCAAAAATGACTGTTGGTAAAAGTAGGCTTCGAAATTCCAACGCATAATTCGATTAATCGATAATTTACGACCTTCAACATGGATAGAAAAGGAACCTCGATAACCAAAATTACCCAGTTTTTATCCTCTTTTATTCGCTCCTGGCTAGCAGGGTATTGAATGGGATAGTGCGGTAGTATGCGTCGCCCAAAATGTAAGATTTTTGGATTAGCTCCCTTTAGATCTAGGTGTGCGATATGGTATCAGTGAAATATTTGACAGGAATTTCAAGAAGCGCAGCACGACACTACAGTACGCGCGCAGCTTGGCCCGAACGGCTTAGGCGGGTTTCATATGAGCCCCTTGCGATAGTGATTCAGAATTTGTGCTAGAAAAATGTAATTTCGGCAATTGTGCACTGTAGTAAACCTCCTCAAATTTCACTCAAATCGGTTGAACACTTTTTGGTAGGTACTATCCCGATTTTAGAGGGACCTATGTATTTTTTTGAACATGGGTTGGGATACATTCACTCTCGGTGGTTTGAATTCTCAAAAGTAAAAACATAAATCATTCGATCATTTCAGGGGCTTATCATCTAATGCTATTCGAAAGGAAATGCTATTGGGAAGAATTTCGAAACATAAATATATTAACATAAGAAATATTTCTTTCTAATCGCGATATAGAATAACTCCCCTGGTCTTTTTCGGCATCACTTGGGTACTTTTTGGGGTTATTTCGCAATTGTTTTCTAAAGTTTCTTCCAATGTTTTCAGGGTCATTTTGGGAGTGTTTTCCGGACTTTTTCAGGATAATATTTGGAACCTTGGAATTGTCTTGGGATCATTTCGGGACTTTCTTGAAAACACCACCGAAATGTTTTCAAAGTAATCCCGAAGTAATCCAGGTGATCACTGCGAATAACTAAATTTTCTGTTGACGACCCTGAAAAGCACTTTAATTGAAAGGAGTTTGAATGATGCTTTTCGGCGACAATAAAACTCGCATTGTTTCCGCACAAAGCCGATGGCGAGTAAATATATATAAATATAAAACAATACAACTTTTTCTTAGCAATTTATACCGCCTGTCAGGAAGATTTCAAAATGATAATTCGGGTTTTATTAAGCAGTTACATATACAGAGAAAAATTTTCATGTAAAATCAAAATTTTTTCAACACTTTTTCAGGTTATTATTTTTCAACACTATCGATCATATTATCAACATGAAGCTCATGTTGAAAAACTTCACTTCGTGTTGAATTAACATGACTTCCTGTTAAATTAACATGACTTTCTGTTAAATTAACATGACTTCCTGTTAATCTAACATGACTCCCTGTTAAATTAACATAAATTCCTGTTAAATTAACATGACTTCCTGTTAAATTAACATGAAATCCTCTAAAAACAACGCTATTTGCCTCATTATCATGTTATGTTGACAAAAATTATTTTGTGCGTAAAGATCAAAACAAGAATTTTTGGAATTTTTTGTCTATCCGTGTATGTTATTATGAGCGGATCACCCCGCTTTATGCGTTTAGGATACATTTTACCCCAATATAACAATTCATGAACGCTCTACGTTGTGGTGAATTCAAAATTTTGGCATAAAATATTTTTTTTTTTTACATATTTAGTGACATTTAAGCAGGCTCATCTTCAAAATAAAACCGACAATCAAACATAGAATATAAAATTGCTTTCCAAAGAAATTTCTCGCATTTATATTCATTACCTCGAAAAACTATTACAATTCCTCATTTAAGACACATTGAAATCGCACCCTACTTTCGTTTTCCAAATTCACAACTCCGGTAAATGAACTCTTGGCACCAAACAAATTTATTATAACGCAAAACTTTTCGCAGCCTCATCGATGTCGTGGGGTGAATCGTATGCACACAGCACAAAACGGACATATTATCTGCACAAAAACCGCAGTCATTCATGAAAACTTCTTTATCTTGACGTAGCAGAATTTCAACAATTTTTTTTTTCTTCAGAAAAAAAAAATGTTAGCAAAAATGAATCAGCAAGGATGAAAATTCATATCACATGCTCCCAAACATACACCCGCATTTCGTTCAGTGTGCAAACAAATTTTGTTCGCAATAAATTTCTGTCTGGTTTTATCTAAATGCGATTGCTGAACGACGACGATGAACTAAAAGTAAGTTTCTATTTTCATAAATGTTGACGGCGGTGCATTGTCTTTGTGGGCTTCGCTGACAGCTGAAACCGTGCTACATGCATAGCGCAAATGTGCAGATATGAAAGCTCATATGAAAATACATACATATCTACATCCTTACGTGTTTACAGCATCGCATTCACAATTTTTCTTTCATTCCTTTTGCAAAAAAAAACAGGTAACCAATGCCAAGCCGCCCGTCCAAATGCCGCTCAATCTCGGTCTGTGGTCAGGAATGGTCAAAGCTCTGCTCACAGATGCACTCACACAAATGCATCATGCTCTAGAAATGTTTGGGCTTAACTGGCACATTTGGTACAGTTCGTTGAACAGCGTGAATCTGAATCAGGGCATCGGAATTGAAATTGGCCGGCTTTTTGGTGCGAGATTTCAATTTTAATTTTGTGAATGAAATACGCTTTTCGGTCTAAGGCCAGAGCTTCATAACTATCCGTATGCGTTAGAGGCATTGCAAAACTTTACGTAGTTAGCTGGTTGAGCTAAAGTCGTAGTAAGCCTGAATCGCCCCATGGGCTATATATAGAGTTCTGGCTAAGAGAACCAGCCGCCTGAGGATGTAATTTATTAAATATTTAAGTATTTTATTTTTTCTATTTTATTTTATTATTGTTTAAGCGACATAACATGGTTTCGTTTATTTCATCTGCATTACATATTATTGTAATTCGCAGATAATTTATGGAATATTCGGAATACATAGCTTATAGTCGCAGTCACAAAACGTGGTTTTTCACAAGCAAAATGGGGTAAGCCAATAGCCGCCAATGCCTCAGAGCCCAAGTGCTCACCATCAACAATTTTGAGGGGTTTTCTAAGGAAGTGAGAATAGCCAACGATGCATTCTCAGAGCCAAAGTGCTCGCCCCAATTAATACATACAGAGTGTAATTACCAAAACACAGTCCGCTAGACTTGATGGTACATACCAATAATTAAAAAGAACCAAACACAGTCCATGAGACTTGATGGAATATAAAAATAATAAAATAAATAAAATTAAAAAGACTTTGGTTGAGGTGGGATTCGAACCGGCAACCCCGGCCAACTCCCTCAACCATATAATATAGCAACAACAATAATAATAAACTGCTCGCCGCCCACCATTTAACTCCAGCTTAGATATGGTCCTTCGAGCCGGATCAAACCAGCACCTATGGCTATTTACTAGACGACTAAGCCGTCTAGGGCGGGGAGTATGTTTAAGCGACATAACATGGTTTCGTTTATTTCATCTGCATTACATATTATTGTAATTCGCAGATAATTTATGGAATATTCGGAATACATAGCTTATAGTCGCAGTCACAAAACGTGGTTTTTCACAAGCAAAATGGGGTAAGCCAATAGCCGCCAATGCCTCAGAGCCCAAGTGCTCACCATCAACAATTTTGAGGGGTTTTCTAAGGAAGTGAGAATAGCCAACGATGCATTCTCAGAGCCAAAGTGCTCGCCCCAATTAATACATACAGAGTGTAATTACCAAAACACAGTCCGCTAGACTTGATGGTACATACCAATAATTAAAAAGAACCAAACACAGTCCATGAGACTTGATGGAATATAAAAATAATAAAATAAATAAAATTAAAAAGACTTTGGTTGAGGTGGGATTCGAACCGGCAACCCCGGCCAACTCCCTCAACCATATAATATAGCAACAACAATAATAATAAACTGCTCGCCGCCCACCATTTAACTCCAGCTTAGATAATTATATTTTATTTTATTTTATTTTATTTTATTTTATTTTATTTTATTTTATTTTATTTTATTTTATTTTATTTTATTTTATTTTATTTTATTTTATTTTATTTTATTTTTTTTATTTTATTTTATTATATTTTATTTTATTTTATTATATTTTATTTTATGTTATTTTATTTTATTTTATTTTATTTTATTATATTTTATTTTATTTTATTTTATTTTATTATATTTTATTTTATTTTATTTTATTATATTTTATTTTGTTTTATCTTATTTTATTTTATTTTATTAATTTGAACATAAGTCTTCCGAACTCTCCTAAAACTCCTTTTAGACAATTTCTCCAACTTTCGCCATCAGCATCATGTCAAGCGAACTCGTCCAACTCCTTTAGCTTGTGCTGCCTCCACCTTTAACTTCGCTCTCACTACGTTTACCACTCTTTGACGAGTTGCACGCTTTGCTCAATATCCATTTTTGTTTCTATGTTCTCTGCTGATATTTTTATTTGTCCAACCAGCTTTATGCCATATATTCTACCATGCACTTGGCTTCAACAAAGGCAGTTCTTTTAGTTTTAGTTTAGCTCTTAATTTTATTTTTTAACTTCAATGGTGGCTCACTTACTGTCTTTGTTTTTGCGTAAACTATGCTACTGGAAAGTTTGTTTTTACCTCGTTTTGATCTTCGTGAAGTTTCAATTCACTAAAAAGGGGAAAAAACAAAATCGGAGTAAAAGAAGCCGTTAAAATAAAATCGCAAACAAAAACCATCAAGTATTAAAAAGTTTCTTGCCGGTTTCTATTTGGTATTTTTTTAAATTAAATCCTTATATTCACGTTTGTTTGAGTGTTTTAGTTGTGTTTTCTATTTTGATTTGTATATTTTTTTGCCATTTGAATGTATGTCGGACCGTGGGTGTTCTGACCACCCGTTGCCTATTGTATGCGTTATGGAAGCGCTTTGTATTTCAAAAATGCATTGCAAACTAAAAATAAATATGTACAACAATGGGTAACATATTTACTTGCCATCTTTGCCTTCACGTCAGCCGCATTCATTCGAACTTTTGAGGATTGTATAGCATGGCAGTGTTGCCACGATGTGAATTTTGTTTCATTCAGGCTGTTTTTTTCACCTAAAGATGGACTATTACGATCTAAGCTAATACATTTTTTAAAAACCGTAGTTGTTCGCTTTCGGAATAGTTTGAGAAATGCAGCCACACTAGCGCCTTTGACCTGAAGTGGACCACGAATTTGCGTTCCTACATTATAAATGATTTGCTTACAGTTTTTGAATGAAAATATATTTTGCAAAATTTGGCAACACGGTCACAAATGCCGAAAACTTGAAATTTACACACACTCCTTGGAGTCTTTGATATTCTAATCCGTTGGACTTTAGCTATGCTTTTGCAAAGTTTTAGATAACTTTGAAAATTTTTTTTCTTCACTCGTGTTTTGACTTCTTTTCAAGTTTTCTTTCGTAAATTTTTTTTTAGTAGATATTTTAACTCTGTTGCTTTATGGGTTTAACAAACTCCATTAGAACATCAATAACCAGTGACCGAAGTATCTGGTCAAGAACTATTTCGAAAACAAGAAGAAATGGATGCGAAATATTGACTTTTACTTTTAGTCTAATTATATAAAGGTAGTCTTATAAAATTATTATCTTCTTACTATGATTTATCTTCCGTTTATTTAAAATTTTTTTTCTTTTTCCTTATAACTGTCACTGATTACACTTAGGCATTTCAATTGAAGTGTTATTGGCTTCCAACAGATATTCGCACCAGTTCACTTCACATCATTTCACTCCTTTTAACCCATCCGTCTACAAAGCTCTTCAGATTCCAAGTAAACGCATACCTCTTGCACACCCATACTCCACACGCGTCGAAACACAAGAATTTCAATTAGAAACTATCGACCACAACATATGTATCTGTTACTACAGCAACAACCACCACAAACTGTCTTTTGATGGTCATAAACTCATACCGCTTAAGGCTGTCCACACTTTAAATACCTAAGTACACTCATACGCGAGCTCAAACCCATTCATTTATGTTCTTACGTCCTTACACATAACTGTATTGCAAGTGGTTTGCGGTTAAAAGCCACTCAGTCATAATTCGCATAATTTACAATTTGATTAGGCTCACCTCATTCAAGTATGAAATTCAGACGTGAGGTTTGCTGGCGCGTTTTGCGATTTGATCATACATTTTCAAGTTAAAAATCTTGAGTACCTACGTATACTAAGAAATCTCTAAATTTCAAATGAATGATGGGCAATTAAGCTCCCTACTTAATTGCCTTTTTTCTCGAAAAAGACCTTATCCAAAGCCAAGTGAGACCAGCTTGTTTATTGTAATATTTACTCGTCGAGAAAGGAAAATCCTGTTGAATTCACTACTCAGTGATTCTCGGTTGAGTTTCAATAAAATACTATAATTTGCTTCGCGTATGACGACTGAAATCTTCAAACCGGCTTGGTCGATTTCTATGAAATTATGATATTTGGGAATATGAGAATAGGTTTTAAACTATATTTCATATCCGTGATTAGGTTCTTGAACCCTAACGTGGCCTAGCTGTGCCCCCTTGAATGTATTTCTGCGATATGGGTATAAAATTAAAGGTGTTAAAAAGAAAAAAAAGAAGAAAAAAAACGTGTGGCGACGATATACCAACAGGTTGCCATTATAACCTTTAACGAGATGTTTGTGCCTAGCTTCTCTTCCAAATTTGTGGTGAGCTGCTTTCGATTTTTGGTGGAACCTACAGATTTTTTCCGACTCCACGGCATCTGCGATGCAAATGGATTTTTACTGAGAAGCTTCTCAAGGCAGACATAGACTAGGAGAGTTCGCCAAACCACTTGCAAGGGGCGACCCCGTTTAGAAAAAGCTTTTTCTAAAAAATGTTTGATGTTGCTTTGGCCGGGAGTCGATACCCGATTACTTGGTGTAGTAGGCCAAGCACACTACTGCTAAACCACCAAGAGTTTTAACAAAATTTTTTTTTAAAATCCTATTTAGGAATCCGTTTCTGATATATAGACCAAAATGTGGACCCGTCCTACCGGGACGTGTGGACAGTAAGGGTACCAAATGAAAAGTGTTGGTGAGGGTTCTAACAGGGAGAATGAATAAAACAACAGAATTTGTGTTGTTGCTTTGAAGGTTATTCGATGGATAAACTCTTATTCTTTACATTTTGCCTTTGCAAAAGGCTGTGCACATATTCGGTTGCCTTAATTTTTCCCCTTTTCTTAAACCTTTTTTTTTTGCTCTTTCCAATTAAAGTACGTCTTAACAACACACATGTTAATATGCTTAGTATATTTTTTTAGCACGTTTCTCTATCTTCTTTGTTTGGAACAGAAAATAATTGCGCAGCTCCAAAAAAGTGTAAACTAACACAAATGTCGTTTCCATAGCAAGTTGCTGGACATTTGTACTACCTCGTTTATTTAGCTGGAAACACTAATGAACTATTTTCTTACCGGACTTAAGGAAGTGCCATGGATACCAATGCTTAAAGGATTTACAAACAAAGGATATTTCCTTCTATGTTAACGGAGACATAAGTATGTACATTAGAGCGTATCACCAAAGAAAAGTCGGCCGTACCTCCCCTCATATGAAGTGTTTTTGAAAATCACGGCCGACTTTTTTTTTTTGCCTGTAAGCCCGAGACGCTCTAATGTACATAGATTTCGAAGGGAAAGGCGAGAACATATCGCACCCTAAATCAAAAACCGTCACAACTCAACATTTTTTTAGGTCGCTTTCTTGGCATGGATTGCCTTTTAAAAAGTAGTACAGCCAGTACATAAATTTTATTCCTTTTTGACTATTATCGTTACTTACTATTACAGTGATGCAAAGTTTTTAAAAATCGAATGACTTTTGTGCGATCCAGAAGCAATTAACTTAAAGTTACTCTGATTTTGAGTTGTGACTCTTTTTAATTTAGTGTGTGTATGTGTAGAGCCTCTTGACAATACAAATTATACATATTAAATTGTTCCAAAACCGGGAACGGAAGGAAACGTGGAATTGTTCGAGAAGGTGACTGAAACTACAATGGAAATTGAAACTGATCCAAAAACGAAACAGAATCTAGAACGGTTAAAAAAAGTGAAATAAAATGGAAAGTGAAACCGGAACGATAATTGGAACTGGTCCAGTAACTGCAACAGGTACGGAAATTTGAATAGACTTTTACAGAAACGGAAACAGGACGTTTTCAAAAAATTTGAATCAGAAACTAAAAATAAACCAGAGAAAATAAACCCGGAATGGAAAATTTAAGTAAGAAACTGAAATCGAAACGGAAAGGTGAACTGTTCAAGAAACGGAAATTGGCACGGACCCCATAACTGTTGAAAAACTGATATCGCAAAGAAATGGAAAGGATCCTGAAAGCCCTAGAAACTGGAACCAGAAATTAAAAAACCGGAACATATATTGTAACCAGAAATTACAACCGGGACGGAAATTTGAATTGAATCGGGGCGCAAGTTGGAACGGAGACTGAAAATTCTCAATAAATTGAAAATACAACAAAATTGGAACTCAAGAAACCGATATCTTGAACAGAAGTAGAATTTTTTTTAGTAACTGTTACCGAAACGGAAACTAGAAGTTTTCATAAAGTTTGAACCGCATCAGAAACTGAAATCTTCGAGAAAAGGAAATTTTTCGAGAAAATAAGCCCGAAATAGAAAATTTAAGTGCTAAAGAAACGGAAATCGGCACTTGCCCCAGAACGGTTGAAAATCTAATATCGGAAACAAATGGAAACGCTCCTGAAAGCACTAGAATTTGTTAAAAATTGTAAATGTTTTTTTATTTTTCAAGGAACACATCCCTACTTTTGGCTCATTCCTACCTCAATCTTTCCACTCAAATTACATTTAACGTTACTCCAAATATCGGCTTCCTAAGTGGTTCTATCAGCACGGAAGTAGATTTGATTCTCAATCTCATTTCGGCACAGTTCCTTACAGTATAAGCGCTAAATTTTTGCATTTACCCTTTACTGCGCTCAAACTCCGATGAGCATCCGTAACACAAATTTTGTGGAGTTTCCTTGAAATGCATTTTCTTTTGATTGACATGTCATCTTTTGTCTTTGTTCTGTGCCATACGAGTAGCACAGAAATGCGCCTGTCTCCTGCAGGCATATCAACTCGATTCTCTGATGTTTATTTTGAACACAATTTTTTTTTTTTTTTACTCTCACTCTTCTGTGATTTTTTAATTTTTTTCCGTTTTCTTTGCTTCAGTTTTTGGTTTCCAACTATCGTCTTTGATGAGCATCAAAATTGCATGACGTTTGCAAAATATGACAATGCCATAAACAAAGTAACGCAACGCCAAATAGCGTAAGAAGACAATGTTAGATGGACGTAAAAAATTTGCAAAATAAACGTAAGATGACATTGAGAATATATGTGCAAAAAATTCGCAGGAAACTCTGCGCACAACAACAGACACCACCCAACCAATTTGTGATTCCTTTGAGTCATTAGGTAACGTTTCCGATTTGTATGAAAGTAAAAAGGAGACAGTGCACAGTGGCCTGATTTTTATGGAGAGTGGGAAAAAATTCAATTTCTCAGAAACGTTTGAAGCTACCAATACCAAATTTTACACATCGGTTTCCTACTATAAGACTTTTCTTTCAGAAAAATTAAGAGCACATCGGTTGTAAGCCACGCCCACCGCTGAAGGATAGACTTTTTTTAATTTTTATAATTGATGTATGTGAATAAAAATGAGAGCAGGTGAAAAAATTCAAATGTGTATTCGTACAGCTCCTACTTGCTAGCGTGATGTAGATTTAGATCAAGCATCGGCGCCCCATAGATCTTAAGATCAGCCAAACAAGTTGGATTCATCACACAGACACGTTGTGCTCTTTGTTTACCAAATGATTTAGTCGTCGCTGGGCAAGGGGCGAAACCACATCGCGTGGGGGTGTCGCTTGTTTGGTCAGCGAATGTTAAAAATATAGTTCGGACGATCACAGCGCGTGTATAAGCGTTTTCACTTATTCACCTGCATTTACCAATCTGCCGACCCATGATTTAGAGTGAAATTTCAAAGGCCTTTACTTTTATAGAGTCTATAGCCCGAATAAAACAATATTAATTTATGGATATTTCTTGTTAAATTGGGTTTAATTATTAGAAAAATTCTGCCTTTTATGAGAGTTGTAATAAGTTTGTAATTTCTTTAGTGACCGCAGAAGTATTAGCCAATGGTAACTGCGGCATGTTTGAAATGTATGGGTCCGATTGCAGAAGAATTCGGTTTATCTAATCTTCGTTTGTCAGTTTTCGAGTCATTTTTCTGGTGTGGCATAGCCGAAAGTCTTTGATATTTTTGTTATTGGCTTCCGCTGCCTCTTCCGAGAGTTTCCCTTTTCCAAGCATAGAGTGTTTACTTTAGTTCTCAACACAAAAACCACTAGGGAATTATAGCGTTCTCAACAAAAAAGGCATTTTTTTAACTATGTATATTAGGGAGATTCAAAAAAATGTCTACTTGGTCTTACCCCCTAAAAGGTTAGGTATTGATGAATAAATAAGCCTTGCAAAAAATTAGCGGTCTAACTTAACGCTTAGGGGTTGTTCGCAAAGAACTGAATTGTGTTAGTCTTCGACGCAGAGAACGAAGTGTGTTAGTCTTCGACGTAGAAAACTGAAGTGTGTTAGTTTTCGACGCAGAGAACGAAGTGTGTTAGTCTTCGACGCAGAAAACTGAAGTGTGTTAGTCTTCTACGCAGAAAACTGAAATGTGTTATTCTTCGACGCAGAAAACTGAAGTGTGTTAACCTTCCACGCAGAGAACGAAGTGTGTTAGTCTTCGACGCAGAGAACGAACCGTGTTAGTCTTCCACGCTAACTGAACCGTATTAGTCTTCGTTGGGAGCGACGAAATGTTCTTAATCAAGAATTTCTTCCTGAACTTACTATTAAACACAAGATGGGTTGTATCGTGAAACATTAACTGTCAACATAACTTAGCAGGCGTATACATATAGATTTCTTAAGGGTGGCTATTCGAACTCTCAAAACTTATTGAGAAAACAAACTCTGTGCTCTGATTTAGCAGGGTGCTATTTTGATCCTTTCGTAAACCTGGGAGAAGCTGTCGTATCTTCTTTTCATGGTTTGTCTCTGACACGAATAGCAAAACAACACCGGGACCGACACAGTAACTACTAACACGCAAATGAGCTTCAGTCACTTGTATGTTGTTAAACTTTTAGAAGGGGCCATCACTTGGAGCCTATCGACTAAATCTTTTTTTAATAAGCGAAGACTGGAACTAAGTAATTAGTGTGATATTAACTAGTGCTGCTAACTTTATTCTAGTTCATCTCTCTATAGTGCGAGGTAGATTTCATCGAAGGCTGGGGGTATTACTCACTCCATTCATAGTCGATTCATTGGGTATGGTGGTCAAAGGTATCGGTATATGGTAGTATGGTGGTGGAGGCTGATGAATGCATATCGGTTGATGTGTATTTTGTGATCCAGAGAGACTGACCAGTGGCCTTGTGAACGAGACTGTGACCGCAATGTCACCTCTCTATGTCTCATCTTCTGCAACGTTGGCAAATATAAATCGTTTGCGAATTAGATTCACGAGCAAATGATCGAGCATAAACGAAAATATCCTGAACGCTTGTCTACATTTTTAGGTAATGAACCGCGTGCAAGTTAGTAAGGAGTGTGGGTGTGAGTTATTGTCATGCTACTTAAAAGCAGGATTACAAAAGCTAAGCCCAAACTCTGAAGCTTTTAGGTTGAATATTTGGTGATATCTCTTTTTATGCCTGGACTCTGCCTCAGTAGCCGGCACGAAAGTGTGTAGGTATATATTTTTCCTGCCAGGAAAATAATAATCCGAAAATTCTCCAGATAACACTAAGGTTGGTTGCCGCATCCGCTATCAAATTCTTTGCTGTTATCAAGTAAACAAATCCTAGTGACCCTACCTATTCAAATGACTTTGTATTTTCACAGGAGAAACTCTATTTCCTCTGTTTGATGACTAAATATTGATTTAAGTTTGTTGAGATAGTTACTACTAATCTTGGCTTGTGTCACTTTTTGACGCTTGACCGTGCGCCAGTCGTTCCTTTTTAGCGACAACTGACGCCAATTGGTAAGACCAAGGGACCTCAAGACATCATCCACTTGTTGTTTCAATATCAGTCGAGGTATCCCACTTCCACTGCTGCCGAATTCGGGTGTCGATAAAAAAAACTTCTGTGCGGTCGCCTTCTTGTACATTCGCATAACATGACCCAGCCAGCGAAGCCTTTGGCTTTAATTCGCTGCACTATGGTCAGTTCTGCGTAAAGATCGTACAGGTCATCCCTAAATGTCCTTCGATACTCGCCGTTGGCATCACGGGAAGGACCATAAGTCTTACGGGGAACTTTTCTCTCAAATACTCTAATGGCCTCTCATCTTCTCTTGACACTGTCCATGACTCCGAGACGTACTTCAGGACTCATGAGAGACTTATAGAGCGTGATCGTTGTTTGTGTAGAGAGGACTTTACTTCTTAATTGCCTATTTAGTCCAAAGTAACACTTGTTGGCAATAGTGATTTTCCATTGGATTTCTAGACTGACATTATTTTCGGCAAATAGGCTAAGTTCCTCACAGTTGTAACTATCAACGGTGACTTGGCAGCCAAAGCGCAGGTGCGCCGATTCGTTCTTTGATGACAGCAGATACTTCGTCTTGTCCTCGTTCACCGCAAGACCTACTTTCCAGTCCAGAGAAGGCAGATCTTCTTCTTCTTCAGCCAACTGGCGCCAATTAGAGACACCGCGTGCTCGCAGGTACTCGCCGTCGCCAACTTTTAGGGGTCCATAAATCTTTCGAAGAATTTTTCTCTCGAATACTCCCAAAGCCGCCTCATCAGATGCACCATATAGCAGGACGGGTACGATAAGTGACTTATAGAGTGTTGTTTTTGTTCGTCGAGAGAGGACTTTACTTCTAACATTTTACCAACATTTCTTAATGAACTGCCAATACATTTGTTTAACTTGCCAAACACATCAAACAGGAAACTTCTCTTAAAAAATTATTTAAAAAGCTTATTGTAGGAATTATCAAAGAATAAATCTAAACCGGAAAAATTCTTTATAATGAGTTGAATATACATTTTTTTTATTTTTTTTTTATTTTCTAAAGGCATTTAAATTTTCAAGTAGACTTAATGCAGAATTAGTTATTGTTATCGCTAGCGCCATACCTATAATACATAATACAATGTAATAACATAACGCTAACGTACATTGATTTCCAAAGGGTGGTTGGAACGGCTGATTCGTGTGTGTGTGTAACTCTGACTTATTTATTTATTTATTATACCTTTCATGAACATGAAATGGTATTATAACTTTGGTCCGATGTTTGTAAATATGAGAAGAAGAAGAGATGGACCCATCAATAAGTATACCGAAATGATCAGGATGACGAGCTGAGTTGATTTAGCCATGTCCGTCTGTCCGTCTGTCCGTCTGTCCGTCTGTCCGTCTGTCCGTCTGTCTGTTTGAACGCAAACTAGTCCCTCAATTTTTGAGATATCTGGCTGAAATTTTGTATGTGGCCACCATTTTGTAATATAGGAATCATTTGTCGGAACTGACAAGATCGGACGAGTATAACATATAGCCCCCATACAACCGATTGTTCAGATATAAGGTTTTTTGGCCAAGACTTCCGCAATTAAAGAGTTAGGAACGTAAAATTTTGCAACTCGAGTACTTTCTATTTATGTAGTGTATATAGTGAAAATCAACGAAATCGGGCAAATGTAACATATAGCCCCCATACAACCGATTGTTCAGATATAAGGTTTTTTGACTAAAACTTCTGCAATTAAAAAGTTAGGAACGTACAATTTTGCAACTCGAGTACTTTCTATTTACGTAGTGTATATAGTGAAAATCAACAAGATCGGGCAAATGTAACATATAGCCCCCATACAACCGATTGTTCAGATATAAGGTTTTTTGACCACAACTTCTGCAATTAAAAAGTTAGGAACGTAAAATTTTGCAACTCGAGTACTTTCTATTTACGTAGTATATATAGTGAAAATCAACAAGATCGGGCAAATGTAACATATAGCCCCCATACAACCGATTGTTCAGATATAAGGTTTTTTGGCCAAAACTTCTGCAATTAAAAAGTTGCGAACATAAAATTTTGCAACTTGAGTACTTTCAATTTATGTAGTGTGTAGAGGAAAATCAAGAAGATCGGGTAAATATAACATATAGCCCCATACAACCGGTTGTTCCGATATAAGGTTCTTTGGCCAATACTTCCGCGTTTAAAAAGTTAGGAACGTAAAATATTGCACCTTTAGTACTTTCTACATATGTAATGTGTATAGTGTAAGTCAGTACAATTGAACACGTATAATATATAGCCTCCATACAATCGATTGTTCCGATAACTCGGATCCTATTATTTTCTAAGTTTTTTTAAATAATAACAAAGATGTGTAATGTGTATAGTAAATATAGTTAAATTGAAACAGGCTGTACTGGGGATCGAACAGTGAAAATCGTGACGCTTATTCATGAAAGGTATATAGCCTTCGGCACAGCCGAAGACAGCTTTCCTTACTTGTTTTTTTACTGTTTTACGTTAAGCTATAACGGAAACAAGAAAATGTGAACAATCGTTTGTACATACACCAGCAGACAAGCACTAGAGCTTCGCGGGTTATAGAATTAAGCCAATTGTTAATCTGTTAATTGCTTGAATAAAAACTAATAATAATAGTAAGCCCAAAGTAGCATTTGTTTGCAAGAGTTATCCTTCTATGGATTTCCAGGCTTACATTGTTGTTGGTAGTAATGCTGCTGCCCAGGTATACAAAGTCCCTTACTATCTCAAAATTATGGCTGCGAACAGTGGCGTGGTTGCCAAGGCGCGAATGCGCTGACTCTTTGCTTGATGCCAGCAGGTACTTCGTTTTACCTTCGTTTACCACCAAACCCATTTTTTCCCCTTCCTTTTCTAATTTGGAGTACGCAGAAGTTACGGTGCGGTTGTTGAGGCCAATGATGTCGATGTCGTCGGCATACGCCAACAGTTGTACGCTCCTGTAATATATTGTTCCAGCGCGGTTAAGTTCTGCAGCTTGTATTATTTTCTCCAGCATCAAATTAAAGGAATCGCACGATAGGGGGTCGCCCTGCCTGAAACCTCGTTTAGTTTCGAACAGCTCGGAGAGGTCCTTCCCGATTCTGGCCGAACTGGTGGTGTTGCTCAGCGTCATTTTGCACAGCCGTATAAGTTTTGCTGGGAAACCAAAATCAGACATAGCGGCATATCCGACCATATTCTGCACAAGAGCTGGTGCATGCACCTTACCAGCTCCTCGCCGCCGCATTTGAATAGCTCAGCGGGCAGGCCATCAGCACCCGCCGCTTTATTGTTTTTTATCCGTGATATAGCTATTCGCACCTCGTTATAGTCGGGTTGTGGAACTTCGATTCCATCTTCTTCGATTGTGGGGTCGGGTTCGCCCTCTTCTCTGGAACGTTGCTCTGTTCCACCGTTTAGAAGGGCAGAGATGTGATCTCTCCATAATCCCTAGTACTCTCTGAACATCTGTCACCAGGTCGCCGTTGTAATTTTTACAGGAGTTTGCCCCGGGGTTAAAACCTTCCGTCATTCGTCGAATTCTTTGGTAAAATTTTCGGGCGTTGCTTCTGCTGGCTATTTCAAGCTCTTCGATTTCACGCTTTTCCGCTTCCCTTTCCTCGCGGTAGTGTTCACACACGCTCCTCGTTGCTTTTAGCGTTGCCTTATAGGCGTCGTCCTTTCTTTTCATTGCGTCTTTGCACTCTCTATCATCGTACCAGCTTATTTTTCGCATTTGCCGGAATCCAATGACTTCTTCGGCTGCGGTACGAAGTGATCCGAAGATATGTTCCCACTGCTCGTGCACTCCGCTGGGTTGAATTGTGCTCTCAGCAGGTGCGCGAGTCGTTCTGCGAAATCATTGGCTGTCTGTTGTGACTGTAGCTTTTCGACGTCCAGCTTTCCTTGCGTTTTTGTGGTGCCTCTTTCGTTGTACTTAGGCGAGTACGAATCTTGGCTGCTACCAAGTAGTGTTCGGAGTCGATGTTTGGACCCCGCATCGTACGTACGTCCATAACGCTGGAAGCATGCCGTCCGTCTATCACAAAGTGATCGATCTGATTGCGTGTTTTCCGATCTGGCGATAGCCATGTTGCTTGATGGATATTTTTATAATTGAACCTGGTGCTGGCTACGACCATATTTCATGCACCGGCGAAGTCGATCAGCCTGTATCCATTCGGCGAAGTCTCTTCATGGAGGCTGAACTTTCCGACAGTGGGGCCAAATACACCCTCTTTGCCCACCCTGGCGTTAAAGTCGCCAAGTTTCTTCTAATTTCGGGTAGAATGCATCTTTTTCCACGTCGTTCTTGTCCTCAGTCGGTGCGTGCGCACAGATAAACGATATGGTGAAAAATCGTAGTTTTATTCGGATTTTGGCAAGACGCTCGTTCACGGCTGTGAAAGACACTACCTGTTTCACAAGCCTCTTTCCCACCACAAAACCGACGCCGAATCTGCGCTCATTAGTGTGGCCGCTCCACTAGACATTGCAGGTGTGGATGGTCCTATAACCTTGCCCCGTCCATCGCATTTCTTGTATAGCGGTGATGTCAGCTTTTGCCTGTTTGAGGACCCCGACTAGGCGGGCTAAGGTTTCGGACATTCCAAGAACATGCCCTGATTTCCTTAATCATATTCCTAGTTCGTTTACAGTGGTCGTTATCTAAAGAGTGAGTTATCATATCCGAGGCCTGAATATTGGATCCCACTGGAAGTTTGTTTTTATGTGGTGGGTCCCAAACCCTACGCACAACCCGTTTCTCGGGAGGTTGGATTTATATAGCGAGCCGCTTGGTTCAAGACAGACGCCCGCTTGCAGCCGCACCTCATGGTGATAAACGCTGCTGATGAAGTCCCCTGGCATGCCCATAAACCGATTATGTCGGAGTGGCCTTGTCAGGTTGTCGCCTTCTCACTTTAGTTCACCACCGAACGGGTGTTCAGTGGCTATCCAGAGATACGTGGGCTTTCCCGGACGTAGTGAGCTGCTTGGACCGCACATAGAAGAATCGCTCTGGCCATTCCCAGTTGAATGGCGATCAGAAACTTTCCCCACTTACGTGGACTTCTACACACGGCCCCACCTCCAGGCAGATCTTACGGCGCGGTTATTAAGGCCAATGATATCGATATCATCGGATCGTCTTTTTTGTGGATTAGGCAGAGCACAATTAAGTTCCAATCTGGAGGCATGCACTCGCCCGTCAATATTCTGCTTAAGAGCTGATATATGCCTTTTATCAGCTCTTCGCCTCCGTGTTTGACCAGCTCGGCGGATAGTCCGACCCGCCGGAATATAGTTATCCTCACTTCGTCATAGTCGGGTGGTGGGACGATTTTTGCATCGTAAGGGATTGGGGTATCGGTTCAACGTCTCCCTCGAAACTTAGCCATGAGGAGAAGTGTTCCCTAGATAACTTAAGGTCTTCAGGTCTTAAAACCTTCCTCACACTCACGCCTTTCGGCCGCAAGTTTCTTTTTTCTGAAAAGTGGTTCTCTGCCTTCTTTGTCTCACGATAGCCCGTTCGCAACGTTTCTCTGCAGGCAGCGTCCTTTATATGTTGAGATATTTATTCCTAAGAAATAAAGGAAATCAATGTCCGAACATGCAGGATGTGTCGATAATGAGGAGGCAGGTTTGATTGAGACTACTTATTCGCATTTCTTCTTTTTTCTACGAAAGCGCATGCCGGCTTCGCGTCTCATATCATTTACTTTGATTTGACTAGACGCTGCACAATGCGCATCACACAAAAGTTCATATTTGATCAGGCCCGTGCGCAGGAATTTGCTATAGGGGGGGTTTTGAACTTTTGGATGCTCCGAAGGTTGCGACTTTTGACAGTTTGTATGAAAAAATTCAGTCGTTGAGAGCCAATAGGGGGGGTTTGAACCCCCAGAACCACCCCTGCGAACGGGCCTGTATTTGATATATTCCCAGCTCGAAAGGACATGTGTGCTCAGCCGCAGTCATATGGAAACGATTAAAGCAACAACTCCAACGTCAGTTAAATGTGCGCATTGTTACTGGCATTGACGTTTAGTCTCACTTTCTTTATTCTTCATAGCTTTCGCCTTCACCTTCTTTTCATTTTTAGGGATTTGAAATTTCGGCCACATATTCATCTCTGTCGTCTTACAATTACTTATAACGGCTGTAAGGCATTCAAACGTAAACTGACAGCAACTGCAACAGCTCGTCCTCGGTGAGTGGCAAACGCGCTAACGTTGTTGTTTTGTTAGTTAGTTCTACATATGTATGCATGTGTGTGCATGCAGCCGCGATTATTGGTGCTTTTTCCGCTTTAGTTTTTTGGCTTTGCTTTTTTCACTTTACTATTTCCGGGCACTTGCCCTTTTTTCTTTTTTAACATTTTACTTCATTACTATCGCTTGCCAAAATAGT
>CAXKVI010000001.1:38832294-38862294 GCA_964058755.1 Campiglossa producta
TTCGGCAACCTAAACACAAGTAAGGTATCTACACGTTGTAAAACAGTTTCCTCGCTTTTACTCCGACCTGCGCACCATTGGCGCCAATGGACAAACATAAATATTTCGCTTACTCGCTAAACTCGTTAAAGTGATTTACCGAAACTGATAAGCGCCAATCACAATTGCTATTGTCAAAGCCTGATTTTGAGTTGAGATCAGTGCACATTGGCGTGTTTGTGCGTGTGTAGATGAGTATATACCTTCAAGCATTTGCGTTGCATGCGAACTGCCAATTATTAAACAAACTAAATGACTGAAATTGTCGATATTCCCTAATGTTAAATAGATTCCTATAAATTGGATACAATACAAATCGTAGCAAACAACAACAATTGTCACATGATATATTGTCTGTAGAGAATTAAGCAACGCACACACATAAATGCAATAACAATTGAAACATAGAGACAGACAAATTAATACAACAGTAAATTCACATCGAATTGAATTGAAATGAAATCAAGTCAACTCATATATATTTTAATGTTATAAGTATTTTGCCAAGCAATTTGATATGTGATATGTGTCGAGTGAACTCGAATTCTCATATGATCTCTGATTATTGATAGAGTCATACAGCAGTTGCCTAGCTATTGAGTTGGCAATCAAATCGAATTTATTCCAATACCACATAGCAACATACATACAAAGATATCTCAACTCAGATCACATCGCCTGGTTTTACCTTGCTCAGCATGTACTAACTTTATTTGTCATTATTTTTGTAGGCACGCGTGCCGATTTTTGTGTGCGAATGTACGTATGCTGTTGTCAGACTGTGTCACTTCAGTTGTTGCTGACAATGCGATTTACCACAAATTGTTCTGCGTCGCCCTGATAACACTCAATTCCATTGAAATAACTTCGCGCCATAAAGATTCGACACACACACAAACAGCCTCTTATGCTCTATTTTCGTATACACTTCAGCTCTCCTCCCGCTGGACCGAGTCATGTTGACGTGTCACTCATATTGGCTTTATTCCTATTTCCATTTGCGTTGGCTTAACAATAGGACATCCAACCACTATATGCGTGGAGTGGCGCTTTCGTTTGGCAATCTTGCCTATAACCTACTCTATATTTGTCGGCTTAATTTATTTCAGCAAACGGCTTACATTGTCTTCTACATTTCAATATCGACAGTTTAGAAATGTTGTCAATTACGAATTTTGATTATTTTGCCATGCCCAGCACAAGCGCAACTCTCATTCTTTTTGTTTCCTGCTAGTGTCCTTCTTATTGACCAGTTTCTTCGCTCAGTGACTTTGAAAGTTTTGTTATTTGTGCAATCATATTACTCTGTGGCTATATTTTACACTTTTTATTTAGACCCTGCAGTCAAATTCCAAACTACTCAGCAAACATACTAGTTCATTGCTAACCATTTTGTGGCATATGCATACCTGTTCATTATTGATTAGTTTTAAAACCAGTCAATGCCAAACTACTCAGCGAAAATTCTAGTTCATTGACTATACATTTTGTGGTGTATTTATACTAGTTCCTTGCTGGCTTCAAACCAGTCAAGGCCAAACTACTCAGCAAACAATATAGTTCAATGACTATACAGTTTGTCGTGTATTCATATTAGTTCATTGCAGATTAGCTTTAAACCATTCAAGGCCAAACTACTCAGCAAACAATATAGTTCAATGACTATACATTTTGTGGTGTATTCATACTAGTTCATTTCTGCTCACCTTTAAACCAGTCAATGTCCAACTACTCAGCAAACAATATAGTTCATTGACTATACATTTTGTGGTGTATTTATACTAGTTCATTGCTGATTAGCTTCAAACCAGTCAATGCCAAACTACTCAGCAAACAATATAGTTCAATGACTATACAGTTTGTAGTGTATTCATATTAGTTCACTTCTGATCACCTTTAAGCCAGTCATTGCCAAACTACTCGGCAAACAATGTAGTTCATTGATTGTACATTTTGTGGTGTATTCATACTAGTTCATTTCTGATTTGCTTTAAGCCAGTCATTGCCAAACTACTCGGCAAACATTGTAGTTCATTGATTGTACATTTTGTGGTGTATTCATACTAGTTCATTTCTGATTAGCTTTAAGCCAGTCAATGCCAAACTACTCAGCAACATTATAGTTCTACGCCTAAACATTTTGTGGTGTATTCATACCAGTTAATTTCTGAATACCTTCAAACTAATCAATTCCAAACTACTCAGCAGACACCTAGCTCGTTTACTATACATTTTATGGATGTGTTTATACTAGTTCTTTGCTGATTACCCTTAAACCAATAAATTCCAATCTAATCAGAAAACATACTAGTATAAAACTATAATTTGCTGGGCGAAATCATACTAGTCACAAAAATCCTGGTTCGTACTAGTATGCAAGTATGTATGAATCTCGGATTGAAATTATACTACACCTTATTCAGTTTATATTCAGAAAGTTTTCTGAATATCAATTGTAATTTTCTGAATGTCAATTGTATTTTTCTGCATATCAAATGGAAATCCTGAATATGAATTGTAATTTCCTAAATATAAATTGTTACTTTCTGAATATAAACTGAAAAGGTGTAGTCAGAAAAAGCCTAATCTATTTTAGAAAAATACTAATTAGAAAAATTCCATTTCATACTACATTATTTTTATAAGGCCTTATTACACCGCAACCATTAGTACGATCTATTGTAGTACATGGTACTATGCAAACATTATTTGAAATTTTTTGGTTTGCTTCTTTTTTTCTCTTGTAATTCACAGATGCTTTTTCGTGTTTGGGTAAATACAAATATGGTGCTGATGTATATATGATCTAGTATGTCAACTGCTATATTTCTTGTGTATATACACAGAAAAAAGGCACTGGTAAAATCAACAATCTCGCGCTGTTATCCTGAATTTGACCAAATTTTGGTTGTTTGAACGGTATTTTTTGTTAAGTAACTGTATTCAGATCTTTTATGATCCCTCTAGATCTTTTATAATCCCATTTTGGCCAGGTTTGTTTGCATGTCCGGCACCCTTGGGATTGTTGCTTCCTTTCGTTGGCTTGACGGAGTGTGTACTCCAAGCCTACGAAATGTGGCAACAATCCCCAAGGTGCCGGACATCCAAACAAACCTGGCCGAAATGGGATCATAAAAGTTCTAGAGGCATTCACGCCCTAAGAAGGAGAGAAATCTCCATATTAATAGGTGTTCTAACTGGGCACTGCCTTATTGGTAGGCACGCAGAAGGTGTGCCTTATCGACGATGCTGTAGGAGCTGCAAAGATGATGAGGAAGAGGAAACGGTGAAGCACCTCATCTGCAACTGCCCGGTCTTAAGCGGCGCGAGAACGCGCTTTTTGGGAGTTCCCTTCCTGGATAGCCTAAACCAGACCGCTGAACTGGACATAAAGGACTTGATGCCCTTCATAAAGTCATCTAAGTGGTTCGAGGAGGAGTAACGGTGTCGGTTTAGGAGTGTCAGTCCCGGGATACTACTATGTGGAAAATCCCAACAAAAATCAAAGCAGCACTCTATAAGTTGGAAGAGAAGTTCGGCAAAAGTCTCGTTAGAGGTTATGACAACCTGTTGGTATATAACCGCCATTTTTTTTACGTTGCGGCATAAACTTGAGTATATTGACAACAACAATATAAATTGACTCTAACAATGCTTCTTTAACTCGAGTGTTTGGCCCAGCATGAAAGCAGTCTTACTTTGACTCTTTTTGAAGTAAAAATAAGACTTACTTTTATCTATATATACATATGTGGGACCGGAACTCCGCAGTGGACGAAAAACTTAACCTTGAGTAACCTTAATTTACCTTACCTAAAAATACAACTCCAAAGCCCCAATTACATAAAACTTTGACAAATGCGCGCCTCGTTTTTGAGCATTTGCAAAAATTTAGCTTCTCTTTACGTTTAAAAAACTTTGAATGAAAGTGGATCCTACAAAGTTGAATGCAATTGGGCCTTCACCTATATAATCAAACTTGACGAACGCGGAATTTGGAAAAAGCCATTACAAGTTAAATTCAATAATTAAATTAAAAATACAATAAACAATATAATTTAAAAAATATAGAATAAAAAAAAATTGTGTTGACTTTTCCGAGAATCGAACTCAGAGCCTTTAGCTCATTTTTGGCTGTGTATGAACTAATATATAAACTGGTATAAGGCTGATGCAGAGGCTGACTAGTATACCAATTGGTATGGTGCTGATGCAGAAGAGGACAATTGCTTTTCTTTTTCTCTTGTAACTGCTTGGGTAAATACAAATAGTCGCTGCTTTCTAAAGAATAAACTGGTATATTGCTGATATAGAGGCTGACTATGATACTGGTGCATAGACCGACTAGTATACCAACTGGAATGAATGTCAAATTTTTGGACTAGTATGACAAGTGGTACGATCTGAATGGGCATAATGATTAGTATGTCC
Source organism: Campiglossa producta (assembly GCA_964058755.1). Lineage (NCBI taxonomy): Eukaryota > Metazoa > Arthropoda > Insecta > Diptera > Tephritidae > Campiglossa > Campiglossa producta. The sequence goes on from CAXKVI010000001.1 coordinate 38,836,765, forward strand.
TGCCGCATAGACTGAGCAGTATGTCAACTGGTAGGATTCTGATGTATATATGAACTAGTATGTCAACTGGTAATATTCTGATGCATATATGAACTAGTATGTCAAATGGTATATTTCTGATGCAAATTTGAACTAGTATGTCAACTGATATGATTATGATGCATAAGTGAACTGGTATGTCAACTGGTATGATTCTGATGCATAAATGAACTACTATATCAACTGGTATGATTCTGACTCATATATGAACTAGTATGACAACTGGTATGATTCCGATGATTTTTTTAATTAGTCTGTTAATTGGTATGATTCTGATGCATATATGAACTAGTCTGTCAACTGGTATGATTCTGATGCAAATAAGAAGTAGTCTGTCAACAGGTATGATTCTGATGCATATATGAACTAGTCTGCCAACTGTTATGATTCTGATGCATATATGAACTAGTCTGTCAACTGGTATGATTTTGATTCATATATGAACTAGTATTTCAACTAGTATGATTCTGATGTATATATGAACTAGTCTGCCAACTGGTATGATTCTGATGTATATATGAACTAGTCTTTCAACTGGTACGATCCTGACGTATATTCGAACTAGTATCTTAAATGGTATGATACTGATGTGTATAATAACTAGTATATCAACTGGTATATTCCTGATGCAGAGGCTGACTAGTCAGCCAATTGGTATGGTGCTGATGCAGAGAAGGACAATTGCCATCTCGTAGGACATCGCCGTGTTAAAAATACCAGTTGCTAATATGGAAAAATTACAGAACTCGAACTAGTTGAGCCCGCCTGGCTGACTGGTTTTTGATTAGTATAAAACTAGTTAAGTTGACTGCAGGGGATGTTCAGCTGTACCGTTTATTTGTAGGCGTTGCAATTTGCCAAACACTTTGGTTTTAGGTGCGACACTGCGTATACGCAACTTTTTTCCTTCTGATTTGTGTAGAATTTATATACACACTTTGATATTTGCACAGAGCAAAAAGTCACATAAAATGCCCTCAAAATCAGAAGGAATTTCCTATGATATTTTTTCAATAAGATACCCGTCTTATTATGACTGGGTGTCTCTTTTCAATAAAACTGAGTAGATAATAACATAATATTAAGAAGAGTTTCTTTTTGATACACTGAACCAAAAAAGTTCATGTATCCAATGAAAAAGTACATAGATTTTAAGAATTGTTCGTTAAAACCTCTCCAAAGAACTTTTTCGTAGAAATTTAAGAACATTTCCTAGAATATACGTACTTTTTCGTAAAATATGTAAACAAATCCACAGAAAGCATGTATTCATTCATAAATTGTACTTTTTCTACAGCAATGTCATAGAAAAGGAAAGTTTTTGAAAAATAAAACCTTACGAAATACATTACATGGGAAATTTTTCAAATATTTTTTCATGCGTTAGTTTGCTCATGCTTCTTTTCATGGATGAAAAAGGTAATGCATTACTTTCTCACTGGGATGTTACTAATTCAGTTTACCGTGACGGTTGATTGTTTTAGTTGTTGATTCGGTGGAGAAAAAGTTTGAAAAAACGAATTCTAGCTTCTTCCCTTATTTGAAACTGTTTCAAATTTTGTTAAGTGAAATACGAAAATACAAACCACGTATAAGTTCGCACAGAGCTAAAAGTCACATAAAATGCTCTCGAAATAAGAAGGATTTGTCTATGATATTTTTCCAATAAGATGCCCGTCTTATTATGACTGGGTGTTTCTTTTTAATAAAACTGAGTAGATAATCACAAAATATTAAGAAGATTTTCTTTTTAATATTTCAAATTAAAAAAAAATGAATGCTCAACCCAGATGTCTAGTCTAGTCTAATCTACACTACCATGCCATCGTATACTTAACTTGCCAACGTCTAATTACTCCTTTGTTCTTTTTGCCTCACCACATGTCCACTTGCCTTATTGCCTTCACCGCGAATCGAACAAAGAATTATTAACTGCTGAACGGAGATCTCTACCATGATGCTATCGGGTACTTGTGCTTGGTAGCGTCGAACTACACATTTGAAGAAGCTATACTTTTATGTACATACGTTGTATGTACATATGTTGAGACGTTAAAAATTTTAATTCAATATGAATCTAGTGAAAATAAGAGGATGTTCTCATATATCATAAAAACAGATAAAAGCAGATTTCTTCTAACAATTGAACGTTTTTGACAAAAGTACATATAAAAATAAATAAGAAGCTAACTCCTTCTGTTTGGCCGATTTCCTTTTCAATAAATTTGAGAAGAAATTCAAGCTAAAATCAAAAAGATTTCCAGCACAAATTTATTATGCAAAAAAGCTAAAATGACCGATTTGTATGAAATTTTTAATATAGATATATGGTTGATCCTGTGACTATCCTCTTGGGGGTTGTCACTTGGGGCGGGTTACAAGGTTGCCGCAGATCTATTTTTTTTAAATTATGGAACAACGTATGCCAATATGGGTATCAAATGAAAGGTATTTTCAACCGTATTCCAAATATGACAGTTTCAAGTAGGGTAACCCCTTGCAGTTACTACCTGACCGCGATTTATTTATTTTACCTTATGTATATTTGTATATCCAGACTATCTCGGAAACCGCTTGACCGATTTGGATGAAAATTTGTATATATATAGAATAGTTGATTCTAAGACTATCAACTTACGGGTTGCCACCTGGGCCGGTATACAAGGTTTCCAGCTATCTCATTTTTTATTTTAATTTTGTGGCAAAATATGCCAAAATGGGTGTCAACGGAAAGTTATTTTCAGCGACATGCCAACTTAAATATTTTCAAGTAAGTTTGCCACCTATGGTTGCCACCTTACCGCAGTATATTTGTATATTCGGACTATTTCGGGAACCGCTTGACCAATTTGGATGAAATTTAGCATATAGATAATATAGTTGATTCTAAGACTATCCACTTGGGGGCTGCCACTTGGGGGTGTACAGGGTTGCAACCTATCTAAATTTTTTTAAATTGTGGAGCTGGATATGCCAATATGGGTATCAAATGAAAGGTATTTTCGCCGACATACCAACTATAATATTTTCCATTAAGGTTGCCGCCCAGGGTTACCATTTTACCATATTGTATTTGTATTGTAGGTATACTTTTGGGATCATATTTGGATTATTTTGGGATCATTTTGAGATCATTTGGGGGTCACTTTGGGATAATTTTAGATCATTTAAGGTTCAATGTCGGATAAATTTGGGACACTTTTGAGGTAATTTTTGAATCATTTTGGGATCATTTTTCGATCATTTTTGGGTAATTTTGGGAACATTTAAGGGTCTTTTTGGGGTCGGTTAGGGTTTATTTTTGGATTATTTTGGGATCAATTTTGGATAATGTTGGGTAATTTTTGGATCATTTTGGTAACATTTAAGGGTGTTTTGGGGCATTTGGGAATCATTTTTAGATTATTTTGGGATCATATTTTTGCTTTTGGGGTCATTTTGGGATTATTTTGGGATAATTTTTGGGTATTTTTGGGATCATTTTAGAATTATTTTGTGATTATTTTAGGGTAATTTTCGGATCATTTTGGGTAAGTAAAGATAGCGCTAAATTGATACCACGGATCACGTCATGGTCACCCAGATACTATATAGTAAAATAGGATATTAAAATCTCTTTCCAACAATTCTCTTATGAACTCAATTTTGAAGAACGACTATATGTATGTTTGTACGTGTACTTGTATTAGCATGTCAACAAAATTAATATCTACATACATATAAGCTTATTGAAGCCAAACATCAGCAACACAAAAACCACAAGACCCAAACATTCAAACTGGAGTTGATAATTAAAAAAGTTATGAAGTATATAATAAATAGAAATGTTTAGCTATTTCAACATGCGTTCGAAATTTTTACCATTTTCAACCTCTCTTCACTTTGTTGGGTTTTCGTAAACCATTTCCGAGAAAACGCAAGTTGAAGTAGTATATCTATACATATTTGTACATGCATATGTAAGCCGTGGTTAGCTACAGACTTAATAAAAGCCAAAAGCATAGTTTATTGCGATTTAATATGAAACCAAAATGTATACCCAGTACGAAAATAAACTGGTCGAAAATCATTTCACGATTCTTTTAATTTAATCATTTCCGGTCTATTTTGATATCAATAAAATGATTTCCCATACACCCGTAAGTACGTTGAGAATTTTTCGAGTTTTTTAGGTGCATTAAAAAATTTCTAGCATTTAACTAGTTTTTCTCAAAATTGTATGGTGTGTTACTGCTTGGTATAAGCGAATAGATATATACATAGTCAATCACATACAAACTTAAAAACATACTACCGTTCATCAGCATGAGTTCATATATGAACATTTATTGGTCCACTTTGTTTGTTTTAATTTTTGCTTGGGATATTACTAAACCCTAATGTTCCTATGTAAACTCACTCTAGGGTGCACTTGAAACTTTTTAATAATAAAATTAGTTTTTGATGTTTGGGGAGCACATTTTAATTCAAAGAAATACCCTTATTAGATTAATTGAGGTTGACTGCGCGTGTATACATAGGTTTGTCCACGCTTACAATCAGAGATGTTTATGTCCATTGCCGGTGAGCGCATTCTTGGCCATACCTACTTCTAGTCTTTCGGGTTGGTATACGTTAGATGGAACATTGTTGTGATTATATCCAGTGGTTCCAATAGTTAACTAAAATTGCAGATTTGTTTAGTTTGAGTGGGAAATTCGTATTTTGTAATTAGGATCTGGAAACTCCGCAATCAACTACAATGTGTGATAAGAAAATCTTTCAACGAATAAAGTGTTCTAAGGAGTGAATTATTTTCGAACGATTTTCCGTCATCCGTTGTCAATTTTAGTTTTGCTACAAACCGGTTTCGGCCATGCGCCATCTCACTGTAGGTTTTTGTTCTGGTGTGTTTGATTGTGTTGTACGTTTTTTGGTCGTTTTGTTCTGTTCTTTTAGGTAGGGTTTGTTAAACGTTTCGTGTTTTGGGTTCGTGCAGTAGGTAAAAGGAAGTTGATTCTTCCTTTTGTGGTTAAGGTAGATGGTTCGTTTGTTGATACGGAGTTCGTTTATAGGTAGTGAATTGTATTTTTTGTGTGTTATGGTTATTTGTGTTTTTCGTCGTCTTTATTATTTTGTCTTTCCTTTCGTTCCTGTTCTAAGGAGTTTATCCAATTTGCATCCCTTCTGCTAGACCGCCATGGTTAAATCCATTTCGAAATAATAAATCTTTACGCGACATCTCATCGTCCGCTTCGAAATGTCTCATTTCATTTCCATACCTTTCGCGAATGCCACTCTATAATATGACTGTCGAGGTCAAAGCCTCTCATGATATAGTTTGTTTTAGCAGTTTTTCACGTTTCCATAGCAACTTCTTTTCTTTTTCTATCCACCTATATGGAAACACTTTTGTCTACCTTTTACGGACAATATTTTTGTTTGTATGAAAGGTTCTAGCACTCCAATGTTCGCTAAAAATGTATTTATTACCAAACAACCCAACAAGCATTTCTGTAAGTGTTTTTAAAAATAACTTGAAGTAAACTTGCTTTAATAAGCGATATGTAAACGTTCTCAATATCAATTTATTTGTAAGTTGAATGTAAGCTTTTTATAAAGTTCAAGAAAAAAGTTTTATAAATCATTTAACTTTCAAATTGAAAAGCAAATGTTTATAGAAAATGTTTTGAAAAATAACTTAATGTAAGTTTGATATAAAATGTAAGTAAATTTTCAAATTAAAGCAATCGTGCGGAAATATAATAACAATAAAAAGCAAGATCGCAAAGCAGCTGAAGAAATATCCAACACTTTTACCGCAAATCATCCAGACATAAGACTTAAAGAGGTGCCTTTTAAATAACGTTTTCTTTGGTGTCGCACCGCCACCTACAATGGCATGTTTGGCGATTTATTTACGCGTTTATTCCAATTTTTGATGATGAGGCGCAATCGAGAACGGACAACAACCTACATAGTCTTAACGTGGATGTACGCTGGAGTGCTGGAAATCCCCTAATTCTGGAGATTTGGACTAAGATCCCAGGGGTATATTGTTGTATGTTTAAAAAACTATTGGTGAATTATTACAAGTCTGTATGTTTCCGTGAAATATAATTAATATAGTTAATTTGTTTATATGCATGTCCATTTTTGCATGCAATTTGCGTCTTCTTTAGCCTATTTTGCCATTTTTGTAACATGTTCTGATATGCATTAAAAATAATTTTCAAATAAAAGTTAATAAAAATTGTAAGAAAATGCTTTCGCTTGAATATTTATTATAAGCTTATATAAATAAGCTTAAAAGAAACGCTTACAATTCGCTTATTTTAAAGCAAAAAATCACCATTTTGTAAGGGGTTTGCTTACAAAAGTAAACATAAAAAAACTTATTTTAAGTTTATTTTTTCAAGATGATGTTTATAAAAGGCTTACTTTTAAAATATTATTACAAGCTTTATTTGGAAACCTTAAAAAAAGTTATCTTTTGAAAATTGTTTGTAAGTTTATTCCAAACACTTAAAACCAATGTGTCGTTTCAATCAATAAACGTTTACTTTCAAGCGTTTTGTAAATGAAAAATCAGAAATTTGTAAGCGTAATGTTTTTTTAAAAAAGCTATTTGTAAATTTATTTTAAGTTTGCTTGGCTTGTTGGTTAATCTTTGAAAAATTCTTAAAAAATAGAATGTGGTTAAATGTTGTTGTTGTTGTTGTAGCGAGGTGTAGCCCTGCCTAAATGTCAGACAGGGTCACCCCGAGTGTATCGCTCTTGGAAGGGTCGATATAAGAAAACGGCGTGGGTCGTTTCGGCACGATGGGTACAGCACAAGTACTGCTACCGTTCTCGTAAACCGGCAATACAAGAAACTAGCCGTGTAGGCTATGTAGGTCATTCAGCGTTACCCAGGGTGCACCAACTAGGAGGCGACCTACTTTTACACCATAGTGGTTAAATATTGGGTTTTTCTTCGTCATAATCTAATGAGTAATTTCGAAAATTTGAGCAAATTGTGGAAGACTTTTGAAGAATGCAATGATGGATGGTGTTCCCAGAATCATTACCTTCTTTGCACTGATGAATTTTGAAAATAAGAAACGAAAATTACACAGTAAAGCTAATTGAAAAATTTATAGAAATCATTGAGTATTTTTATTTCCTTTCTAACTACAAGGCAAACTTAAAAAAAAATTAAGGTGAGAGAGGGAACTAGGAGTAGTTAAATAATGGAAACATTTTATTTTGATTTGAGGGCGGATGTAATGTTTTTATTTGGGGCTAGGCTTGCTGTATTAGGGTTAGTTTGTTGGAGATTGGGGCAAACCTCTTTTATACTCCAATAAACTTTTACCAAAACGTGCTAGTGCTTCATTATTTATACGAACTAATTTGTGTCAGGCGTTCTCTTTATAGCAATTAATTAATTTGATATAGCAATCATAGAAATATTTCCTAAGCATAATAAAATGTTATATATCTACAATAGACTGGGCCAAAAATTCAAAATTTATTTTCTCAAAATTATATTGATTTTCTTTTTAAGAAAGGTGAAACAAAATTACTGTAATTTTTTCAGATTTTTAAATTAAAGTCTAGAGGTTTTTCATCGTTAGTTTAGATTTTACAGACTTTACCTCCAATTTGGTATAAAAATGACAAACCATTGTTGTAAAACACCACTTACCTGAATATATTTTTCAAGAAAATCGAATTCCCTACGAAAGCTGCCTAGACTGAAATTTTCTCAGTTTTCTAGTATTCTAGCCTCAAACATTGGCATGTTGGATCAAAAACACTAGAAAAAGACGGAAATATGATTTTTTTAATTTAATACAAAACAAAAAAAAGTTGTTTAATCTTTTTTGTAGCCCACTCAATTTCCTTTAAGAATTATCTATCTTTGTTGTACATGGATGTTTGCATTTTTGACAATTTTTGAAAGAAAAAATGAGAAATTGAAAAAACATGCTAGTTTTTGAGGCTAGAATACCAGAAAACGGCTAGTCTGAGAAAATTTTTGTCAATGCAAATTTTGTAGGGAATTCGATTTCCTTTGAAAATATGTTCAGGTAAATGGTGTTTTACAACAATGGTTTGTCGTTTTTATACCAAAAAAACATAAGGTACAGTCTGTAAAATCTCAACTAGCGATGATAGACCTCTAGACTTTAATTTAAAAATTTGAAAAAAACAAGAGTAATTCACCTTTCTTAAAAAGAAAATCAACATAATTTTTCAAAAAAAAAACGGAATTTTGAATTTTTGGCCCAGTCTAATCTACATATTAATTAAACATATCCGTGTTTTATTTATCACTTTTGAACTCGATTCCAATTTATTCTGTTCGGTCGTTATGGGTTTGTATCTATATTTTAATTATTTTTTTTGTCTGGTCACGCAAAATCCCAATTTATGAGTGTCTTAATTATCATAAGGAATATAAAGCGATTGTGCTCAATCAGAGTAGGACAACGAGCAAAACCGTAATTTCCCTTTTGATTACAGAATATAAATTCACGTTGGTGAAAATGGTAAAACCCCAGCTCAGCGGGAAGTTAGTTCAATATCGAAAGCAAAATCTCTCTCCTTCGATTTCTGTTCCTAATATTGTTTGTACTTATTCTATTACGGTGCTCTTTGATTCGTTTTAATGTTCCTATTCCGATAGTTTCGCTTCTTTTCACGCCCTGTGCTTTATTTTTAAGTGAAATGGTTATTTGTGTAATTGTTTGTTTGTATCCCAAAAATATATGTAAATTTGACCCAAAGCATAATATTCAAGAATAAAATTGACATCAATTTTTTAATTGAGCTCGCCATATGCAAAAAGATATCAACTATATCCCAGCAAACTCCCATGCTGCTTCATTGGGTTACACCGCAAAGTTTTCCCAAAACAAACAGTTTGTCTCTCCTCACTCCCCCAAAGTTCACTTTTATTGCACTTTGCGGTTACCGGCTACAGCCAACCATGAAATCAAGCTTTAATAACGCCAAACGCCTCGCCTCAATCCTAAAACAATCGGTCACCTGCAATAGCAATAATATTTAAATTTAATTTTAATGCTCACATGAGATACCACTCCAGTAAAGAAAATATTTTCATACAGAAAATTCCTGAATATGGCAAAAGAACGACACACGCATACATACCTACATACATGAATAACAAAATCGAGCGGATGAATGAAGGAATGAATGAATGAGGAAGACTATTTTCGGTTGATGTGGTTAAAAGACCGAATATGTAGATTCGTACATCCTTATATATGTTTGTATGATAACATGCATGAGGCAATTTAATGAAACATCCACAGAAACCGAACCACTTCCAGTTGCGGTTCCTCCACAACTCTGTGTTAATTTACTTACATGTATTTGTTGTTTTATTTTTGTTGTGGGTTTATAGCTTCTACCTATTTGTTACCACAAAAAGACAACAAGAGTAAGGCAAAGGGGAGAAAGCGACAGTGGCCGAAAATAATTTGTTATTCCAGAAAGGGTTTCGGTTGAAAATTATGTTCGGGTAGGTTTGGTATGATGGCTTACTTAATGGACACAAAAATTTTCTTGTGTGTTGCTAAAGTGAGTGAAAAATGTCTTAATGTGTTGTTTTTTTTTTTTAATATTTTTCGGCTGGCTTTGCTGAGGTAAAAGAAGTCAAAAAATTGATAATGTCATAATACAAAAAATTTGGCAATCATAGATGAATGTGCCAAAATTAAAATTATGGGAAATCCTATTTGAAAGTTTATTGCTCTCACAAAATTTGAAAATTTTGTTTTTGACATAAATATATTTTTGCCAGTTATATTCGCGTTGTACTCTTTCCCCTGCTATAGTTTTTACTTTAATATTCCTTCAATTCGTCGAGATAATGCACATTTTTTTTTTTAAATTTCAAAACGAAATTTTTAAAATATTTCTTTGCGCCAGAAGCATGAATGTGAAGCACATTCGTGTTTTTGGCGGAATAAAAAAGTCTAAAAATTGGATTTCTAAATGTTTTTAAAACTTTCTTTCTGCCATATAAACGAATGTGAATCAAAATGGTTACGCATACGCCGTGGCATCTTTTGTTGAGGGAATAACATTCATGCTTCTGGCAAAATTTAAATTAAAAAAAAATTGGAAATTCAATATTTAGATATTTATGTTGCGCCAAAACCATTCGTTTTTCTGGCACACTTTTGAGAGATTGAACTACATGTTCATGAAAATGGCAGTGCAATTTCCGGGGGTACCTTGTACTTTGGAAACCCAGGATTTTCGTGAATCGTAAAGAAACGAGAGTTTAATCACGTGAACCTATTAACTCAAATTTGGAAAATTTGCACATTCATACCTCTGGCATGCGAGCGACGATATCATACAAATTTCATGGTTAAAGGCGTGTTCATTATGTGATCTCTCAACAACCTCTTAGTTGATTCTTACCCTTATGTATGTATCTAAACATTTGAATCAGTCTGTAAATCTTGCTCTCGAGGTGTGAGATTACTTCAAGCAAGTTGGTTCAATTGAGTAGAAAAACTTTTGTCATGGGAGCATGTCAAAGATATGTCAATTTATATGATTTTCGAAATTTTCGATATCGAAAACGGCTCGTGGTTGTTATACGATTTCGCCTATTTTCAATAGCAACCTACCTTGGCCAAAAAGAAACCTTTCATGCAATTATCTAAATTTTTACTCAAGTTATCGTGTACACGGACAGACGGATAGACAGACGGACATGGCTTAATGAACTCCTCTTTTCAACCTAAGAACTTTTATGTATGGAACTCTATATATGTCTCGATTATTTTGTGCCGTTATGTAGCACCGTTATGTGGACAAAATTATAATATTCTTGTACTAGTACTAGTACGCTGGGTATAAAAATAAATACGCAAGTAATATGAAGACAACCAGATATTTCTCATTTTCTTACTACTAGTTCATCCTAGCTTTTAAATGTGTGTAGATAATGCTATCCATATTGATTATTCACATCCACATGCCAAACTTGATCCAAATCGCTGCACCACTTCCCGAGATATTGGTCATTATACGAAGGAATAAATAAAATGGGGTAAGATGGCAAGCTTGGGCGGCATTCCTGCCAGAAAACGTGTTCGTTGGTATACGGCCGAAAATACCGTTGCGTATTTCCGTCCCCCTTTTCTATTTTCTATACAAATTTCACTCTTCATAAATATTATATCGCCACCTAAGAAGTTAACTTCAAAAAATATGTTAAAATACAACTTTGTTGCCTGTTAAAGTTTAACAATCTTGAAATTTATTTATAAAGCTTTTTGAGATAGCCTTTACATACAAACTTTGAGTTATAAGAACTTTATATTTTATGATCATGCGGGTTAAAGTGGTCGTCGCGAATTTTTTCTCTGAAGCTTTATTGCATTTTCTTCCATTAAATCTTCCCATAATAAGCATTCTTTATTGCGATCACGATTACATTCTAAATTCATATCAACTCTATCTAATATTTCCGAGAACGCACAATGTGCACACGTGTATATGTCGTGTACATACATACATATGTATCTACTCACAACACTAAAGCCCAGTTTCACCAGCGTGACTAAAACTATAACTAAGTTTTGACTTAAGTTAGCACAGATTTAGAGCTAAATTACTTTCGGGTTTGAGCGACTTGAATAATTTTGCACACAACAACCCAGTCAGTTGTTTTGTACATGATCATACTTTTTCTTACGTTTTCACGCAGCGCAAGCACTTCAAAATGGTGTCGTTTGAAAAGAACTCCTATCATTACGAATGTAAGAAAGGGAAACATGAACAACAGCTGACCAATTCTAGTGCTTTTGTTTTTGACGTCTATGCCCTACTACCACACTTGACAAGTTACACGATATTTTCACTTAGTTGAGAATTAGTCAGCAGCGTGTTTGACTAGCTTGCGACTACACTTTGTTGCATTGTGAAACTGAAAACGTAAAAAAATCAGCTCTACTAAGTTTAGAACCGCTGCTGAAATGGGGCCTAATGTCGTACTTGTGCAATGAAAACATGCAATGACAAAGCTGCAAAATTATTAAAATTAAAATCAATAACGCCAAATATTTACTTTTTGAAATTTTTTCCGAATTTTGGTTTAGTAGAAAATTAATTTTGCACTGGATGTCATGTGCAGAAAGTATGCTATTTGTGGATTTACTAGATTAACAAGCATTAGAATAAACTTATGAATATGCATGTAAATACTTTCTCACATAAATACCCAGCAGTGAAATTTGCCGAAATTCGAAATAACAGCAAGCACATCTTCAAAATTTCATTAAAAATGAATCTCCTCACACCAAGATCCTCAGTAAAGGTGCTTTTATTCCGTGACTAGCTGTGATTCGCTGCAGGGTATAGACAGATTGTTCTATGATTAATGAAATTTTCGGATTTGCAGCCCAATGTAAATATTTTCGAAAAACACATGTGTCATTATGGACAAATCCACAGAACCTTGAAATTTTTACAACACTCTCCAGTCTACTCCTGAAAACTTAAAGAAAAGTATGTGCAGAGCTTATTGACCCTTAATGCAACCCCTTGAGTAGCGATGACGAAAAATAGTTAAAAATTGTTCGAGAAATGTTACGTATACGCCATTAACATTTATGAAATATAATTTTTGCTGGTTTATATTTTACTTAATATTCAGTCTATTGCATTGATTTTTTTATTTTTAAGCTCTTTCTTTTAGAAAAAAATCACAACTGATACCACACCTTTAAAAGTCCATTCACTTAGCTCTGTTTTGGGTTGACTTTTTCATATTTTTTCTTACTTTCCAGTAGCTGTAGTACGCCTTCCCACCAAATTACACAAAGCTTTGTTAAGGTGGCAACCCTAAAATATAATTTTGCTTGCATCCCTGTTGGTTATAATGGATCGAAATGATGCATACATTTTCAAACAGAAATGAAGTGTGATAAAGAGATTCCAGCAAAGGCCAAAGGTACTAAGTATAGAAAATACAACTCGGAATAGCATTTTTGTGGCTTAATTTGAAATAGATGAAGTACTTTACACATATGAACGCAAAATGGAAAATGAATAGATAGCAAATTGTCTAATACCTTGAAAACATTTAACGAATCTTGGCAAGAAATTTGTGTAATTAAGTGTTCTTACATGTTATTTAGAATATACATTGTGGATATGTATGTCAAACAAAAGATATAAATTTTTCAATTTAATCACTTTTAAACCGAAACTGAAATTAATTAATTTTCATTTGAATTTTGTGCTGGACGATGCGTATGGTAAGACTACGATTTGTGAAATTTATAAATTACCACCTTTCGGACAAATTTTAAAATTCTAGCAAAATACCCAATGATGATAATTTTGATACAAGTTCATATCTATAGGCAGAAATTAAACTAACAAGTAAGGAAGTCTAAGTTCCGGTAAACCGAACATTAAATACAAAGCGGTAGTTTGCATATGATTTTCGAAATATTCCATTTCGGAAGTGGGCGTGGTTGGGAAGCGATTTTGTCCAATTACATCAGGTATACTCCCTATTACGATAGTATACCTTGTACCAATTTCACCGTTCTACCGTAATCAGTTAAAAAGTTATGACCCACGAAATTTTCAAATATGCCTCCCTAAAATGTGGGCAGTACCACGCCTACTATTAAAAATTTATCAGAAAATCATAATAGAATGACTAGGGGGTTAGTGCTACCAAACTATATCTATTTAGCCATTTCCGTTTACGAATTATATCAACTTTGGTGATTTTCAAAGTTTTCGATATCGAAAGTGGGCGTGGTTGGAGAGCGATTTTATCAAATTTCATCAGGTATACTCTCAACGATACTAGTATGCTTTGTGCCAAATTTCATCGTACTTCCCTAATCAGTTTAAAAGTTACGACCAGTCGAATGCCTGGCTTAAAAGTAGGCCGTACCACGCTAACTTTAAAAAATTTATGGAAAAGTCATAAGAGAATGACCAGGGGATTCACCTATAAAATTATATCAAATAAGCCATTTCAGCTACCGAGATATGTCAATTTATGTGATATTCGAAATTTTCGATATCGAAAAAACGGGCGTGGTTATCATCCGATTTCGCTCATTTTCAATAGCAACCTATCTTGGCCAGAAAGTAACTTGTATACACAATTTCATGCAAATATCTAAATTTTTACTGAAGTTATTGTGTACACGGACAGACGGACGGATGGACAGACGACCTGACGGATATGCCCTAATGAACTCCTCTTTTCAACCTAAGAACTTTCATATGTGGAACTCTTATCTTATATCTTTCTCGATTAGTTTGTGCCGTTAAGTAGTACCGTTATGTTGACAAAATATAATACCCTTGTTCTAGTACTAGTACACTGGGTACAACAAAAGACGAACAAAGGAACTAAACCTGGGTATAAAATGTTATAAAACACGGTCATTTTTTTTGTAACCAGAAGCATGATTGCAGAATAAATAAACAAATTCCACTTGCCTTCCAAATGAACAAACTCAGCAAAGGATTTCCCTATTTTTGAATGCAAAAAAATATATATTGTTTTATCATTGCAAATTTTTCGGAACATTTTCTAGCAACAAAACAGGTACATATATACCAACTTACTCGTCTATTAAAATGCATAAAATATTATATATAAGTCCCCGCAGCATGCCAACCACCACAAACATACAAGGGACATCAACACCTGCGTACCACTACTCAGTGCCAACAGGGAATAAAACTTGGTAAATTTGCATAGCGTTGAGCATCTCACATTTGAACTCCAAACTCAACTCGACTTTCAGAGATTGAAGTAGTTGAAGGAGAGTGCGGCAGTACGAGTAGCAACTCATTGTGGTTGATAGTAATAAGAATAATGAATTGTTATTGTTGTAGCCGCAAAGCACAAATTGTCAATGCCATTCAAGCTACATAAAAGGTACAGTGTCGGAAGTTCACAACGATAGTAGTGGATTTACTTTACTAGTCACTCAATTTTTGAGATATTTCGCTGAAATTTGGTATACGGCCACCATTTTCTAATATAGAAATCATTTGTCGGAACCAGCAAGATCGGACCGATATTACATATAGCTCCCATACAACCAATTGTTCCGATAAACGGATTTTGAGCTATAACTCTCATAACTAAACAGGTAGGACGTGAAATTTTGTAAGCATTGCTATTTTTATATGTGCAATATCGACGTTGAAAATCATTTAGATGGGATATTTCACATAGCGCCCATACAATCGATTGTTCCGATAAACGAATTTTGGTAGATAACTCCTGTAATTAGATAGGTAGGAACGTGAAATTTCGTAACTATAGCTCTTTTAGAGTGTGGAATGTAGATGTTAAAATTCAAAGAGATTGGACCAATGTAACACATCGCCCCAATCTAATCGATAGTTCCGATAATTTCGGTATGAGATAAAGTTAAATTATTAAACTGGGGATCGAAAGGTATATAGCCTTCGGCATAGCCGATGTATGTGGCCACCATTTTGTAATATAGGAATCAGTTGTCGGAACTGACAAGATCGGACCAGTATAACATATAGCCCCCATACAACCGATTGTTAAGATATAAGGTTTTTGGACCAAAACTTCCGCAATTAAAAAGTTAGGAACGTAAAATTTTGCAACTCGAGTACTTTCTATTTATGTAGTGTATATAGTGAAAATCAACGAGATCGGGCAAATGTAACATATAGCCCCCATACAACCGATTGTTCAGATATAAGAATTTTTGGCCAAAACTTCTGCGATTAAAAAGTTAGGAACGTAAAATTTTGCAACTCGAGTACTTTCTATTTATGTAGTGTATATAGTGAAAATCAACAAGATCGGGCAAGTGTAACATATAGCCCCCATACAACCGATTGTTCAGATATAAGGTTTTTTGGCCAAAACTTCTGCAATTAAAAAGTTAGGAACGTAAAATTTTGCAACTCGAGTAATTTTTATTTATGTAGTGTATATAATGAAAATCAACAACATCGGGCAAATGTAACATATAGCCCCCATACAACCGATTGTTCAGATATAAGGTTTTTTGGCCAAAACTTCTGCAATTAAAAAGTTAGGAACGTAAAATTTTGCAACTCGAGTACTTTCTATTTATGTAGTATATATAGTGAAAATCAACAAGATCGGGCAAATGTAACATATAGCCCCCATACAACCAATTGTTCAGATATAAGGTTTTTTGGCCAAAACTTCTGCAATTAAAAAGTTAGGAATGTAAAATTTTGCATCTCGAGTACTTTCTATTTATGTAGTGTACATAGTGAAAATCAAAAAGATCGGGCAAATGTAACATATAGCCCCCATACAACCGATTGTTCAGATATAAGGTTTTTTGGCCAAAACTTCTGCAGTTAAAAAGTTAGGAACATAAAATTTTGCAACTCGAGTACTTTCTATTTATATAATGTATATAGTGAAAATCAACAACATCGGGCAAATGTAACATATAGCCCCCATACAACCGATTGTTCAGATATAAGGTTTTTTGACCAAAACTTCTGCAATTAAAAAGTTAGGAATGTAAAATTTTGCAACTCGAGTAATTAAAAAGTTAGGAATGTAAAATTTTGCATCTCGAGCACTTTCTATTTATGTAGTGTACATAGTGAAAATCAAAAAGATCGGGCAAATGTAACATATAGCCCCCATACAACCGATTGTTCAGATATAAGGTTTTTTGGCAAAACTTCTGCAATTAAAAAGTTAGGAACGTAAAATTTTGCAACTCGAGTAATTTTTATTTATGTAGTGTATATAATGAAAATCAACAACATCGGGCAAATGTAACATATAGTCCCCATACAACCGATTGTTCAGATATAAGGTTTTTTGACCAAAACTTCTGCAATTAAAAAGTTAGGAACGTAAAATTTTGCAACTCGAGTACTTTCTATTTATGTAATGTATATAGTGAAAATCAACAAGATCGGGCAAATGTAACATATAGCCCCCATACAACCGATTGTTCAGATATAAGGTTTTTTGGCCAAAACTTCTGCAATTAAAAAGTTAGGAACATAAAATTTTGCAACTTGAGTACTTTCAATTTATGTAGTGCGTAGAGGAAAATCAAGAAGATCGGGTAAATATAACATATAGCCCCATACAACCGGTTGTTCCGATATAAGGTTTTTTGGCCAATACTTCCGCATTTAAAAAGTTAGGAACGTAAAATATTGCACCTTTAGCACTTTCTACATATGTAAGTGTATAATGTAAGTCAGTACAACTGAACACGTATAATATATAGCCTCCATACAATCGATTATTCCGATAACTCGGATGTATAGTAAATATTGTTAAATTGAAACAGGCTGTACTGGGGATCGAACAGTGAAAATCGTGACGCTTATTCATGAAAGGTATATAGCCTTCGGCACAGCCGAAGACAGCTTTCCTTACTTGTTTTATTTTATTTTATTTTACTTTATTTTATTATAATGTATTTTTTTTTTTTTTTTCTTTTTAAGTTTATTATTCCACGCAGCTTTGGAAATTATCTTTTGTAGCATCACGTTGAAGAAATCGCTGATACTTCTCTGTTAATCAAAATTGTTTCTTTTAACTCCAAATAGTAGTCTTCACTAGTCTCAACACTGACAGCATACCCTCAACATTTTGTTTTTCAGGTCATCATCATCTTTGCATTGTTTTAAACAACAAGCACTGTAGAAGTGCTGCGTCTAATTTCCATTTTATTATTATTGCTGTTGTTGTAGTAGGACCAGCATTGTTGTTGTTGTGCAGAATGTTTAATTCTGTCGGTATTTGCTTTTTGGTTGGTATGAAAGGGTCAAGTCGTGTCATAGCATCTAGCCGCAATGCATAAAAACAACAATACCACCACTGTGTCGCATTCTGGTTAAGGCAACTGGTAACTTGGCCAACGAACCGACAACAGATTTCTCTGTCAAAGAAACCACAAAAGAAATTTGAAATTTTAATGCAATTTAAATAGAGACAATTCGAAATGTGACAACTACACAATGTGATATGTAAGACAAATACTAAACATAAGTACACCAACAAAAGACTTTCAAAAGGGAAAGAAAAGCAAAATTCGAGCAAATGCAAAAATAAGCTTGTAACGTACCTGCCGATAGAATAAGAAAAATTTTCGTAAACGCATCTGAAAATGGAAAAAAAATCCAGTGTGCTTATTTTTAACAGTCTGTGACTGAGTGGGAGATCAATTTTTTCTCAGATATTTTTCAAGAACGACATATCACAGCATTTTATCCAAAAATTCCCTAAAAAAGGTATTGAATTTTGATTTAGATAGAGCATTTTTGAAATTCATTTTGATATAGGGTGCTCTTCAAACTTTGAGATAATCTGTTTTTAAAGAACATTTCCACACAGCCATGTAACCAGACAACGTTTTTAAACCGGTTTAATGTATGTACAAATACATTCATGTATACATTTAAACTGATGATGACTCTTTGCTTTGTAAGATTGTTCTCGACATTGTGATGAAGTGATTAAAAGACGCATGAAAATTGTGCATCACAAAGAGCAGCTACACATAAGAAGCAAATAGGGTTTGCAATCATTTGTTGGTAGATCTCTTATTTAGTATTGTTCCTACAGAATAACAACTACATAGCTTAGGTATGTAAGATTGTGTAGTCGTGAATACAACACATATACATGTAACATAAAAATCAGCCCATGTTTCTAGTTACTGCAATTGGTTCTATTTACAAAGCTCATAGGCCTTTACAAATACGCAGATGGTAATTTTGCTCACAAAAATTACGTGCGCAGTCCCATTACAAAATAAAAAAACAAGTAAAGAAGTCTAAGTTCGGGCAAACCGAACATTAAATACCCAGCGGTAGTTTTCATATGATTTTCGAAATATTCCATATCGGAAGTGGGCGTGGTTAGGAAGTGATTTCGTACAATTACATCAGGTCTACTCCCTATTATGCTAGTATACCTTGTACCAATTTCATCGTTCTACCGTAATCAGTTTAAAAGACCCGTGAAATTCTCAAATATACCTGGGAGGTGCCATGCCCACTTCATCCATCATTTTTGCGATTTCTTCTACCGGGATATGTCAATTTATGTGATTTTCGAAATTTTCGATATCGAAAAAGGGGGCGTAGCTATAGCTACACCTTGGCCAGAAAGTAACTGTATACAAAATTTCATGCAATTATCTAAATTTTTACTCAAGTTATCGTGTACACTGTACACGGACAGACGGGACATACGAACGGACATGCCTTAATGAACTCCTCTTTTCAACCTACTGCCGTTACGTACTACCGTTATGAATTATAATACCGTTAGTACTAGTAATTAGTACGCTGGGTATAAAAACTTAGTATTTCTAAACCATAATAGTTGGTCTGCTAGACAAAAATGTAAAGCCCCGTAGATTTCTGTTGATGTGCATGTGCAGCAGGGGTAAAATAAATTGCTTAAATGAAGTAAATTAACACAGTAACCACAAAAATTAACACAACAATACAATAAAATTGGCAATTAAATAAATCAATGGTGAAGAAGCCACAAAAGTAAACAAAACCTTACAGCAAATGTAAACTAGCAAATGAAAAATATTTGGTTGTAAGGACGTTGAAGCGCTTAAAGTAAAAATGAGATGGAAAAACTCTTTTCTTGTTTTAAGAAAACTATGGTTAACCAGTGTGTTCCCAAGTAATACACGCATTTTAGAGCTTTACAGAGCTTCACAACCTCACATAGATGCACGGCTAAAAAAATGAACCTAAATTTTAAACCCGTATAAAGTTTAATCAATTTTTCAAACTTTTTTGTACAATATTTCAAACCGTCCAAATACCTAAAAAGGATTTTCAATTTCTTTTGGTTTCGATTTAAAATATAAATGAAAAAGCAGTCTAAATTTTTTATTTTTGGTTTGTTTCAATGTAATTAAATTTTTCCCACAAAAGCTTAATGTGCGGCATAGCTCAGATGTAGAGCAGTCGGCTGTGACTCCTGAGCGTTTTCGTTCGAATCCTGCCAGCTGCCACATTTTTTTTAGTTTTATTTTATTCGGTTTAAAATTAAAACTTTTTGGTTTGGAAACTAAAATTTTTCGGTTTAAAATTAAAACTTTTTGTTTTGAAAATTAAAACTTTTCGGTCTAAAATTTAAACTTTTGGATTTGAAAATTCAATTTTATTTTTGAAAGCTTATTCAAGATTGAATTTTGCAAACAACATTTATGTGTGCGATGTAGCTCAGTGGTAGAGCAGACGGGCATGATGCGGGGAGTCTTGGTTCGAATTCCCGCCAACGGAAAAAAAATTTATTTTATCTTTAAAAAATTGTTAAAAAATTTCTGGTTTATAATTGAAACCCGATTCATTTAGCTAATTTTCATGAAAACTGGTCTAGGTTGAATTTGAATCCAAATTTTGTTTGGTCATATATGTAGTCCAAAAAGTTTAAAAAATTTCTGGTTTATAATTGAAACCCGATTCATTTAGCTAATTTTCATGAAAACTGGTCTAGGTTGAATTTGAATCCAAATTTTGTTTGGTCATATATGTATGTAGTCCAAAAAGTTTAAAATTTAGGTTACAATTTTTTAACCGTGTGTATGTACAAAAACTCTTTGGAGAACAAGAAATATAAATGTTTTAACGTTTTAACTTTAGTACCGCTATTTTAAAAAGAACCCCACCGAGTTTTCATAAAACGCATGGCTCTAGCAGAGCATTTATCATATGTGAGCATTGATTTTTTTTCTCTTTAGCAGGGCATAACCACTACCCATTTTTTCTGTGTATGCCCCTGGTCACACACATAAACTAAAGCAAGCTGAAGGATTAAGGAAAACATTTTTAGCATGAATTGCAAATCTAAGACAAGCTGAAACAAAAACTTTTGGATTTAAAGAAAGTATAAAAGTACACAGTTGAGATTCTTTTAAATCTTTGGACAAATTTGAAAGTTGAATAGCCTGCATACAAACACTTGAATATGATTTTTAGTTGCAGTTGTTACTTGTTCTATGTGAACTTCTATTTCGCTTATTTGTTCTTGGATTTGTTGAGAATTTTGTAAAGCAAATGAAGATTTAGAGTTCGTGTCCAGTGCTTTCGACTGTATTTACACTTGGAGTTGTACGTCTGCCTTGCAGCAAGATTTCATTCACAAACATACTTTCAACTAGATTTAACTAGATATATATACACATATCTTCGCTCAAATATACAAGCTGAAGTATAATATCCTTTGATATTTGTATAATTGCATCAGATTTTGTTGTTATTATTTTCCTTGCGTGTTTGCTTTCTTGGCAACTTGGTATTTATCACAGTTTACTCTGTGCCATTCACTTACTACATGTGTTTGTTGTTTTGCCCATTAGAATTGCTCTAAAACAGATTTAGTATTTAAATTGCCCTAAGTAAAAGCCAGCAGCAAATGCTTTTGATACACGAACTAAGTAATTTATTAAAGATATTATATTACACTCATAGTCATGATCAGATTAAAAATTAAGATTTCCAAACAAATATGTTTTAAGACTGCTTAGTCGCCGCAGCCATTCATGGAATGGGACGTGACCAACCAAACAGGGTTATACTGATATTGGAAATATTTTGGGGGATATGAACTCGATACACTTCGATGAATACGACCTTGTGATACTTACCCGACTGCCCGGAAACGACTTCTTTGATACAAATTATTTGACATTTTTTACTTGAAAGTTACCCATACGCCGTGTATGACTTATAAAAACTACATCACACATTTAGTCAAACAGTCTAAACTACTTAAATGAAATGAAAGATTTAGCTTTAGAATATATAAAAGTGCATCAGTTTTGCCCATCGATTTCCGATTTCAAATAAGCACTTTTAATTTGCATCAAAGTTTATACAATGTTCTTGTATTTTTTTTTTCTTTACAGATATCTATTCAATATCTTCTGAACTATTAAGTAATTAAAAATAAAGCGAAAATGAGGAGGAGAGAGAGATTATTTCATGAATGGTTCAATTTATTTGCACTGATCTGGATGATTATCGCTGACATTTGTTTTAATGGTAAGTTTTGTAAAATATACGTATGTAACATGAGATAAAAACGACAACATTTTTGAGCAAGCTTTAGAGGTAAACAATCAAAATCCAAAAAAAATGTGTCGTTTATTTATTGAATGTACTACTTTTTTACAACGCTTTACAGTGGCTTTATGTACATAGGGTAGGCTTAATGCAATTTGTGTAAGAGAGATATACCCATAAAAACACATTTTTATTCAAGCCATTCAATTTACAAGTGTAGCAATTTGTCAAAGGCACTACAGGGTAAAAACTTGCAAACTACATCAAAACCTTGAACGAGGAGAGATGATGCATTTCTGTAAAAAACGTTTTTTGTCCGAATTTTTGGACTGACCTTATAAAAGCGAAATCTCTCTTAGTTTCGAACTTATATGTCGTAGTAGAGCAGCGTATTCCAGACAGAAAAGTCGGAACTTACGTCACACAGGTTATGTAGTGTATGCACGTGTTACAGCTACACAAATCCTTTTAAAGCATAATTACCCTGCAGCAAAATCTGAAACTAGTCAGGAAATATCCATTCCATACTAGTATACAACAAGAATTTTCCGGATATAATCATACCAGTTAAAAGTTACAAAACTCATTCGTTTCGTTTACTTATTTTTTCTCTTATAATTCACAGATGCTTTTTCTTGATAGGGTAAATACAAATAGTCATTGCTTTCTTAAGAATAAACATGAAAATAAAGGCAAATGATAAAATAAAGGGTAAGTCATGAAAATTCTGGTTTAAATCATACTAGTCCAGGTGCATTGCTTTTTGTACTACTATATTTCATACTAGTCCTTTTTTACGAGTATTGGGACTAGTTCATTTTATGGAAATGGTATGGGACTGGTATTTTACAACTAGTATATTTCTGGTATATCATGACTAGTATATGACTGGTATGTTCTAGTCGAAATTTGACAGTTGACATTTTGTAGGGCATCAACACGGAAAAACTACCAGTTGGTTATATGTAAAAGACACTGACTATTTGGGCTCGGTGCAACAACTAGTTATATAGTAGTTTTGAAATAGTTGCTTTCGCTGCAGGGTAGTTAAACTATTAAGGAAAAATAAAAAATATCATTTCGTGCCATTTTCTATGGAATCTTCTGCAACTATATAAGCCAATGATGGAAAAGAATTCAATGCAATGCTGCAGCAAATAATGCTGAAACATGTACATAGGTATAGCCTTTTCTTGTTTATGGGTTATAGCGGTAACATGCTCATCACTTTTTACCCACTACCCACCAACCAATTGTGTTAACTCCTACACAGAAAACAAGTATGGAAAATGCTATCTTCGGCTGTGCCAAAGGCGTTATACCTTTCATGAGTATGCGTCACGTTATTTGAAACATGAAAAAACTATGAAGGAGTGACGTTCTTACGCTGATAAAAAAGAATATATATCCCAAACCCCGTTTATCGATACAATCGATTGTATGAGGGTTATGTGAAAAAATAGTTTAACATTACTGTTTTTCAACATCGACATTGGACATATAAAAAGAGCAATAGTCTCAAAATTCCAAGATTCTACCTGTTTAATAAAAGGAGGGTAAGAACACGTGAAGTGGCCCCCCATTTTCCCGAGGTTTAAAAACTTGAGGTATGAGTACTTTTTTATGAAGTATACACTATAGAAAATTAATCCCTTTTTTACAACAACAGCAACAATTTTAGTAATTTATAACGTTTTATCAATAACTCAGAAGATATTCGAATGAAACTTTCAGGATTTATAGTTTAATACTTGTACTTTAATAATATATATAGAAGTTAAAAATATTTTTTTACTTCCATACTGTTAACTAATTTTTAAGTTACAAACCAGAATATCTCTAATTACTCCCTCATAAAGAAAAAAAAAATTGTTCTGCGCTATGCATTAAACGTCAAAGTAAGAGAATCTGCAAATTTTTTAAAATTTGTACGGAATTTGTAAGAAAACAACACACCTTAAACCACAAAATTTTATGTTAAAGCAACAAATTTTCTTTTAAATTAGGGCAAAGGCTTTCAGTGCAGTTGAATCACCAGCATTGAATAATGTATAAGAATTGAACGTGATTTTGGTCAACCCATATTTTGGTTAATATGACCAGCTCCTGTTTCTCTGTGTAGCTTCTAAAGATAGTCATACCAGATACATATATCGTTATGGGGTATGTATCTTCACGTAAATTCAAAATATTTAAGTTGAGATAAGATATTATCAAGGTCTGAAACCGATTAAAATAACGTTCCGGTTTCGGTATCGGTTTTGCAACGTGTTTCGGTTTCGGTTCCGGTTTCGTTCCTCAACATTTATTTCAGTTTCGGTTACGGTTTGGTTCGGTTTCGGTTTCCAAATATAAACACGAACAAAATAAATGTTTCTACTAAAATACTCAAGTATAGTAAGTACTTAGCTTCGAAATAGGTCTAAATGATGGAATTTCTCCAATATAATAATAAATTTTATTAACGCTATGCAAGGATGAAATTTCTGCAAAACAAATTCCTAAAATTAACTCTTTTTTTTATTAGCTCTATTTTTTTTATTAGGCGGCCGCCGTGGTGTAGCGGTTAAGTGTTCGGCCCTCTACACCAAGGCGTGGCGGTCCGATGCCCGGCTAAAGTAACATCAAAAATTATTTAGAAAACGAATTTTTCTAAACGAGGTCGCCCCTCGGCAGTAGTTTGGCAAACTCTCCGGGTGTATTTCTGCCATGAGAAGCTTCTCAGCAAAAAATTGATTTGCTTTGCACGTGCCGTTCGGAGTCGGCAAAAAACTGTAGGTCCCGCCAACTTGTAGGAAAACTCAAAAGCAACATACCCCAAGTTGGAAAGAGAAGCTCGGCTAAAAATCTCGTTAGAGGTTATGATAACCTGTTGGTATATCGCCGCCATTATTATTATTATTTTTTTTTTTATTAGAAAAATATTAGAATGAAAGCCAAATGAAATGTGTAAATAGTCTAAAACATTCATATGAGTTGTGCTTTCTACGACAAGCCTGAACATTTATTTTTCGGATTTCGTAATTTTTTTTCGATCGCTTCATTCAACTATAGTCAAACTTCCTCTTTCAGACCTTTGATACTGAGGTCAAAACGTGTCTTTTGTAACCTTGCTCGACAATCTTCCATTAAAATTTTCATAGTACCTGTTTGTAAAGTAATTCTATTAATGGGATGACCGTTCTTCCACTAACACACCCTCAATTTCATTTCTGCCGGGCCTTGGTCTAAATATTTTACATTTAAAAAGCAAATAAAGTGATTATAACTGCGAGGACAAGACGAAGTATCTGCTGTCATCAAGGAAAGAATCGGCGTACCTGCGCCTTGGCAGCCAAGTCACCGCCAAATTTGTAAGGGTGAGAGACTTCATCTACTTGGAAATCAGCATTAACACCGAAAATA
>CAXKVI010000001.1:38867294-39013463 GCA_964058755.1 Campiglossa producta
GTAATCAGTTTAAAAGTTATGTAGACGATGCCGCGCCTCCTTTTAAAAATTTATCAAAAATCATAATAGAATGACTAGGGGATACATCCTACCAAACTATATCATTTTAACCTTTTCCGTTACCGAATTATGTCAATTTAGGTGACTTTCGAAGCTTTCGATATCGAAAGTGGGCATGGTTTGAGGGCGATATTATCCAATTTCATCAGGTATACTCCCAACGACACTAGTTTGCTTTGTGCCAAATTCCATCGTTCTATTGTAATCAGTTTAAAGTTACGACCAGTTAAATTTTCAAAAATGCCTCCTTTGAAAGTGCGCGATGCCACGCCCACTATATAAATTTAAGGAAAAATCATAAGAAATGACCAGGGGATTTACCTTTTATTTGTTTAAATTTAAATTATTTCATTTTAGCCATTTCAGCTACCGAGATACTTATGTCAATTTATATGATTTGCGAAATTTTCGATATCCAAAAAGGGGGCGTGGTTATTATCCGATTTAGCCCATTTTCAATAGCAACCTACCTTGGCCAAAAAATAAGATGTTTACAAAATTTCGTGCAAATATCTAAAATTTTACTCAAGTTATCGTGTACCCGGACAGACGGACAGACGGACAGACGGACATACCTTAACAAACTCCTCTTTTCAATCTAAGATCGTTCATATATGGAATTCTATACCTATCTCGATTATTTTGTGTCGTTACGTACTAGAGTTATGTGAACAAAATTAATATACCCTGGTATTAGTACTAGTACGCTGGGTATAAACGACAGGTTCAAAGGTAGATAATGCAAATTAGTTTGATACAATCAGCAGCCTTGGTACAATGCAAAGAATGCAATAAAAATAATTATTAAAAGGTCAAAACGATGCAAATTGGCAGGAATCAGTTAAAGTGCGTGTGAGAGAAAGGGGGGGGGGGGGGCGCGGGGTAAGAATACATGTCAATTGAATGCACTGCGATGTGTGAGAAATTATTTAAATTGTTGACAAGAAAAAATGTTTAAAATGTTTGGTAGATAATTAAGCAGCAATGCACAGCCTATGACAGCTGCTTGTCTGATCCACAATTCTCACGCCTAGGAGATGAACGAATGCAGAGTAAATAGTAATATCAGTGTTTTTATCTTTTTTAAAGTGTATATATGACTTTAACATGAAATACTTCGAATTGCTTTTTTTCATATGAGATGGCTGTTGTCATTCTTTCAGAGTTCGAGTGCCGATAGGTGCACATCTTAGCAAATTGGCACATATTGAAGTAGCCCACAAAACCATTTTCGATTCAAATCTTGGCATCACGAATATAACCATAAATGTTCCAGAGACCCATATACACAGTCTGTGTTATACACCAGGACATCAGGACAGTAATGAACAGTTCATTATAAGGTGTGCCTTTTTACTACTCATTGTTGCAAGGCCCAAAATATTTCGATATTTTAAGCCCGACATTTCGGATCCAAAAACTTCAACATGTTTAAAGAATCCAAAGATTCTCCAATAAATTCCTAATATGCTAGTGCAAAACTTAACTTCATTAGTTTTTAGTCTGTTACTTCACTCATCTGCAGCTTATGGATTTTCGTCTGACTTGTGGTTAGCGTTAATAGCAGCACCAGCTTGACTTCATGAGCTTAACCTTCGGTGCATGTGTGTAAATATGCTTCAGGTCGCTGCTGATGAAGGCCACTTAATTATGTGTCAAACACAGGGACCGCTATTGTTGCATATCTATATATTCAACCATAACTATTTATGTAGATAATTGTATAAGTATGTCAAAGGTTGTTTTTTTTGTTTCGTATTCCCATTTTATTATCGTTTGTAGTGTTTTTATGACTGCATTTTTGTATGTTTCGGTTAATTTGGTTTTGTTGTTATTTTATGATTTTAATATCTTTATTAATATTTAAATATTTCCCAGAACTTAATTTGCTTTTTATCTTTGATATGTTTTTAGCTCAGAATAGTGATGTGAAACCGCTGTAAAAGCTATCGATAGTTAACAAATATAAACTTAAATTAACTTTGGTTGCTATTAAACTGAAGCATATTTTTTCAACCGGCACCATTTTTAATTTCAGGTTTATGTTTTTCATCTATAAAAATCTTAACTTTTTCATCCCAAACCACAAAACGCCTAACGGTAGTCTACTTTTAGTTTTTCTTGCTTTTTGCCGCAGAATATAGCGATGGCTTGGAAAATACTTTGGGTGCATGATATGTCGCTAAACGAAACAATCGATGTTTATACATCGAAACTTTTCAAAAAATCGATACTTCGATCAGCACTTTTGCATCGCTAATTACACTGAACCACAAAATTGAAGTTTTGGGAAATTCCACAGGGTTTCTCCAAGATTTTTAAGCTTATGGGCGTGCTGAATCCGAATCTGAAGTCAGATTTTTCGGGTCACCCCAGGTTTTCTCTTCAGAGGGTGGTTCGTGAAGAGATCGAAAGTTGTAAACATTTCTAGGGTCAAGGAACCATAATTTCATTTTGGTTTCTATATTTGGCGGCATACAATTGTTCCATAGTGGAAAGAATTGGGGTGTAGTAAGTTATTAAGAAAACAAATTTTAAAAAGTTAAAAACAAAAATTTCTGGATAGAAAGCCTAGGGTGACCCGAAAAAATCCGACTTCAGTTTCGGTTTCAGTACAACCAAAAAGCTGGAATTTTTTGGATGTTGTACAGTGCTTTCTATATTTATTTGGTATTTTTTTAACCGAAGTCTTATCATTAATAAATCATTAAATTTGTTTGTTTTTTTACAAAAAATTGCTTTTTTTCTCACAATATTGTGACTTTTTACTGTTGTTGATTATCGCTACTATTTATTGACGCGGAATGTTATAAATAAATTTTGATAATTTAAGCTTAATTAATTTCTTTAATGTCAATTTGTTTATCAACTAAAGCAAAAAAAAGTTCAAATAAAATTAAAAAAAAATTCAGCAGTTCAAATGCTTGGACACAAAGTAGCCAAATGAGATAAGGAAATTTTATACAATCATTATGAGCTCATACGGTTTGACTGAAATGATTTTAGCCTCAAAGTCTTATACTGTTGTCTTTCTTTTCACATATTGGAAACATATTTATATTCTGAAAGAGGAGCTAAATACGCAGCATTTTGCATTTTCGGACTGAACTTTCGAAAAGCGTTCATGCTGCTGCATTTAGTAAAGCACATTTGGCTCAATTCGAGGCATGGTTGCAATTTTTAAGGTTATAAGCACGTGTACAAAATTTTACTTTATACTTTTGATCGAGTTAAAAGATTTCACAAACATCAGCACCCAGTTTCTGTAACTTTTTAACGAAATTCGTTATTGTCGTTAACATCGATTTTGACAAATTTTGAACAGAAAATTGTGTCAAAATTAACGATTTTTATGTAACGAACTTCGTTAAAAAGTTACAGAAACGACGTGCAGATCACTTTATTTATTTTAATTTCCAAATACGCGCACGGGTTTGCAAGTTCTTCAACACAAAAAATTTTACAATTGTTTACGAATGAAAGAGAATGAGAGAATATCAAGAAACCAGTACTGCCTACTCAACTTTTTGAGTTCGAATCCCCTTTTTTCTTCGGAGATTGCGGTTGGTTCTTTATTTAAAATGCTAAATGCGGAAATAAAGTTGCATTAAGTAGCATTTAGCTGTGAAAATTTGCATGGTAAATGCAGCAACAAATGCTGCATTTTTAGCTAAACCCTAAATTACCCTTATGGGCGGCAGCCGTGGTGAACCGGTAGTGTTCTCGGACTACTAGTTACATCAAGAACCGGGTGTTGCAACCCGGTAAAAGCAACATAAAAATTATTTAGAAAACAGCTATTCTAAACGGGGTCGCCCCTCAGCAGTGGTTTGACAAACTCTTTCTGAGTGTATTTTTGCCGTGAAAACCGCCTCAACAAAAATTCAAATAATATTAATGATAAATGAAATGTTGGTATATAACTAGTCGCCAAAAGTTTTTTCTGAGGAATTTGCTCAAATTTTTACAGGTTATTACTTGGATACGTCCTTTTTAGACCCCTATGGTCTATCAGCTATTCCAATGGAGCTTTCCGTTAGGAACGATTCGAGAGAATCAATAGAATCTTTTCCGCAGCGAAATCTGGTAGAGGATTTCGAAAAAATTGATAAAATATCTATCGACTTTTAAGAATTTTTCCCAACGGGAAGCTCCATCGAAATAGCTGATAGACCCCTATATCAAAACGACGTATCCAAATAATAACAGAAAGAGAACAAACACATCTTTTCCCGGTAGATGCTGCTATAGCCGTTAACCCGTTAGGTGGCGCTATAGTGTATATAACCCGTTAGGTGGCGCTATAGTGTAGATATTTCGTATTAATGGTCCTGTTTGGCTCCTTTCTACCGCGTATGTTTGTTATGAAAGGAATAGCTCTGTTATTAATGTTAATAGTTGGCGGTGGAGTCGAGATATTCAAAAACCCTATTTCCATTTTTTAAGTTTAGCAGACAAAGTCGGGAACATCTTCTAGAGTTTTCATAAGAAAGATAATCAAAATTCGGTTTCAGAAAAGTTTGGTTGCGAGGTGGGCAAAAAAATGCAAAAACAGCATTTTCCCGGGTAGAAAATGAGTGGCTCTGTGCCATCCTTGCCTAACCCTCGCAGTTTTTTTATATGGAGTTATTATGCTATACTACTTAGAAATACTCCAAACTATTCTCATTCTTTAAATATTGTTTTTTTCGCATAATAAAGATTGTGATGATTAGGCATTTCTGGCCTTAGGCTGTTCAATTTTTAATTACCTATTAACTTTGTCACTAATTATTAGGAAATTACTAAATTGAGGGTTAGGCAAGGATGGCACCGAGCCACTCAAATAATCTAGGTAAATCTATACTTAGTCTAGGTGCTGGCTAGATTTTCCTACAATAGACTAATCTGCCTTGGGGCTGCCAGGGCTCTGGAATGGAAACCGCATGTTTCTCAATTTACGGGCAATTTATGGTACATATAACTTTTCTGCAAGGGAGCTGCCTATTTATGCCTAGCTTGCACCTGCACAGTTTTTCCAATCCAGGGCCTGAATATTTTTTTCTATATTGCGCCGTCTTAGTTTTTCCAATCCAGCGCTAGGCTAGTTTTTCCCCTGTAATGTTTGTAAAATTTAATTCAAGTTTTTCATTACAAAAAAAAAAAAAATTATTGGAATAGCCTTGGAAAAACTAGGCAACCCCGTGGTTTTAAAAGGGAAAATCTAACTAGGCCCTCGGGTAAACTAAGCAGACTTTCTACCCGGGTTTTCAATGGAATAGAGTTCAGAAAAGCTTACAGTATATGAATCCAAATGTTATCAGGAGTTAACTTTCTGCTTTTTTTGGGAGCCTGGCCTTCTTCTTAAAACCCTACAATGAAATAAAATATGGTTCTGAGTACGGGCTTTGTTAGAGGTTTTTCCGTAGAGTCCTTATATCTTTTTAAAATGTTTAGATTAAGCTTTGTTATCCAACAATCTACACTCAAAGCTTCGATGGCTTATTTTATGAACATCTATAATACAAAGTTACTTCTTGTCATTCCATCACGGAAGTACTAACAATATATTCATAAATCTAAAAAAATGCAAGTACAAAGTACATTAATTAAATAGGATTTTCTACACGTGTCCATTCTGTGAGTTTTTTATTTTTATTTTCATATATATGTACCTTTATTCCGTGTAAATGTAAGATTATTTTTTTAATTTTCATGTTTTAACCCAATTAAATTTTTGCTAATAATATGCGCTACTCTTTTATTTCTTTTCTTCATTGCAATAACAACAACGTATTTGGCTACATGGTTACTCATACGACATGGTAACCAACCAACAGCACACTGCTTAAAGGACCTGAAGATTTTTGTGCCAGAAGCGGTTATTATGGGCAATGCAGCTACGCTCTCATGCCAATACGATCTGGGACAGGTATGTAAATAACTACATAATTATTTGTAGTAAATATGTAATTGATTTTAACTGTAGTTTGTACCTACGTAGCTTTGTGCATTGTACAAGCTTTTATAGTAAGCAGGTTACATTAAGGGGTCCGTAATTAGAAAACTTACTATATTTTGCTACCTTTCTCTTAATTTGAAAGATTTTTCTCCAATTTCCAAAGGTTTTTCTTTTAACCATTTCGAAACTTCTTTTTTTTTTCTTGGCCTTAAAAATCTGTTTTTGTGTTCTTCCTACTATTTAGCCAATCGTAATGAACAATTAAAAAGAACTTTTCAATTTTTTTTTTTCTGGGATAGATTTTACTTAACGGAAATAAATTTTACATACGTGCGCAAATAGGTTTTATGGGTGAAATATACAAATCATTCCACATTTACCTAAAATGCGAATTTGATGCCTCTCATCTCTTTTTACCAACCTTCTTCTTCCTTAGACAAGGAGGGATAAAATGACCTAGTAGGTTCCACTGGTCCGCTGCTGGTACCGGAGGGTACCGAGCTCTTAACCGGCTAAAATCTGCCACTATGGACAATACTCCCAAAAACGTATGGGAGGGTTTTGATCGTTACAGCGTCAACAACAACAGATGAAGTCGAAGTCTTCCAAATTAACTGAGATATTCTTCTTATCTATGTTTAGCTTCTAAGACATGGCAAGTACATACAGGCATCGAATCCCAAATCTTTTTGACAATCCCGGGATGTCGGGATTTCATAATGACAATCCTAGGATTTTCCGGGATTTTCTCAGATACCGTGAAAAAGGTCGGGAGAGGTATCCAAAGACCGGTTTTGACCTATAATGTATAATTCGAAAGCGAAACCCGATATTTTCTGTCAAGAGCCATTTCAAACC
The DNA here is from genome assembly GCA_964058755.1 of Campiglossa producta. Classification (NCBI taxonomy): domain Eukaryota; kingdom Metazoa; phylum Arthropoda; class Insecta; order Diptera; family Tephritidae; genus Campiglossa; species Campiglossa producta. Next base: position 38,874,154 of record CAXKVI010000001.1, read on the forward strand.
GGAAAGGTGCTCTGCACATAAATACAAGGGATCGCGCTCCAGTTTTGGAATCGGACTTGGTAAAACTATTGGATTTTGCCAATAAATTTCCTCTGAAACAAAAACTTTTATTTTCGATTTCTGATTATTGAAGCAAAGCAAAGGTGTGTTCTAGCAGTTTCGGGATGCCGGAAGCCCGCGGATTTGAACCAATATGGTACGGGCGATACCAGGGTCTATCAGTGAAGGAGGAAAAGATACCGCTGCGAGTAAGGGTTTGGAATATGCCCGAGGTAGGTATGCCGGCCATATGAGGCGCCTAAAATCCACTTGGACCCCGGCTACGAGGTCAATCGAAATCGTTCTAATACAGTCGGGCTAGTACCACAAGGTTTTATTCACCGGAACGTACAGGATCCATATCCGGCAAAGCATTGTCAACATCAATACAACCCTGTCTGGTCTGTCAAGTAACTTTTAATAAGTTGATCTTCCGACTAGGCAGGGCGAGGTACTTCCACAACAACAACGACGGAGGAAAACATAATAGATTCATCAGAATTTGGGGGTGGATTTCGATGAAGTCGATGCAACCCCTATCGACTCTCTCGAATTATTTCCGACTGGAGCTCCGCCGGAATAACTGATAGACCTTATTGTTAGAGAAATTATAAAAAATAATGCAGACTTTATTTCATCAAATAAAATTTCTTACTTCCGTTGGGTAAAATCTATGCCGTATGGCATGGTATGAAATGAAAAAAAATCGTAGAGCCTTACTCAACTGTCCTAAAGTCTTAATTTTTTTTAATCCCAATTAGGACATTCATTTACTATTAATCTGAATTCAAAACGTTAAAAAGCGAAAGTATTTTTATTGTTAAATTATAAAAATTATGAAGTACCTTTTTCTTGAAGAAAAAGACGAACTTGATAGAGACACTTGAGTTTTTAATTATAGCAATTTACTGGATCCAGCTCTCAAAATTTTTATTATTTATTTTTAGAGATAAAGCTTCAAAGAAAAATACATAATTAAAAAAAGTCAATTCCTTAATTTAATGTCACAAAACAGCCATTGAAATGCGACTATGCCATATGGCATTACATATCCGAAAGGGTTAATTGAATTAGAGTATGTACATATGTGACTGATCACCATATCATAAAGAGAGAGACCCAGCTCTCCGACAGCTCCTCTTAAGCAGTACGAGGGGAAGAAAGCTTTAGTTTCGAGTTATTAATTTTGAAAAACCCCACTTAGAAAATAACGGACATTCTAATGTGGACACAAGCGCATGCACAACTATATTTGTATGTACATATGTATGTAAGTTACAGAGTGTTGTTCACTCAACTGACAGGCAACTTATGCCCTGTGCTCTTAAAAGTCGTAAACACAGTTTGCTACTTCCCACTTGGTAGGGCTTGGCAACTTCCACGTTAGATCCCCTCTCGGTACGTACACTTCACTCCATATCAAGAGCTGTTGTAGTTGTCAAACTATAGACGCTTTACTATTCACGCTGCTGTGTGCTTCTCAATTAAAATAATTGCACGGTAATTCGTCACTAATTCCATGAAACTTGCTTGCTGCTGCCAGCATGCAATACTCACAATTCAAGTTCCGTGGTAGTGAAAGCTCTTGCTTACTTACTAACTAACCGTTTTTCGACGTCCATTTACACTCGCACTCACATTTATACATTGACATACATATATAAATATCTTACACTCTCTTTCCTTCCATTTATTTCTTTTAGGTGGCTCTATATTCTGTGCGTTGGTATTTTGGCACCGAGGAGTTCTATCGTTATGTACCCAAGGAGATGCCACCCACATTGGTCTTTCCGGTGTCTGGCATTAATGTCGATGTAAGTTGAAGCAATTTTTTAAATTTCCTCTGACTTACATTACGCCCCGTTATGTGTCTCACGATTTCTAGGGAAAGAGAAAAATATTTTTTTTTATTTTAAACATACACACAAATTCTGTAGTTAAGTTAGTTAAAGAATATATAGTTGTTTGTTCAACTCGAGATCTATGCCGTTGGCAAGAAGTTTATATTTGCATGCGACGACACGTAACAAAAACATGGTCAACAATAACGACAATTGCGAATTCTTGAAAACGATCTGAAAATTTCGATATATAATAAAAACAGGGTGAATCATAAAAAGGAAAAGCTTTTTTTATTTTTAAAATATCTTTTGTATAAATGCACAAGTTGAAAAAGTTTCTAGGGTACAAATAACAAAGTCGGCAAAGTATCTTATTTTTGTCCCTAAAATACGATATTCCTTGTCACTTGGGTGGTTTTGAAATCAACCCGCCTTATTAGACACCTTACCCCTGTAGGGCGCTTGAGACCAAAATATTAGATCTTAGATTATTCTGCATAACTTGAAAACTTGAAGTCCTTTCCAAAAAATAAATTGGTATAGTTTAGCAGTGAATGCTCTCGAAGACACATACTCAAAATATGTAATTAATTTCCAATTAGTGTCAAAAAGTATATGTATTTTCCATTTAATTGTTCATCTACTCTAGCTGTTCCTTTTCCCGTTCACATATCTGCTTGCGATTTCTAAGAATATAACCTCTAACGAGATTTCTGCCGAGCTTCTCTTCCAACTTGTAGTGTACTGGTTTTGATTGTTTTCCAACAAGTTAGCGGGACCTACAGTTTTTTTTCCCGACTCCGAATGGCTCTTGCAAAGCAAATGAGTTTCTGCTGAGAAGCTTCTTGTGGGAGAATTACACCCGGAGAGTTTGCCAAACTACTGCTTAGGGGCTACCCCGTTTAGAAAAATAATTTTTCTAAATAATTTTCGATGTTGTTTTTGCAGGGTATTGATTGTACGACTTGGTGTAGTAGGCCGAGCACTTAACGGCTACATCACGGCGGCCGCCAAGAAGAATGTCAGCATGTACAAAATTTTAGTTGTCCACTTAACGGGGTGGTTGGGCAAAGAATTAGTGCTCTTCTATTTTGAGGTAGCTAACAATAATTTGCTTTGACTACAGGGTCAACTCGCTGATTTGTCGAATAGCTTTGTATGTCTTGGTATTCGCACTCTTAGTGACACTTCTCTTGCTACATTCGTGCTCTTACGCTCCTTGCTGCGTTGCTATGTTTCATTGTATTTTAATTTTTTGCTCTGCCAGCAATTTATTTCTTTGTTGAAATATGCGCTAAAATATGTCTTTGATTGTTTTTAATTGGAATTGTGTAAAGGGACCCTGTGTTGCTATGCGCTTACATGCCAAGTAAAGCTAACAATCTTTTGAAATTATTGATGTTATAATGAAATACAGCACTTGGGTGACCGAGTTTGCTCGGTGCTATCAATTTAGGGCTCACTTTATATACCCAAACTTACCCAAAAATAATCTTAAAATGATCCCAAAAAGACCCTTAAATGTTCCCAAAATGATACGAAATTGAACCCAAAACGACCCAAAAATAAAACAAAAATGATCCCAAAATTATCCAAACACGTTCCCAAAATAATCCTAAAATAATCCCAAAACGACCCCAAAAAGACCCTCAAATGTTCATAAAATGATTCCAAAATTATCCCAAAATAATCCCAAAATGATCAGAAAATTACCCCAAAATTGTCCCAAATTAATTGAACCCAAAATGAGCTCAAAATAGCCCAAAATTATTCCAAAGTGACCCCTAAATGATCTCGAAATGATCCTAAAATAATTTAAATAAGATCCCAAAAATGTACAATACAAATACAATAAGGTAAAATGGCCGCCTAGGGTGGCTACCCTACTTGAAAAAATTTTAGTTGGCATGTCGGCGAAAATACCTTTTATTTGATACCCACATTGGCATATCTAACTCCATAATTTAAACAAATTGAGATAGGTGGCAACCATGAACACCCCCCAGGTGGCAAACTCCATGTGGATAGTTTTAGAGTCAATCATACTACCTATATTCAAAATTTCATCAAAATCGGACTTGACTTGATTTTCATTGGAAATATCTAAAAAAAATTAAGGTTTAAGAAACAAGCGTACTTACAATGATGAAAACTGAATTCGGTGACTGTAGGAGCACTGATGCCATCCTAGGCCAGTCCGATGTAAAATTTCACATTCAGTTGCCTTTTACGATACGGGTTATAAGTCCAACAAGATATATTATACCAATTATGTGATAACCTCAATGTAAAACAAATTTGGGTAAGTTTTTAATCATTAATCTTATTACCAGTCATTAAATTTAAAAATTCATTCTTACCCATTGACCATTTCACAATAACAAAAGAAAAATAGTTATAACACTTAAAGTTTCCGTTAGCCCAGTTATAAATGTTAAAGCTGCCAATTAACTCCGTTTAACATTCATTGATAAATGAGCGTAATACAACTGTTGAGTAACACTCATTTTACTATACCAACAAAAACTTCAATGAAACTTCATAGGATATTAATGATAGATAATCACAATAAAAACAATAATTACGCAATCAAAATTTTACCAAATGCAAAGTGCTCGATAATACAAGTTTTCATTTATTCCATCCCTTTTAACCCTTCCAGCTGCAGCTAAAATTTTATTCAGTTATTTGTGTGAGTGTATGTAGATTGCTATCGCCGCTTTTCCGCTAGCATGACATAAGTGTATGATTAATAATCCATTGGACGTTCGTGAGTTTTTGTTAGTTCGAATTTGGAAATGCAATTCAGAACTCATTCGACTCCTCATAATTATGTAGTTGCTCATTTGGGTAAGCGCTCAATCCCTGCGCATTCAAGCAAGCCAAAAACTCGCATTTTACAAATATATTATTGAATTGTGTGGGTATGAACTATTGGCCCGTTTGTTATGTGTTTGCTTTAAAATATTGAATAATGATCATTTTGCTGGTCATTTAATAACTTTGGAATTGGAAGTGCTAAAAAAACATTTTGCATAAAAAGGAAGGGAAACTTATCAAATTGCTGATGGTAGTAATTCCTAACTTACATTTTTTTTGGTAAGTTTAGGACATAGATACCTTGCCATAGGTATAGGATAAATCTACTATGATTCCCAAAGCGGCATGTTACTAATACTATATTTTAACTCTTTTTATATGGGCTGAAGTGGTCATTTTGTTTTGAGCGCGCCCTTTTTGAAGACTAATTGTCGGCTTTCATACCTAAGCGGGTAGCGTCGGAAGATCTGTCCACTTTGATCCCATACGGGTAGAGTTGGGCATGTCTCTTTGCAAACACCTACAATTAAGCTTGGTTATGTAGAATCAATTATAAGCCACTATAAACGAAAAGCACGAAATATTTATACTCGTATAATTTTTGAAATTGCACAAGGTATAGCTCGTGTTTCAAAAGTTTAAATTAAATCAAGATATGGAGTTTAACTTCGTCGGTAACCAAACCGTATATACTCAGTTGTAAACTTAAGGTTGGAGTTATTTTTACTTGTTTTATGCTCTGCCTATCTACAATTTGCTTGTCAGTTTTATATGCTTAGTCGAGACTATCTCGATTGAGTACATCTATGTTTCACAGCCGTATTTCTATAGATTTATAGCAGCGGTGCAGAAAATAGGAAATACTTAACGAGGGAGAGTAACGCGTGCAATCTTATTTGCCCAGATAGCGCAAGCGACCCACCAATACTACTACGAATTTTGAAAATGTTTGTTTGGCCACCATTGCTTTATGGGGCTGAATTCGTCCACCGGAAATGAAATTTGGGGAAAGTGATCTGCTATATACAAAAAATATCACTAAAGGTCGCGTAAAAGTAGTGGTGGTTACCGAGATATACGGGTTTGAGTTAGCAATTTTTTTTTGTAAAAGCCTTTTTTCTTTAAATTAGAAGTGTTTGTGAGTTGTTGCTTAGGTTGTTCGTTAATAACAAGAAATAAAATAATTTAAAATAAATTATTCGATCGGTCAAATAGTCCATGAAATTTTCTACTGTACAATAAAATGACCATAATATCAAGCTTTGAAAAGTCTTGTAATTAACGTGCTAAGAAGGAACATGAAACCCGTTTTATAAAGTATTTTTTTATAAAAAAAAATGTTATCATTTTTTTTTCAAATTTGGATATTTTTAATATTTTTTTTTAATTTAAAATTATACATAGCTTTTTTGTAATAGACCTAGAAAATTTCTTTAATGAAGAGGGTCCTTTACAAAAAGGTATCATTTGAAAGGAAAATCATCAAGCTTTAAATTAAAATTAAAAAAAGAATTAAAAATGTTCAAGTTTAAAAAAAATTGATAAAATTTTGTTTATAAAATTTTTACTCAAATTTTTATAAATATTTAAAAAAAATTAATATTAGAAAAGAACGGAAAAAGTACTTTAGAAAACGATTCCCATGTTTTAAGCGCGTAAATCACCAAAAAAAATTGCGAATTCAAACCCGTATATTTCGGTAACCATCTATTATTTATACGCGGCCTTTGGTGATCAATTTTTTTTTCCAACATAGCAGACCAAATTTCATTCAAATCGAATTTTTATTTGGTCCGCTTGAGCAATTTTACCCCTTATGTGGAATGTGTAGTTATCAACCGATCGTTATAACGTCAGTTTATGTTCAATAACCTTCATCAGCAAAACATCAGGAATTTTTAATTTTAAAGTTATCGCGGGGCCTAATGAGAATTAATATTAATATATCTTTCATCTAAATCTATAGCCAAATAGCTTAATTATAAACTGCACGGAAACAATTTAATTAATACTCCAATCATATGCCCTGGAGATGTTTTATTTTACCTTAATACTTTAAAAGAATCCAGTAAATATGGACCTGATAGAATTCCTACTTGTTTTTTTTTTTTTTAATGTGCAAAATATATCTACAAGCCCCTCACCAATTTGTTCAATCTATCCTTAAAGTGCGGCGTTTTTCCATCAGCATGGAAAGACTCTCTTCTTCTACGACTTCATAAAGGGAGTAGGTCTTCCATAGATAACTATCGTGGCATAGCAAAGCTTTCTGCTATCCCAAAAATGTTTGAAGCTATTATTACAAACCAACTTGCGATGCCAATATCTACTCTGATCGCTGATTGCCAACACGGTTTCTGTAAAAGAAAATCGACTGTTACTAATTTACTCGAATTTACCACTCATGTCTCAAACGGCTTCCGAAAAAATATGCACACTGACGTTTTTTACACTGATTTCAGTAAAGTTTTCGACAAAGTGTGCCACCCATTACTTATTCATAAACTAGATCTCTTGGGCTTCCAGCCGGGTCTCGTTCGCTGGATTTCTTCTTATCTTAATGACAGGACACAAAAAGTAGTGTTTAAAATTCTTTTATCAGATGTTATTCCTGTCTCATCAGGTGTTCCTCAAGGTAGCCAACTTGGCCCGATTCTGTTCTTGCTGTTTATAAACGACATCTCTACTACAATAATGTTTTCAAAAATTTTGATGTATGCCGATGACGTAAAACTTTTCATGTCATTCAGGTCGTGTGAGGATGAATCTCTGCTACAATCAGATATAGATAACTTAGTTACTTGGTGCGATTTAAATTATATGCCACTTAATCTTAAGAAATGTAAATACATGCGTTTTTCGCGAAGAACTTTACAGCCAGCCTCCTACACAATTAACAATTATAGTCTCGAGCAGGTGCACGACTTTGTTGACCTGGGGGTTACTATGGATAGCAAGCTTAGTTTCAACCACCATATTCACGCAACAGCCAGTAAGGCTAGAGGGGTTTTACCTTTTGTCAAACGATGGTCTAAAGAATTTAGCGACCCTTATGTAACTAAAGCTCTTTTTACTACATTAGTCAGACCGATACTAGAATACGGCTAAATCGTCTGGAACCCGCGCTACCAAATCCATATAGATAGGTTAGAATCAGTCCAAAAACAATTTTTACTTTTTTCTCTAAGAGATTTTCATTGGGCCCCTTTGTATAATCTACCACCTTATACTAGTCGTTTGAAACTCATAAATCTTCACACCTTTTCTAATCGGAGGGAAATGCTAGGAATCGTTTTTATGATTAAGTTACTAAATGGATCTCTCTCAAGCCCGTTTCTTCTCAGCGAGGTGAATTTCAATGTACCCTCTCGGCCATCACGTCATTATAAACCACTTGTCTAGAAACAATGTAGAACTAACTATGAGTTAAATGAACCATTTCGCTGTTTATGTCAGGATTATAACTCTCATGCTGATACATTTGATATTTCGGACTCGCTTTTCCGCATAAAGAATCTATTCTTTCTGCCCTTAATACATAGAAACTGTGTTGTAGTCTTTAATCCTGGTTTGAATTATTTTTATTAGTATTTATTATATATATCTATATTTATTATATTTATTTCACTTTGTTTGTTTATTTAATATTCTCTGTCTATCTCTACAGTTGGCTCTCAATCTTTCGTTAACCAATTACACTGGTCGACGGCCAAAATTTACCAGAGACGCCGTTATGAAATTCGTATGTAAAACCACCCCCTGATTTCGAAAATCGAGTTCATTTTTGATTCTATGGTACCGTTTTTGAGATATTTGCATTTTACCGTTATTCGAAAAAACCAAAAAGATGGCTCCCTTTAATTACATATATCTCACGAACGGGTCAAGCGATTGCAAAAAGGTTGACAGAATCAAAAAGACGATAAAATTTGTTATAAATGCATCATACATTGTTTTTTGCTCAACCAGATAGTTTTCGAGATATTAGCTTATCATTTCATATTTTTGTTTTCTTTTATGAAAAAATATGAAAAAAATTACTCTTTGCGTGGACAGCATTCCAAAACCACACCTTTTTTTCTAGATATTTTTTCTTTACGTAGAGCTCTGTTTTATTAGAAAAAAGATAAGCTATCATCGAAGAAAATCGATGTAAAACTACGTAAGTTATAAGCGATCAAATAAAAATACCCAGGTTGCGCAATTTCAACGTATAGCTCAAAACGTATGTATGGTATAAGAAAGAGAGAAATATCAAGCTATGCTCTGTTTCTATTGAGTTCAAAGTTTAATTCATGAATGAAATTACCCATATTTTTTACTTTTTTTAAATTTATTTATGTTTATACTATATTCTAACAATCTTTATCTTAATTTGATTTTACTATGTAGTCGAAATAATTATGTTACTTTGACGCTTATTCAGTTTAGGATCGGTTTGTCTTATGAGAAACCAGCAGTAATCACCCATCATTGCGACGTCCCAGAATCCTTGATATCGATTCTCAATTAATTTCATTTGCTGATGAAACCTTTCGCCATGTTCGTCACTTTCGTCGCCAAGATTTGCCGGAAAAAAGTGAATTTTTAAAGACATATTTACGCCTGGAAAGAAAATATTAGTTAGGTAAATAAAATTTTGGGAAATTAATTTTAATAAGCCTTTTATATTTACCCATTTTCGCATAATTATTGATTAAGTCGTTCACTATCTGTTCGTAGTTAGGGCTTTTGTGTCTACCGAGAAAAGAAGCAACGACCTTTTCAAAGGATTCCCACGCTGCTGCCTCAACTGATGAGAGTAGTCCTTTGAATTGAGTATTGTTGATCAACTTTTTTATTTGTGGTCCAACAAAAATACCTTCCTTCATCTTGGCTTGAGAAATATCTGGAAAAATTGTTTTCAAATAGTCGAATGCTTCGCCTTCTTTGTCCAAAGCCTTAACAAAGTTTTTAATGAGACCGAGCTTGATGTGTAAGGGTGGAAGTATGATTTTCTCTTTCTTGACAAGAGGGGTATATTTTATGTTATCCACACCAACGGTAAACTCGACTCTTTCCGACCAATCCTTTCTGACGTAGTGGTCCTTACGAGCTCGGCTATCCCACTTGCAGAGGAAGCAGCAGTGCTTGGTGTAGCCACTTTGTAGACCGCATAGCATTGCAACGACTTTGAGATCAGAACATATTTTTCAATCATGCTCTTCATATTTGATAAATTTGAGAATTTTTTGCATTTCCTCGTAGGTTTCCTTTGTATTTACTGCATGTGCGATCGGGATAGAAGGCTTTTTGTTACCAATATGCAATAATACAGCTTTCAAACTCAGTTTATTGCTGTCTATGAACAATCGCCACTCTTTTGAATCATATGTTTGACCAAACTCTTTGAATAAACCAGGAATGTCGTTGCAGTAGCATATACTGTCTTTCTTGGTATAGTGTTTGGAAAATGGTTCGTGACGAGTTCTACAATATATCACCTTAACATCGGATGACACAAATTTAAATTGTTGCATACGGGAAGTGTGGATCTCTGCTTTTCCTTGGATAGTTCCAAATCTCTTATCCAATCATTAAGTTGTGCTTGTGAGAGAACGTTTCTCTCGTTTCCCACGCGAAATTCAGTACAACTTGATTCCCCGCACTCAGATATTACTGTTGACAATGGAACTGGATCCGCAACTGTCGTTGAATGTAGTACTGGTAATGTCACTGATGGTACGCTGGCATAAGTTACTCTTCTTGATCTTCCAACGCCAAGCACTTTCGTTTGACAAATATAACACTCCATTGAATGGCAAGTAGGTTCTCTCCATATCATTGGTGTAGCAAATTTTATTTGTTGTCCTGATTTCGACTGAATCAATTCCACTCGACACGATGTACACAAAGTGTTCGGTGTCCATGGTTTTTCAGCATTTTTAGGCTCAATGCCAAAATACTTGGAGTATAAAGTTTTGATACGATCTGAGAACACTCGTCGTAGCTTAATGATAGTATATTGGCCACACATGAAACAGAACATATCTGGATCGTTATCACACTCAAATTCTCGCGTCCTTTTACTCATTTTATTTTTTTTTAATAAATCACGGTTTTGAAATTCGACTTATGAACTGAACTATCTCCGGCGAGCCTTGCAGATGTTTTGAAGTTTCAAGGCGCCTAACTCATATTTATACTCGGAACAAAAATAAAATTGAAAAAATCAAATCTTACCTAGACAGAGAGGTTCCTTTTTATACGAAGCCGGGAAAAGAAAATATTACCTGCTTTAGATGTCGGCTTTAAAAATTTTCTTATAATTTTGAAAATCTACCTGCATACTTACGCATAAGTGACGGAAATACATGTTTATAACTACATGCCTACAGCACTTTCGAACCCAACCACTCTTCCTTTCGAAGCAACCACTCTACCTACTATAAAACAATTCGAGTATTAAAAGTACTATTTGATTTATTTAAAGAAAAAGTATTATCATTGTTATGGTGTTATTCGTTTATCCGGATAATATCCCATTTGCACTTTATACCTTTAAAATATGTATGTATACATCACACATTGAAGTTGCGCAACCTGGGTATTTTTACTTGATCGTTTATAACTTACGTAGTTTTGCATCGATTTTCTTCGATGATAGCTTATCTTTTTTCTAATAAAACAGAGCTCTACGTAAAGAAAAAATATCTAGAAAAAAAGTTGTGGTTTTGGAATGCTGCCCACGCAAAGAGTAATTTTTTTCATATTTTTTCATAAAAAAAACAAAAATATGAAATGACAAGCTAATATCTCGAAAACTATCTGGTTGAGCAAAAAACAATGTATGATGCATTTATAGCAAATTTTATCGTTTTTCCGATTCTGTAAACTTTTTTGCAATTGCTTCACCCGTTCGTGAGATATACGCAATTAAAGGGTGCCATCTTTTTGGTTTTTTCGAATAACGGTAAATTGCAAATATCTCAAAAACGGCACCATAGAATCAAAAATGAACTCAATTTTCGAAATCAGGGGGTGATTTTACATACGAATTTCATAACGGCATTTCTGGTAAAGCGAAAAAGTTGAAATTCGTGCTCCAGTGTTATTTATAAATTCGTAACTTTTTCTATATCTAAGTATTTAACTTGGCTGATGAGTCTTTCTCTGTAGCTGAGCAGTTTTACATCTCGATAATTAACAAACCAATGCCTTTCAACCGCTCGGCAACTTTAAACAATCCGCGCGTTATGCGAATGCGCTCCTCGTGCCGTTTGGGCGGGATATGGTGGGTAATCCGTCTGGCAATTATTATTTTTATTACCGAAATAGCTTAAAAAATCACCTTAATTTAAACAAGGAGGTTTAGATATAGTCGCAAAAAGCAAAAGTTTTGAATATTTCCGGTATATACATAAAAAAAATTTTCTGACAAACTGTATGCTGATAGCGGTATTTGCTCTTTGAAAAAAAAAAAAACAAATTTCTGGAATATAAGCCCACGATATGTGAAATATTTTGTATAATTCTAGTTTCAATGCTTGATCACACAAAAAACGGCGATGCCACTCCCATTTACAAAATTTTTAATTTATTTCAAAGTTAAGAACCCCGCTGATGAAGGATCATAGAGGAATTTAGGAAAAATCTGTTTTTATTATATCCTAAACAAGGTTTTATTTGCGATCATTCAAAAATATTTTTAACTTTTAAATATTAAAAAGTGTGTGTGAAAAATTGTACAATCGAATGAATTGAGTGCCACAATTTCTATCTTAACTACTTTAGGCCTATATCTTTTCGATTCCTTTATGCTGTTACGATTTACCTTTAGCAAACTGTAGTAATATGCCTTAATAGCTATGCTCAGCTGAGTTTATAAATAAAACGAGATTTGCTAATGAGTGTAAAAATAAAATTCGAAAGTAGCATACAACAAATTATTATATTTTTATACCTTTCATGAACATGAAATGGTATTATAACTTTGGTCCGATGTTTGTAAGTATGAGAAGAAGAAGAGATAGACCCACTAATAAGTATACCATTATGATCAGGACGATGAGTTAATTCGATTTAGCCATGTCCGTCTGTCCGTCCGTCCGTCCGTCCGTCTGTCCGTCTGTTTGTACGCAAACTAGTCCCTCAATTTTAGAGATATCTCGATGAAATTTGGTATGGAGGCGTTATTTTATATGAGAATAATCATTCGTCGGAACCAGCAAGATCGGACCAAAACTACTCATAGCTCCCATACAATAGATTGTTCCGATAAACGGATTTCGGGCTATAACTTCTGTAATTAAAGAGCTAGTAACGTGAAATTGTGTAGATATTGATGTTTTTATATGTGAAATATCGATGTTGAAAATCATTGAGATGGGATAAATATTTCATATAGCTCCCATACAATCGATTGTTCCGATAAACGGATTTCGGGCTATAATTCCTGTAATTATAAAGCTAGGAACGTGAAATTTTGTAAGTATTGCTGTTTTTATATGTGAAATAGCGATGTTGAAAATCATTGAGATGAGATAAATGTTTCACATAGCCCCCATACAATCGATTGTTCCGATAAACGGATTTTGGGCTATAACTCCTATAATTATATAGGTAGGGTCGTGAAATTTCGTAACTATTGCTCTGTTATAAAGTGGAATGTCGATGTTAAAAATCAATTAGATTGGACCAACAAAACACATCGCCCCCATATAATCGATAGTTCCGATAATTAGGGTATGAGCTAAAGTTAAATTCACACAGGCCGTACTGGGGATCGAACAGTGAAAATCGGGACGCTTATTCATGAAAGGTATATAGCCTTCGGCACAGCCGAAGACAGCTTTCCTTACTTGTTTTCAATGAAAATTTTACGAGTATTTATGTTTTTACGAATGTATTTCTTTGAAACTGGCAAAAGAATATTCGTTCATTAGTCTTCATTATCTCTGTGTGCAAGCATTTTTCCCTTCATTATCCACGAATATGGACTGAATGGCTGGCTAACTTTCATTGTGAGCTTTTTGAAATTGTCCATATTCTAGGTTATTTCGCACACTTTAAGTTCAGGAACTTTCTTTCCTACTTCGTTTTAACACAATTATTAATTTTCATGGCCGCTTACAGGGAAGAAGAAAAATAGGGCTGGTGATTTGAAATATATATCGTTGCCACATCAGATTCTATACCATAGAGCAAGACGGGTACAATGAGTGACTTATAGAGTGTATTTTTATAGCGTACTAGTACTAGTACAAGGGTATTATAATTTTATCCACATAACGGTACTATGTAACGGAAAAAATAATCAAGATAGATATAGAGTTCTATATATGAAAGTTCTTACGTTGAAAAGAGGTGTTCATTAACCCTTTCCCGCCGGCTGTACTTTTAAAAGTACAGCAAATTAGGCTCTTTTCCGTGATTTTTTTAGGACACACCTTAATCGATTCCGACTAATTTGTCAATCCTGTGGTTAGTTGACAATCCATTCTAAGCAATTAATTTTTTTTACCGTTATTTGGATCACATTGTGTCACCTGTGATGTGTCAAAGTCAATCAGTTAGAAAAAAAAATTTATCTTTTAAGAGTTGTACATCTGTGAAGTGATAAAAAAGTAAACTGTGACTATTTAAATATCTTTATTTATTGAAAACGTGTATAGAAAGACATTAGTAAGAATATTAAAAACAATATTTTTGCGATAAGTTCAGTTTTATAAATTTTTTTACGCTCCAAAATTTGGTGTACTTTAAAAAGTACAGCCGGCGTATATAGTATTCATTTTTTGCTTTTTTCTACCGTATTCAGAAATTTCTGTAGTACAGGACAAAAAAACTTTCCGTGAGAAAAATAGCTTTAGAGGTCTCCAAGAAGCAGTTGAGGATCTATTGTGTTATAATTATGAAAGAAATGATGTTACAAATTCGGATTTAATCATCACTTCCCTAGGGCAAGACCCCCAAATTTAAACTGAGGAGTGTACATACTAACGCCGGCTGTACTTTTTAAAGTACAGGTTAGGAAATGGGCGTGGCATAAAAAAAAAAATTTAAAAAATATTTTTTGGCATCTAGAGGCCAAAATTAGCTGGTCCATGAAAAATCATGACAATCGGTCCACGGGTTCTATACCCCGGCGTTAATGGGTTAAAGTATGTCCGTCTGTCTGTCTGTCCCGTCGGTCCGTCTATCCATGTACACGATAACTTGAGTAAAAATTTAGATATTTGCATGAAATTTTGTATACAGGTTACTTTCAAGGTATGTTGCTATTGAAAATGGCCGATATCGGATGATAATTTGGAAAATCACATAAATTGAGATATCTCGGCAGCCGAAATGGCTAAAATGATATAATTTTATAGGTGAATCCACCTGGTCATTCTCTTATGATTTTTCCATAAATTTTTTATACTGGGCCGGGCACCGCCCACTTTTAAGGAAGGCATTTTTGAAAATTTGATTGGTCCTAACTTTGGCACAAAGCGTACTAATATCGTAGATGGTGGCATAGTTCTCACAAACTCTGTGTGACCTGATGCGAGTAGCACTGAGAGAAGTTTCGACGTTTCTCTTGCTGCGGACTTAGTATCAACCCGGGGAAAGTGGAACTTGTCCTCTTCACCAACCGGTACAAAATACCACCACTAAGCCTACCAGAACTAGATGGCACGCGCCTGGGCTTGTCGGATAAAGCCAAGTTTCTAGGCATAGTTCTGGACAGGAAATTGAATCGGAAGGACAATGTTCCTCAGCGCCAGAAGAAAGCTTGCATCGCTCATTACACATGCAAAAGAGCCATTGGCAAAAAATGGGGGCTCAGCCCTAGAGTATGCAGTTGGATCTAAACGGCGATCACTCGCCCAATCATGCTGTATGGAGTCGTCGTATGGTGGCCTGCGCTGAGCAAGGCAACATTCGTGAATCTGTTGCGGCAAGTCCATAAATCCAATATGATCTGTATAAGCGGTGCGCTAAGGACAACGCCCAACGAAGCCCTCCAGGCCATTCTGGGCATTTTGCCACTTGATCTGGAAGGGTTTCGGTCAGCGGCGGCATCAGCTCTGCGCCTAAGGAAATCCTCCACCTGGGGTGCGGGTACTATTGGACAGTCCAGTATTCTGGAACCATATACACCGACGGCTCGAAGTTGGACGGCAGAGTTGGAGGAGGGGTGTATTCAAGGGATTTGGAACTTGAGTTCTCCTTCAGACTACCTGATCATTGTAGCGTCTTCCAGGCGGAAGTCTCCGCAATCCTGGACGCCGCGGCCTGGATAAGCAAACGTGTTATCGGAGAAGATATCGTTATTTACAGCGATAGCCAAGCGGCCATCAAATCCCTTGTCTCATAGACGTTCAACTCTGAACTGACGCTCAGCTGTCGTCGATCTGTTCAGGAGATGGCCCAACAGAACCGCGTATGGTCCCGGGACATAGGGACATTGTGGGAAACTGTAAGTCAGACGAGCTTGCCAGGCAGGGCACGACCAAGCAGGTTCTTCAGGATAAAGAGCGCTTAGGTATGTCGTTTGCCACATGCAAACTAATGCTGAAGGAGCACACACTCCGTCAAGCCAACGTGCTAGGTGTGCCCTACCCACGATGCTGCAGGAGTTTCAAAGATGATGAGGAGGAGGAAACAGTGGAGCACCTCATCTGCAACTGCCCGGCTTTAAGCGGCACGAGAACGCGCTTTTTGGGAGTTCCCTTCCTGGATAGCATAAGTCAGATCGCGGAACTGGACATAAAGGACTTGATGGCCTTCATAATGTCAGCTAAGTGGTTCGAGGAGGAGTAACGGTGTCGGTTTAGGAGTGTCAGTCCCGGGATTCTGCTATGTGGAAAATCCCAACAACTCAGGGATTTTCCATATGCCCCGGGACTGACTTTCCTTGTGTTGGTGGTATCACAATGGCCCTTTCAAAACTGGCCTAAGTGTACCACTGCGGCAGCGATTTGAATCTAATACTAGTATCGTTGAAAAATGTAAAAAAATGCTTCTTCTTCCTCTTTTCTAAGCGTACGACGCCTGGCGACCAGCATTGTCATACGTTGAGCAGCATGTAGCTTTCATGCTTTGCCACTTTCGTGCAGCTGGCGATTCGTGTGCAGCTCTTCATGCAAATATATGTGTTCAGCAACAAAGCGTACAAAAGTCGAATGAAGCGTCTAACACGCATCTATGACGATTCGCTCCGTGTGCAGACTCGCCTACTTGGACAAAATTTCGTCGCGCATACAAAGAGGACCCAGGAAACATATCCAAATGATCGAAAACCATTGCCAAAAATCCAATCCAAATCCAATTCCAAAACCAAACCCGTACTTTCTATTTATCCATTTCTTTAAACTGCTTGTTTTCCCACACAGATTGGAATACTGCCCTCCCGATTGCTCTTTAAAACCGGCTCCTGCCGCTAATAGTTAAGTGTTGAAGTTTTCCTTTCTTTTCCTTTAATTATTAATTTTAATAACGAGCATGTTCTTCGCTTCATTTCAAACCCATTGGCGATTCAAGAAAACGACAAAAATGCAGAAGGAAGCAAATTTAAGAAAGTATTATGAAATGAGTAAGTCCACGGTGTACATGGCAAAAGGATAAAGGATAAGAAAGACCTTTGAATTTTTTTTTTTTTTAAATTCAGGATTGATTATATAAAGCGCAAGAAAAACTGATGTAAGCAAAGAATGCAAAAAAAACAATTCTGCAATATTGGATTGAACAGAGTGGGATAGAGATATAAAGAAAACTAAAGCTGCAGCGAAGAGTTTGCCATGACTGCAGACCGTATTGTCGGGCTGGCATTGGCAATAACGGATGAGGATGATTTAACTTGTCCACAATGAGCTGTCATTTTGAGTGCGTAAAAAACTGTAAAGCGACTGCAATCAGTACAAAACTTTATTACATAAAATAATTATGTATGTACATATACAGACGGAATTGAGCGGAAACTTAAATGGATGCATTTAAGCTGAAATCTTGAGATGAGAGTTGTATAAGAACGAATAATTAGATGTGCGCGCGTAAAAGCTGCCTTTCTGTGCTAATAAAAAAAAAAAACAGGAAACTTTAGTGCAAATAAAAAATTGAAGAAGCAGGAGAGGAAGCGACGGCATTAGCTCAGGCCAAAAAAAAATAGCTGTCGCTATCGATTAAACAAGATGCACGAGCTGTTGGTAAGGCGGCCGAATACGAGGGTCGGTCAAAAATTCTGTGGCTAGCAATGGAGAGTACCGAAATTAATTTAGGGAGAGACTTTAAATAAACCTTGCAACCGTTTGGCCACTCCTTCCTTAAGCAGCTCCTCTTTTCGATCGGCACTTGTAGGTGTGTAGAAAATGCATTGATGTGCTCGTGAATATGCTCCCTATTGGCAAGATGTTGGAAGCTTTTTATTAAAACGGACATTGCTATCAAGCTAGTAATTAAGAATAATCGAAGATGTGGCAGCAAATGCTGCGAGTGGTGGCAACGAAAAGCTAGCACTTTTTAAAACGTGTGTGAGTAAGGCTGGCAAGGAATTTTATTAAAAACTTGTGTACTGATCAAGGAAGGCAGGAATATTTGCGTAGCCAGGAGACGTTATATATAATATAAGAATCGATTTGATTAAAACCGATTGGCCATAGGTGGTCTGACTTTCAAAATATGCGTTAAATTAATATCACTTCCTGTTGAATTAAAATGAAACTCGTGTTGAAAAACTTGACTTCCTGTTCCTGTAAATAACTCCCGCTCCCTTAAAGTGGTAACAAATTTTTTTTTGCTAATAGTTACTAATGGAATGCCCAACAACATCATACAAAAGCGCCATCTGCCCACGATGGAGAAGTTAAATATTGCGAAAAATGTGTGCAAAAAAAATTTTTTTGCAAAAATTTTAATCGTCGTTTAGAAGAAGATACCATCTTTTATATATATTTAAAAAATTAGCAAAGTCGGTTTAACCAATCGTGAGAAATTCATCAAAAAGTGAGGAATTTCGAAAAGTGTTGATAGCTATAACTTTGAAAATAATTCGAATTACGAAAAACTGGCCCAAACGTATTTTTTTCTTGTTGTTGTGAACCATACAAAAAAGTTTCAGAAGGATAGTACAACTTCGAAAAAAAGTGGCTCACTTCACAAAATTCAACTCTTCTGTGAGTGAGCACATAGGTATTTCCTTTTACAAACAGGTACCCTGAAAGTTTTCATGGAAGATTGTCGAGAAAGGTTAGAAAATACACGTTTCTGAAAGAGGAAGTTTGACTATATTGGAATGAAGCCATCGAAAAAAGTTAACAAGATCCGAAACAGAAATGTTCAGGCTTGTCTCCTGACGATTTACATATTCATTTAGTTTTCATTCTAATATTTTTCTAATAGATAAGTAGAGTTAATTTTAAGAATTTGTTTTGCAGAGATTTCATCCAAACATAGAGTAAATAATATTTATTACTATATTGGAGAAATTTCTTCATGGCGGCAGGAAAAATATTATGAAAACTCAGACCTATTTTGAATCTACATACTTGAGTTTTGTAGTAGGAAATTTTATTGTGTTCGTGTTTTTATTTGGGAACCGAAACCGGAACGAAACCGTAACCGAAACCGAAATAAATGTTGAATTTTATGGTATGGTTATGGTATGGTTATGGTATGGTTATGGTATGGTTATGGTATGGTTATGGTATGGTTATGGTATGGTTATGGTATGGTTATGGTATGGTTATGGTATGGTTATGGTATGGTTATGGTATGGTTATGGTATGGTTATGGTATGGTTATGGTATGGTTATGGTATGGTTATGGTATGGTTATGGTATGGTTATGGTATGGTTATGGTATGGTTATGGTATGGTTATGGTATGGTTATGGTATGGTTATGGTATGGTTATGGTATGGTTATGGTATGGTTATGGTATGGTTATGGTATGGTTATGGTATGGTTATGGTATGGTTATGGTATGGTTATGGTATGGTTATGGTATGGTTATGGTATGGTTATGGTATGGTTATGGTATGGTTATGGTATGGTTATGGTATGGTTATGGTATGGTTATGGTATGGTTATGGTATGGTTATGGTATGGTTATGGTATGGTTATGGTATGGTTATGGTATGGTTATGGTATGGTTATGGTATGGTTATGGTATGGTTATGGTATGGTTATGGTATGGTTATGGTATGGTTATGGTATGGTTATGGTATGGTTATGGTATGGTTATGGTATGGTTATGGTATGGTTATGGTATGGTTATGGTATGGTTATGGTATGGTTGTGGTATGGTTATGGTATGGTTATGGTACGGTTATGGTAGATATGGTTATGGTATGTTATGGTATGGTTATGAGTGTCGAATCCCTGCAGCGAAACCTCAAACTAGTCAGAAAAATACTAGTATACAACTAGAATTTTCTGGCTGAACTTATACGAGTCAGGAAAAATTCATTTCATACTAACTAGTATACAATTAAAATTTTCCAGCTGAATTTACACTCGTCTGGAAATATTCATTTCATACTACATACTATACAACCAGAATTTTCTGGCTGAATTCATACTAGTCAGGAAATATCCATTCCTTATAACAACTAGTTTTTTTCTGGATGAAGTCAACCAGTTAAAAAATAAAAAAATTCAATGCACAGATGCTTTTTCGTGATAAGGTAAATACATATAGTCGCTGCTTTCTTAAGAATAAACATGAAGATATAGGCAAATGATAAAATAAAGGGTAATTCATGAACATTCTGGTTGATATCATACTAGTCCAGGATGAACTAGTATCTGACTGGTATTTTACAACTAGTATAATTCTAGTATACCATTACTAGTAGATGACTGGTATATTGTGGTCGAAATCTGACAATTGACATTTCGTGGGACATCAACAAGTAAAAAATACCAGTTGCTTATATGGAAAAAGGCAAAACACTTACTAGTTGGGCCCAGTGCATCAACTAGTTGTAAAGACGTTTTCAACTAGTTGCTTTCGCTGCAGGGATGCAGCTCTCTGTTTACAGTTGTATGGAAAAATCTTTGTTGTTAAATTTATCATACTAAAATCTAAAATTTATCACAAAAAGAAATATAATAATTCTGTATGTTGAAATAAAAACAAAAGCATATCCATAATACCCATACAGTAATCAACGGCGTATGAGACGTTTCCTGCAAACATATCAACTTCCTTCGCATATACATACATATATGTTTATTGTTGTATTTGTTGTTGTTAGATTTTATTATTGTTAGCAAAGTTGTTGACATCGCCGGATGTGGTTGGGAATTTTGCATTAAGTTGAAACTGCACTGCCGGTGTTTAGTGAATGCTCGTGTGTGTGTGAATTGTGAATTGGTTCGTTCTCTATACTACCATGTAGGGAAACTGCCGAGTTTTTCACTGATGAGCTTGCAGCCAGTTCCTACTAGTTCGTCATAAATCTCATTTCGATGCAATGTGTACCTGCCCCTTTAAATAAAGATTTTTCTCCTCTAAATTTGTATATTAGTGGTTTTGAACTGTTAAGCCAGTGACTTTCACAGTTGAGCTAGTTACTATTTGCAAATGTAGCTCTACTTCTTAACCACAAACAATGCCCACCAAACTTGGATTTCCCTGAAGGGCTCTTATTGTGGTTTTGCACTTGAGCTCATCATACACAGTCATACTTCACACGAAGTGCAATGTTGTCGCTTAAAAAGTGTTTGAACAAGTTGGTTTTTTTTGTGTAGGCTTTAAGCTCACTTGCTCTTGTTGCACTTGTTGTAGGCACTTTTGTTTAACTCGTGTGGTTTGTTATTGTTGACGCAACAGCCACATCAGGAACTGTTGCCATCCATTAACCCCGACCAAATCTCTAAAGCCGAATGTCTACAAATGTCATTTGCCATTTTAAAGTTTTTTAGAAATTTTTGTAGTTGCGCATGTGTGGGTGTATTATCATAAAGAAGCGTGAGTTAGTATGTACATTGCTTTGTACAAAAACCGTGCTGAAGTATGCATGTGTATGTGCTTCCGTGGCGTTCACTTCCAAGTTACGACTTCCTGTCATAAATATGAAATACACAAATTAAATTATTCCTTCTTAAGCGTAATTTAACTTGACGTACAATTTATTACTTAATTACCAACCAACTAAAAAAGTGTGCTATTTGTCTCTATTATGCGATGCAACTTATGCAGCAGGTTTGTAGTTTCATATACAAGTTTTTCGGTTAGGAGGAACTATTTCTTTTTGGTATTTGAGCAATCAGCTTTTCGAAAACCTTCAATAAATAGTCATTTCCAAAGGATCTTAGCCGCATGCTAGGTAAAGCCGGGCATTTGCTACTTATGTATTTATTTGAACTTTTCTTACTTGAATAACTTAATGTTACTCATACGGCGTGTATCACCTAACAAATCGAGTCATTTTCGTACGTAGCATAGTTGTTGACAGCACTCTATTAATAACATCTGTAGAAAACATAAACATTAAGGCGCCTCGCCAAACAAAGTTGCAGTGTTTCCACCGGAATTTCAAAATTCACTCTGTTCTAAGGACTCTCGCATCTCTCCCTACTCGAGCTAAACCGCTTTAAAAAACGCTTGAAATAGTATGAAAAAATTCTCTATATCTAAACTGTTACGTATATGTTATGTCACTTTTATGAAAATTTAAAGCGAATTTGGGCAAATATGGGCAAACAATTTTTTCTGAAATTGATAGAAAATATTACAAACTTTTATTTAATTATAGTTAGAAGGTGTAGCGCACAAACTTTTTGTCTATCCAAAGTAGTAAAGGTAGCGTCTATGCAGTATATTTTTGTTATACCCAGCGTACTAGTACTAGTACAAGGGTATTATAATTTAGTTCACATAACGGTACTATGTAACGGCACAAAATAATTGAGATAGATATAGAGTTCCATATATGAAAATTCTTAGGTTGAAAAGAGGAGTTCATTAAGGCATGTCAGTCTGTCTGTCCGTCTGTCCGTGTACACGATAACTTGAGTAAAAATTTACATATTTGTATGAAATTTTGTATACAGGTTAATTTCTGGCCAAGGTAGGTTGCGATTACAAATGGGAAAAATTAGATGATAACCACGCCCCCTTTTTCGATATCGAAAATTGTGAAAATCACATAAATTGATTTATCTCGGTAGCTGTAATGGCTAAAATGATATAATTTTATAGCTGAAACTTGTAATTGGGCAAAATCGGATGATAACCAGGGGGCGTTTCAATATCGAAAATTGTGAAAATTATCTCGGTAGCTGAAATGATTAAAAAGATATAATTTTATAGCGCAAACCTCTGGTCATTCTCTTATGATCTTTCCATAAATTTTGTATTTTGTATATAACTTTAAAACTGATCACGATAGAATGATGAAATTTGGCACAAAACATACTAATATAGTTGGGAGTATACCTGATGAAATTGGATAAAGTCACTCCCCAACCACGCCCACTTTCGATATCGAAAGATTCGAAAATCACCTAAATTGATATAATTCGGTAAAGGGAATGGCTAAAATTATATAGTTTGGTAGGATGAACCCCCTAGTCATTCTATTATGACTGTTTGATAAATTTTTGAAAATGTCCCCTGTCGTAACTTTTAAACTGATTACGGTAGAACGATGAAATTGATACAAGGTATACTAGCATAATAGGGAGTATAGCTGATGTACTTGGACGAAATCGCTTTCCAACCACGCCTACTTCCGAAATGGAATATTTCGAAAATCATATGAAAACTACCGCTGGGTATTTAATGTCAGGTTTACCCGAACTTAGACTTTCTTACTTGTTTGGTTTATATTTGTTTTAATATATCGTCGCTCGCTTGCCAGAGGCATGAATGTGCCAATTTTCCAGATTTGAGTTAATAGGCTCACGTGATTAACATCTCGTTTCTCTACGATTCACGAAAATCCCGGGTTTCCAAATTACAAGAAACCAGAGGAATTTTGCGATGTGTAGTTCAATCTCTGAAAATTGTGCCAGTAAAACGAATGTGCTACATATCCATGTTTCTGGCGTAACAAAAATGTTAAAAACCTGAATTTTAAAATTTTTTAAAATTTTTATTTGCCCGAAATATTAATGTGCAGAAAAACTGTTACGTAAACGCCATGGTGTCCCTTGTTGAGTACAACTCATACCTACATGTTTCTGGCGTAACGAAAATTTTAAAAAATTAAAAAATTCAGTTTTTCATTCATTTTGGAAAATCAACAAAAATCTACTTGGAAATTTTTAAGAGATGAATGTGTCGAATCTCTAGGAATTGAAGGAATATTAACGTAAAAACTATATCAGTGGAAATAGTGTAATGAGAATATAACTTGCAAAAATATATTTATGTCAAAATATGAAATTTCAAATTTTGCGAGAAGAATAAACTTTCAAATACGATTCCTCAATTTTTTATTTATTTTATTATTTTATTTTTGGCACATTCATGCTTCTGGCAAGCGATATAGTCAATTGTCTTGCGCCAAGCAATTGTGTTCCGTTGTGTTCCGCGGTGCCGCGTTTTATAACAATCCCTTAAACTGTTATTTACCAGCTTTTTTTTAGCTTTCAAAGTTTTCAGAGCTTAAAACTTATAAACAGAATCAGGTAGTCATATTTTGCTTGTTCAACCCATCCTTTGTCGACTTCAGTACATAGAACATATTTTCTTTTATTTTCCATCATTGGCCTACTACAGTTTCTAAATTAACACACAAATCCTTATCTACGTTAACATTTCGACAACAGGATCAAAAACGAGAAAAGCAACAACAACTACCACACAACGATACGAATAAAAACCAGAACCGCCACAATAAATAAATGCAACTGTAATAAAGTTGTAAAAACCAGAAATATTGTGCGCCACACATTTCAAAGCTTTAATTTACAGTTACTAAGTAAGCAATAAAAAAATGTTAGTCGCCAAAGGATTAAAAATTCCAAAAAAATATTCATTTGAAAATATGTGAGTATGTGTGGATATGGGCAATAGAATATTTTTTTGAAATTCTCGTAACGAGAGTTGAGTTGAGTGAAGTAGCACAGTTATTGTTGTTTTGTAAGCACTTTCTTTTATTTATTAGTGTCGCCCACATTTCATTTTGTTTGTGTGTAAGTAGTATGTATACTGCTCTTTTTGTTGTTGTTGGTTACGGTGGTGATGCTGGTGGTATCACTGCCGTTTTGGTGATTCCGGTTTTATGAAGTAATAACTTAGCTGTGATGCAACGTAGTAGTCAACATTGAGCAATCACAGCAGCACAGCCACAACAATTGAAAAATTTGACTTTCGTATATAATTTGTAGTTATACATATACCCAGTTGCATGTTTTGAATAAGTTTTTATAATTTGCAAATTTTTAGATGATTTTAAGTTTAGATGTCCGAATTCTGCTCTGTAACACCCAAACATATGTGGGAACACTTTGAGTCTTAATTCTGATATAGACAGATACGGTTATAGTATTATTTAGGGATTAAAAACAGTTTTAGGATAATTTTTTGTTTTTTTGGCCTATCAATCGAAACCCCAAAGTCAAAACGAACTTATGACGAAATCTTCTCCATTTCGTTTCGTTCGCAAGGTCTTCCATAATTATACCCTGCAGCGAAACCTCATACTAGTCATAAAAATATTAGTATACATCTACAATTTTCTGGCAGAACTCTTACTCGTCAGGAAAATCCATTCCATATTAGTATACAACTAGAATTTTCTGGCAGAATTCATACTAGTCAGGAAATATCCATTTTATACTAGCATACAACTAAATTTTTCTGGACGAAATCATACCAGTTAAAAAATACAAAATTCTTTCTTTTCGTTTGCTTCTTTTTTTCTCTTATAATTCCCGCAGGCTTTTTCGTGACAGGGTAAATACCAATAGTCGCTGCTTTCTTAACAATAAACATGAAAATAAAGGCAAATGATAAAATAAAGGGTAAGAAAATTCGGGTTGAAACCTTACTAGTCTAGGTTCAATGCTTTTTTCCTTTTTGGACTAGTATGCACAGTATTTTATTTTAAGGTTGAACTAGTATGGGACTGGTATTTTACAACTAGCATAATTGCAGTAGTACCTGGGTGACCGAGCTTGCTCGGTGCTATCAATTTAGCGCTAAATTTACTTACCCAAAATGATCCCAAAATGACCCTAAAATAATCCAAAAATAATCCTAAAATGATCCCAAAAAGACCCTTAAATGTTCCCAAAATGATCCGAAATTGAACCCAAAACGACCCAAAAATGATCCGAAAATGAACCTAAAATTATTCCAAATTGGTCCAAAAATAATTCCCAAATTACCCCAAAAATACCCTTAAATGCACACTAAACGATCCAAAAAATACACCAAAATGATCCCAAATATATCCTAAAATAATCCCAAAACCACCCCAAAAAGACCCTCAAATGTTCCCAAAGTAACCCAAAAATTATCCCAAAATAATACAAAAATTATCCAAAAATGGCTCCAAAATGAACCGAAAATTACCCAAAATTGTACCAAATTAATCCGAAATTGAACCCAAAATGATCTCAAGCAAGCCCCAAAATTATCCCAAAGTGATGTTCTCAAAATAATCCTAAAATATCCAAATATGATCCCAAAATACAAAATACAATTACAATACGGTAAAATGGTAACCCTGGGTGGCAACCCTACTTGAAAATATTTTAGCTGGTATGTCGGCGACAATACCTTTACTTTGATACCCAAAACTACCCAAAAATGATCCCAAAATGACCCTAAAATGATCCCAAATTGGTCCAAAAATAATTCACAAATTACCCCAAAAACACCCTTAAATGTACCCTAAACGATTCGAAAATTACCACAAAATTATCCAAAATGATCCCAAAATAATCCTTGAATAGTCCCTCAGATGTTCCCAAAATAACCCAAAAATTATCCCAAATTATGACGTGGCAACCCCCAAATTGATAGTCTTAGAATCAATCATACTATCTACATACCAAATTTCATCCAAATCGGTCAAGCGGTTCTCGAGATAGTACCGGATATAGAAATATATTGTGGTAAGGTGGCAACCCTAGGTGGCAACCCTACTTGAAAATATTTTAGTTGGTATCTCGCCGAAAATACCTTTCATATGATACCCATATTGGCATATCTTGCTCCATAATTAAAAAAAAGGGATAGGTGGCAACCCTGTAAACCGCCCCATGTGGCAACCCTAAAGTGGGTAGTCTTAAAATCGATCATACTATCACCATGCCAAATTTCAGCCAATTCGGTCAAGCGATTCTCGAGAGAGTACCGGATATACAAATATATTGTGGTAAGGTGGCAACCCTAGGTGGCAACTCTACTTGAAAACATTTTAGTTGATATCTCGCCGAAAATACCTTTCATATGATACCCATATTGGCATATCTTGTTCCATAATTAAAAAAAATGGGATAGGTGGCAACCCTGTAAACCGCCCCTAGTGGCAACCCTAAAGTGGGTAGTCTTAGAATCCATCATACTATCTTTGTGCCAAATTTCATCCCAATCGGTCAAGCGGTTCTCGAGATAGTCCGAACATACAAATATACAAAATACAAATATACAAGATTAACTCGTTTAAAGATATTAGATATCATGACTAGTAGATGGCTGGTATGCTCTGGTCGAAATCTAAAAGTTGACATTTCGTAGGACATCAATGCGTAAAAAATACCAGTTGCTTATATGGATAATAGGGTTCCAGCGAGCCCGCACAAACAACTGGTACGATGAGGAATGCAGCACTGCCTCGGACAAAAAGGACGCTGCCTACAGGGAGACGTTGCGAACGGGCGCAACCCGCAGTGTATGGCAACGCTATCGTGAGGCAAAGAAGGAAGAGAGACGCCTTTTCAGAAAAAAGAAACGTGAGGCCGAAAGGCGTGAGTGTGAGGAGCTTGAGATGCTGGCTGACAGGAATGATGCCCGAAAATTCTATGAAAAGATCCGGCGGATGACGGAAGGTTTTAAGACCGGGGCAAGTTCCTGTAAGGACAATAATGGCGATCTGGTAACCGACGTACAGAGTGTACTTAAATTATGGAGGGAGCACTTCTCCTCACTGCTAAATTGCGAGGGAGACGTCGAACCCGATACCCCAATCCCTGACGATGGAAAAGTCGTCCCACCACCTGACTATGATGAAGTGAGGATAGCTATATCCCGGCTCAAAAACAACAAAGCGCCTGGAAAAGACGGACTACCCGCCGAGCTGTTCAAACACGGAGGCGAAGAGCTGGTAAAAAGCATGCATCAGCTCTTATGCAGAATATGGTCAGACGAGTGCATGCCTCCAGATTGGAATTTAAGTGTGCTCTGCCCAATCCACAAGAAAGGCGATCCCGCTAACCGCACCAACTACCGCGGAATCAGCCTTCTTAATATCGCATATAAGGTTCTTTCTAGCGTATTGTGTGAAAGACTGAAGCCCATCGTAGACAAGCTGATTGGACCTTATCAGTGTGGCTTTAGACCTGGTAAGTCTACCATCGACCAGATTTTCACGATACGCCAAATCCTGGAGAAGACCCATGATAAAAGAATCGACACACACCATCTCTTTGTCGATTTCAAAGCCGCTTTTGACAGCGCAAAAAGGAGTTGCCTGTATGCCGCCATGTCTGAATTTGACTTCCCTGCAAAGCTTATACGGCTTTGCCAAATGACGTTGAGCAATACTAACAGCTCCGTCAGAGTCGGGAAGGACCTCTCTGAGCCATTTGAAACCACACGAGGCTTCAGACAGGGCGACTCCCTTTCGTGCGATTTCTTCAACCTGATGCTGGAGAAGATAATTCGAGCAGCAGAGCTAAACCGCAATGGTACAATCTTTTACAAGAGCGTGCAATTGCTGGCGTATGCCGATGATATTGATATCATTGGCCTTAACAACCGCGCCGTAAGCGCTGCCTTCTCTGGACTGGATAAAGAAGCGAAAAAAGTGGGTCTTGCGGTCAACGAGGACAAGACGAAGTATTTGCTGTCATCAAAGAAAGAATCGGCGCACCTGCGCCTTGGCAGCCACGTCACTGTTGATAGTTACAAATTTGAAACTGTGAGGGACTTCGTCTATTTGGGAACCAGCATTAACACCGAAAATAATATCAGTCTAGAAATCCAACGGAGAATCACTCTTGCGAACAAGTGCTACTTTGGACTGAGTAGGCAATTGAGAAGTAAAGTCCTCTCTCGAAGAACAAAGATCGCGCTCTATAAGTCTCTCATCATACCTGTCCTGATGTATGGCTCAGATTCATGGACAATGTCAAGAGAAGATGAGATGGCCCTTGGAGTATTTGAGAGAAAAGTTCTCCGGAAGATTTATGGTCCTTCCCGTGATGCCGACGGCGAGTATCGAAGGAGATTTAACGATGAGCTGTACGAGCTTTACGCAGATCTGACCATAGTCCAGCGAATTAAATCCCAAAGGCTCCGCTGGCTGGGTCACGTCATGCGAATGGACAAAGAAGCTCCAGCCCAGAAGGTTTTCCAATCGTCACCCGAATTCGGCAGCAGAGGAAGGGGGAGGCCTCGACTGAGATGGAAACAACAGGTGGAGGATGACTTGAACTCCCTTGGGGTTTCCAATTGGCGTCAGTTATCGCTAAAAAGGAATGACTGACGTGCTTTGATAGGCGACGGCCAAAATCGCTTAGGCGGTTAAGCGCCAATAAATGATGATGGTTATATGGATAAAATACAAAACACTGACTAGTTGGAACCGTAAAATAAAGGAGGAATTTGATTTTTACGTCTGATAAGGATGGCTATAATAACAAGATTATCGCCCTAATTCTAATATGGTAACAACATTCTGTTTACCGGCAATCAAAGAATCTGTCAACTTTTACACCCTTTTGGTATTCTGCCAACTAAAGTTGCCGACAAGTTTCGTAACCACCAAAATAGATGGTAACGTCACGTAACCGCGAAAAAAAGCACGTGTTTTTTAAATATTTTTTTGGACCAAAAATAGTACAAATTTTGCACGTATACTAGTTAACGACAAATAATAAACAATATTAGCACTTGTTTGCACGAAATTTCGTTTGCATTTTCATTTTATTCACTTTTGCGTATTTATTATTTTTGACAGCGTTTCCATGCACGATAGAATCGCGGTTACATGAACTACATTACCGACGGTTACGATATTCGGTTAGATAATCTTCTAGGTACAAAATGACCGGTTACGCTTAGAATCGGCCCGTATAAGCTGAACCTTTTCTGAATCAGTTGCGATCAGTTTCGGCTACACGACACTAATTCTTATGAGTACAGAATAAGTAACAGGCATCATGATATTTCGATATATTTATCGATAACAGAGTTATCGGTCAAAATGTAGTTTTACGTAGTTTGGAATACTCGCACAAAATTTGTATCAAACGAAAGGGGAAGACCACAGCTTCCTTTAGACCTCGGTTCATTTCGATATATTTATCGATAACAGAGTTATCGGTCAAAATGTAGTTTTACGTAGTTTGGAATACTCGCACAAAATTTGTATCAAACGAAAGGGGAAGACCACAGCTTCCATTTAGACCTCGGTTCATTTCGATATATTTATCGATAACAGAGTTATCGGTCAAAATGTAGTTTTACGTAGTTTGGAATACTCGCACAAAATTTGTATCAAACGAAAGGGGAAGACCACAGCTTCCATTTAGACCTCGGTTCATTTCGATATATTTATCGATAACAGAGTTATCGGTCAAAATGTAGTTTTACGTAGCTTGTAATACTCCCACAAAATTTGTATCAAACGAAAGGGGAAGACCACAGCTTCCATTTAGACTTCGATTCATTTCGATATATTTATCGATAACAGAGTAACCAGTCAAAATGTGGTTGCGCGTAAACTTTGGAATATTCGCACAAGATTGGTATCAAACGAAAGCGAAAGACCACAGCTTTCATTTGGTACATTTCGATATATTTATCGATAACAGAGTTATGTGGTTGCGCAAAAACTCTGAAATATTAGCATAAAACTGGTATCAAACGAAAGGGTAAGGCCACAAGTTTCATCTTGACTCTGCTCAATCTATGCTAGCATCTATATTAATAACGGATGGAATAATAAAATTAAATATGGAAAGTAGATTTTGTACCAGCTCGAGATGGTTATACGCTAAAAAAATTAAGGTATTTGAAAAAGTTTTGGAGCTATCACTCAAAATGTAGATCAGGCTAACCTTTTAAAGTGTTCGTCGAATATGGGCATCAAACGAAAGGTATTTGTTAGTGTTTTAAAATGGTGAAGTTTTCAGTCCAATATGAGAACCCGTTTTCGAGATATTGATCAAAATGTCAACCCGGAGGAGCCCTCGATGGTATTAGAGCGATATGTTATGTGGCTGGTGAGTATCAAATGCAAGGTGGTGACAAGTGATTTAACATGTTTTAGTATTTTCTCATATAAGACCAAGTAGATATTGATTAACATGTAGAGTTAGAAGGCTTTTGTGAAAAATGGGACTAAAGTTAAAGGTGTTGATGAGGGTTTTAAAGGAGAGTAATTTTAAGTCATTTTGGGAGTTGGATTGAGAAAGGGATATGGATGACAATTAGAAAAACAATATGAAGAGAGAAAAGCATATGAAAAGGATAAAGGTTGGAAGGGCGGGAAGAAGGTTGTGGAGCTGGAATGAGGAGGGTGTCACATTTTATACATGAAAACAAGTTAATGTTTCGGCAGGACAACGTCTGTCGAGTCTGCTAGTATCTTCTATATTTCAAAAATCCCGAAACGTTCCAAAATTCCTTTCGAACCAGTCTAGAATTAATTCCATAAAGTCATACCTATTCTTTCAGAGTAGGATTAACATGCCAAGTAATCCAAAAATAGTACCGAAATCAAAACTTGTAAGGTGGAGTATTTTAGCACTGCTTTAAACACACCACAACTGGGTATAACTAATGCAACAACATTTACAGCTTTAGTTGTAGACAAAAAAATCTCACATACACAGCTATGCACTTGTAAGTGAAACTGAAATTGCACTCGTTAGTATAGTCGTTGGAGCAATAACAAACAGCACTGCCACAAATATGACGGTGAGTATGCACAACAGCAACAACAACCAAATGGCAAACAAAGAGTTTCGAGCAAATTGTATACTGGCAGGCAAGTGGCAAACGGACAGTAAGCAAATGGCAACCTACATACACATTCAAACATAAACAAAATAAAATCGACAGTAACCGCATGGACGTATAAAATAAGGGTAGTAAATGGGGACACTGCCCTCTCATATCAGAGACAATTCTTTGCTTGCATTTATCCATTTGATACGAAAAAATGGGTTTACCTCCACACTTTCTTTAATAGAGATACGCCTCTTTTTACCTACTCTTCTCTATTAAAACAAAATTTTCCTAGTATATCTATATGTTGATATGATTGAGTGTATATGTGGACATGTGAGTGTTGTGCAAATTTTAATTTTGGTTGCAGTTATTCAGCAACAGCGCGTCACGCTTCGTTTGCTAAAGCGTAACTCTCAGTACTAGACAAACGTCCGCACGCCGTATATTCCACTTTACAAAAAAGAATAGAGGGTCATTGTAGACTTGTGCGACTACCACTACCCAATACAGGGTGCATATAACACATTATGAATTATTGCAACATAGTACAGTGCCACAATAGCTCATATCTAAAGTAGGCAATAACATACTTAAATATGTATTCGTAAGCATAAATTCTTTGTAAGTAATAACTTACACGTAATAAAGAAAATGCGACAGAGCCATTTTCTCGGCTCTTACTCTCTTTTGCGCTATTCCAACGTCTGCCTTCACCCCAGTAGTTCCTAAATACAATCATGGATGTGATATGTGGGCCTTTCCTATCAAAATTGTTAGGCTTTTTTCCTGTTGGTAGGGTGGTATGGCAGTTTGAGTTTTGGTAGGATCACTGTCTTACTGCACAGTCTAATTCTTCGGTCACTTTCCTAATGCCGCTTTCCAATTTTTCTCTACCTCTTTCTTCTTCTCTTAATATTTACTTAGCACCTCTTCCGGAATATATTAACTTTCCTCCTGCGGTCTACGGATCTCTCGCTATCCAATTTTCCTCTGTCTCTTCCCTCTTGTCTTAACCTTAACTTTTCTTCTCCTCCTCTGTCTTCAGCGGTCTCTGTTGTTGTTGTTGTTGTTAACGACAAAAATACTCCCCGAAGGTTTTGGGGAGTGATGTCGAAATTGACAGCTCTTGACCGGATATGAACCCGATACGCTCCAGTACGCCCTTGCTGTACTACCCGACTGTCTCGGGAGCGATCTGGTATGACCAGTGGAATCTTCAAGGTCATGTCATCCCTCCATCCGTAAGGAAGGAGAAGGTGGGTAATGAGAGGTCAGAGGCATCATATTCGTAGATCAACCATTGAGTTAGCACGTCAGATGTGCATATTAGTCGCTTCTTACGACCGGTATACCTACGTCCGGCATATTCTAAACCCTTAACTCTCAGGGGTCAGCGGTCTCCCATTATATCTAGCTATTCTCCTTATCTCTGGCTATTTCTTTTCCTCTTCTTTAATAGAAACTCTAAAGAGGTATTTTTTCGCTATTACACACAAACTATCTCTTCACTCTTTCCTGATCTCGCGATATCCAATGTCATATCGCATTCCTTCAATATCATCTAGTGCGTGAAGGTGCAAGCCTCGTAACAGATCTATTTGGGACAAAGGATCATCTGATCTGTCTCTAGCCTTTCTCTTGATATACATATATAATTGTGTGTACTATATCAGTTAATATGCCCTATGAACATTGTTTTATAAGCCAAAGAATCGAAATAAGTAAGCCTCTCATAAGTTAACATTTAATTCCTAGGATGTTTGCTTGCATCTGGTATGTACATATATATGTGAACTGCCCAGATTTGATATATTCGCAACAGTGGTAGCTGTTAGGTCCTAACTGTGCCACATTATGTCGCTGCAGGCTTCCGCTAACTTTCTACACTCGACTGCTAGAATTTACCAAATGGTCACTGATATTATAACTTACTGTGCTACATTTGTAGAGAGTATACGAAAACAGCATATGAAATACAAATATACGTATAACCACGAGTTTATTCTATGTGGGCTTTCCTGTGTGTTGGTTCTGCTCCATGACTACCAACGAAGCATTCAGGAGCTTTTTATACATACATACATACTTATATGATGTATGAAAATACATACTTACAACCTTAAACATAGAATCACATAAATATTTTAATAAACACACTAATGAATGTGAATGTGAATGTGTAAGCCGGAAATTTTTATTGTAGAAAAATGCAAATTTGGAAAGTGTAAAATTATAATAGAAGCGGAACTGGTTTTCGGAAATGTGCTCAAGAATTTTGAATTGTACTTTTCTTGTCGGTGAGTGTGGATGTTATTTGCCATGAAATGAACATAAAGTTCAAATTAATAGCTGGTTACTGAAAAAAAAAAAAAAATTATCATCCGCACAGGTCAACACATCCTTCAAAGGTATCTTCTTCTTCTAGAATGCTCCAAGATTCACTCTGTAGAATTTTTCTTTTAAAATGCACAAAAGTGAGGATATTTTTTAAAATTTTGCAGCCGTCAAAAAAATTTCTATCCTAATTTTTGAGTTTTTGTTGCAAAATTAATAAAAATCCGGGTTAGGTTTCCTCTTACTTTAAAGTTGTATTGAAACTTTATTTGGATTTTATTCGGAACTAGTTTTGCTTAAGAGTAAAATTTGAGAAAATGGCTGACTATGCAACGGAAATTATGCAACGAAAATAGAAATTGTAGCCTACTGTCAGGCGTAGGCGTTTTTCACCACGATGTTTAGCCCTGCAAATCAAATAGGAGATGCAATTCTAGGATCTAGCCAACATTGCACAAATTATAATACTTAGGCCGAGCAGAATTCATAGGTGTTGCCACTTATGGCGGTTTACAGGGTTGCCACCTATCCCATTTTTTTTTTAATATAGAGCTAGATATAGCAATATGGGTATCAAATGAGAGGTATTTTCGACCTTATTCCAAATATGACAGTTTCAAGCAGGGTTGCCACCTAACCGCAATTAATTTATTTGTTCGTATATTTCGGGAACTGCTTGACCGATTTAGACTGAATTTAGCATATAGATAATTTGATTCACTCTACGATTTTGCTACTTAAGGGCTGGTTTCCTCGAAAGCGGTGACACTATATAGCGTCCGCTACATAGCGGCGAAGTACGTTGTCAAAAATACTGGCATGTAAAAGTAATTGAGTGTAAAGTAAGAAGACGGTGAAGTTCACCGTAATGTAATATAGCGTCCGTCATGACGGTGGCAATTTTTCGTCAACGTTTTTTCTCACCGTCATTGTCATAGTTGTGTCAATTCAATAAAATTCTTAAAATTCGTTTACAAAAACAACAATTAATTGTTTTCAAAACAAATATTTTAAAAATATAGAAGAGAAAAAAAAGAAAAGTGGCCGCAAGTTTACAATTTCAAATGGATTGAAATCACCGCTACTTGCATGTAAGTTTACAGAAAAGCGGTGCTGCTAATGACGGTGAGCATAGGTACCGCTATATAGCGAACGTTACATAGCAGCACCGCTTTTCGAGGAAACCAAGCCTTTAGGGCGGTTTACCGGGTTGCCACCTATCCCAATTTTTTAAATAAAGAGCTAGATATGCCAATATGGGTATCAAATGAAAGGTATTTGCGGCCGTATTCCAAATATAACAATTTCAAGCAGGGTTGCCACTTAGGGTTGCCACCTAACCGCAATTTACTTATTTTTGGTATATCTCGGGAACTGCTTTACCGATTTAGATAAAGTTTGTCATATAGACAATTTGATTCGTTCTAAGATTATATACATGACTGTTTCCAATTAGAAAGGTTGACAGGGTTGCCACCTATCCCAATTTTTTTCAAACATAGAGCTAGATATGCCAATATCAAATGAAAGGTATTTTCGGCCGTATTCCAAACAGTCAATTTCACGCAGGGTTTCCACTTAGGGTTGCCACCTAACCGCAATTTACAACCCCTTTTACAAATATCCTTCCTATCTTTCTTCGCCTTCACACTATATCCCTCCCTTTATCTCTAAATTCCCTTTTTTCCTTCTACCACGTCCCTCTTCCTATATATCCCATTCGTATTGGCCCCTGTTAATTTAGGCATAATTCTACCCACGTACCGAATTTGAAGGAAAATGCACCATGTATAAGATATTTTCGAATTGATCGGTTCCATTCCCATTCTCGAATACACCTTATTCATATTTCGTTATTTCTGAATTTAATAAGTTAACTTCTTTCACGTATACTGGCTACACGCGGTTTTTTTACAATTGAAACTGTATTCCCAGTGACACAACCACGCCTAATTACACTCCATTATTGACACAATATAATAGTTATATGCATTAGTTTTGCATATTTTGCATTAATAAAACATTTTCAATTTAATTTACAAACTTTGTCTGAATGTAGATATTCAACTTAGTGACAATAGCAATTTCGTTTAATATTTATATATAGAAATTTAGTTCAATGCAGACATATTTGGATATCTACTCGTAATTGCATAGATTGCCAGTTAATTTAATATTACGAAATTACCATTAATAAGTTGCTACAGATGTACAGCATTATGTTCCCATTTACATATATACCTATGTCAAATTATGTTCAATATATTTTAATCTATGCATTTAGTAATAGCAAACGTATGTGGCAAAGCAAAATAATCGTACATTGAAATTGAATGTAGCCATCAGCTGTGGTGGGCCACGCTTTATTGCTCACAGAACATTTATGAGAAATTTAATACAAGGTGTGCGATTCATTAGTTTAGACAATATTTATTTTACTTAGATACTTGCTGATTACTTCGTAATTCAATTTCGGGATGCCGGAAATAAAATTAATACTTTTCAAAAATAAAATTTGATTCGACAGTCTTTTAAAAATGTCTCCAAGTACTGTGCAAAAATAAATGCAGGTTGTTTTTAAATCATTTTTTCATGCGGTTTAACTTGAACGGTTTAAGTTTAAACCCCTTTGCAAAATACGAGAATGGTATGTCTTCAGTATGTATACTAGGGTGATTCAAATAAAAAAAATTTGGTTCTTTTTTTGGTCTTACCCCCTGAAACTATAGGTATTGATGAGAAAATAAGCCTTGTAAAAAATTAGCACTCTAACTTAACCCTTAGGGGTGGCTATTCTTTTTCGCCCTTTCCCATACATTTTGTATGGGGAAAAATGGCATTTTTTTAAAGTGAATTTTCTTTCAATTTTTGAACCTTTTTTAAAATATTTTGCATACTCTTAAAGTTGAAGCTTTGAAGCTTCCAAAATGGTATGCCATGTGCAATTATCTTAACTATTAAATAATTACAGCCATTTAAAATATACTAGATTTTATACTTGTTTCTGTGTATGTGTGTGCAATAGTAGAAAATTCAGTCATTTTCAAATGGCTGTAATTATCTTAATAGTTAAGATAATCGCATATGGCATACCATTTTGGAAGCTTCAAAGCTTCATCTTTAAGAGTATGTAAAAATATTTTCAAAAAAGTTTCAAAAATTAAAAGAAAATTCACTTTGAAAAAAATGCCATTTTTCCCCATACAAAATGTAGGTATTGACGAGAAAATAAGCCTTGCAAAAAATTAGCGCTCTAACTTAACCCTTAGGGGTGGCTATTTTTTTTCGCCCTTTCCCATACATTTTGTATGGGAAAAAATGGCATTTTTTTTTTCAAAGTGAATTTTCTTTTAATTTTTTAAAATTTTTTGGAAATATTTTTACACACTCTTAAACTTGAAGCTTTGAAGCTTCCAAAATGGTAAGCCATGTGCGATTATCTTAACTATTAAGATAATTTAAATAAATTTGACGATGCTCTTTGACACGCACCGCTTTATCGACTTCATGTCAGTTTTAGAGATATGAATGAAAACACATATGCGATCAAATTTCAATGGTGACAGTTGAGTCAGTTTTTGAGGTCAGTCATTTTGACCTAACGAAAACCAGCCTTTATTTTCAACACAGTTCGGCATGGCGTATGAGTGATGTGTTCACTCATCGAATTCGAATTGGCTGCAGAAGATATGGTTTGTGTGCTTTAATTTGGTTGAATATGAAGCTGTCATCCGTATTTTAATTTCACATTTTTGTTTGTTTTCCTTTTTTATGTTTCACTTTGAGTATCTGTGATTGCTACTATTTTCCTGCATTAACTTGCACCTCTCTGGTCTTATTAAATTCGTAATAAATTTTTCATCGAGTATTTTATCAAAAACACTGTACAGCAGCCGGCTGAGTATGTAACCGAACCAGTTTTTTTGAAGAGATTAAGACATAGGTATAAAAATGGCGTTCCCCGTTTTTCGAAGTTAGCCCCTAAAATTTAGTTACGTTCTTTCGAAGTTGGATGTTCGCAAGTGGGTTTCTCATTGTTTTGTTTAAAAAATTTAAAAGGCAAAATGTGGGCGTGGCCTTCTTTCCTCTCTTGATTGATTGGTTGCCTTTTTCTACTTAAAACTGTATGTAGAAGTGCTCTTAAGCCGTATATTTTTAATTATATAATATTTCTTTATCAATCAAGTAAGAGGAGCAAGGGACACCTCCACATCTAACCTTTTTAAATTTTTTAAACAAGACAGTTAGAAAACCAAATCTTCGAAAGACCCAACATCGAACTTCGAAAGCTCGTAACTAATTTTTGGAG
Source organism: Campiglossa producta (assembly GCA_964058755.1). Lineage (NCBI taxonomy): Eukaryota > Metazoa > Arthropoda > Insecta > Diptera > Tephritidae > Campiglossa > Campiglossa producta. The sequence goes on from CAXKVI010000001.1 coordinate 38,912,601, forward strand.
GCTAATTTCGCCATTTTTTTACTTATGTCTTAATATCTTCAAAAAGGTTGGTTTGGTCTCATACCCAGAAAAAAATTAATTTCGTCGTATAGTGTAATAGTTTTTGTTTCGAACTAGTATATACTTGGTTGTGTTTAAATATAAAAAAATAGTTAAAAGAATCCCAGAAAGTTCAACCTTAAAGATAAGGTGGACCAGGGAAGTTTTGAGACCTTGACGAATTTCTACTTATTCTTGGGAACCTGTTATACTTAAAGCATGAATGGATTACTTATCCTCATTGCTTATTTGCAAGGAAAATAATGAACCCGATACCTTTACATGTTCACACAGTAGTCGAGCAGCTCATTTTAACTGATATAACAAAGTTGAGTTGCACTTGCTTGTTCTGAAAATGACATATTTCCTGAGGTAGCAGTAGCAGCTGTGACCAAGGAAGCAAGAAAAATATGTAGCAATTGCCACCAGCGTCCTTCATTGATGTCTCGTCTTAATCACACTATAAATATAAAATTATTATGATTATTAATATTTTCATTATTATTGCAGTACTTAACTAATTTCAACATTCATTGATATTGTTATTGTATAACAGTATGTATGAGTTTTTTGCAGCATTTCATTCGCTGCTGCAAGTATCACTGCAATTGTAGTCTATAATGCTTTTTGTAGTGATGTGCATAACCGATAGTTCAAGGAGCGGCTTGGTATACTTCAAATAAATTTGAGTGCCAACAATTTTTTTATAACGGTAGACAAAGATGTGTCAAGCTAGCATGACGTATACGTTGCGTTAGTCTGGAATGGGTTAAGCAAGGCTCTAGATTTGTTATTTATTTTGCTTCTAAATCGAGCCTATCTTTGGATAGATTTGGGATTATAGAAGTCATTTAACCTCTTGGAAATGTATTCGGTTTTCAAAGAACGCAGTTTTTCGGTTTTTGCGTCTCGTTTCTGTGCAACCCTACATAGTACAATAAGTATAATCACATTTCCTATAAGGCAACAAAGCGCACTTGTATGTCACACACTAGTGAAATTGACCTGCAACTTGATGGTTTATTGCGCCTACGGTAGTTTAAGTTGCAGTTAAAAGCAGCCTCAATTTGTTAATGTTACGAATTAAGCCACGGAAGAATTGATATAAGCAAATAATTAAAAGCAAATGCGTTTAATTTGTAGCGTACCATCATGTGTATCTACGTTCAACGCACAAAAAAAAACCGCTTGTAGCCAGTACACGTGAAAGAAGTTAACTTCTTAAACTCAGAAATAACGAAATATGAATGTAGTGTATTCGAGAATGGTTTAGATTCACAATTTCTTCCTTCCGGGAAGTGGACCAGGAAACCAATAAATTAGAAAATATCTTATACATGGTGCGTTTTCTTTCAAATTCGGAACGTGGGTAGACTTATGCATAAATTAACAGGGGCCAATACGAATACCTTTCATTTGATACCCTTATTAGCATATCTTGCTCAATATTTAGAAAAAAATCGAGAAGTGGCAACCCTGTAAACCGACCCAAGTGGCGACACCCATGTATATAATCTAAAAATGAATCACACTGTCTAAATGCCAAATTGTATCCAAATCGGTCACGCAGTTCACGAGATAAACGAAAAAACAAAAAAATTGCGGTTAGGTGGCAACCCTAAGTGGCAACCCTTCTTGAAATTATCTTATTTGGAATACTGTCGAAAATACCTTTCATTTGGTACCCATATTGGCATATCTAGCTCTATATTAAAAAAAAATTGGGATATGTGGCAACCCTGAAACCACTATAAGTGGCAATACCCATGTATACAATCTTAGCATGAATCAACTTGTCTATATGCCAAATTTTATCCAAATCGGTCAAGCAGTTCCCGAGATCGTTTTCTCAAATTTTACTCTCAATCATAACTTCATATGGCCGCCTGAGAAGTTAACTTCAAAAACTAAAAAAATATTAATCTAAAATAGTTCTAATATTCAACAAGGCCTTTATGAAGTTACTATAGCTATTGTTTATACCATGTTGTAGGTAGCCATCGTAATCGCAACTAATTTCCCTTTTTCCTCTTTTAACTTTTGCAGCTCACCAATTCCGATGCTACTTCAGTGACGCTCAAGGGTGTTACACGCGAACTTACTGGAAACTATCAGTGTGAGGTATCCGAGGATGCGCCACTTTTTCACACCGACATACGGTCAGCACACATGCAAGTCATCGAACTGCCCAAAGATGAGCCAGCCATGCAGGTGGACAAAAAAGTCATTACTGCGAATGATAACTTTAAAGCCGTTTGTACAGTCGGCCCATCCTATCCGCCGGCAAATATAACGTGGTACATCAATGGTCGTAAGGTAAGAAAAATTAATAGGGTTTATTAGTGGTTTAAATTGTGTATATAAACCAAGGACTGAAACCGAAGTCGAAACCGTAACCGTAACCGATTGAAAACGTTTCATTTTTCAAAACCGAAACCGAAACCGTAAACGTTATTTTGATCTGAAAAAGAACGAAGCCGAAACCTTTTGAACCGGTTCCAAACGGTTTTGAATTTTTTGTGCCTTTTTCTTTTTGTGGGAACATATTTTCTTTTATCAAAGGGTACTTTAAAAGCTTTCATGGAAGATTGTCGAGCAATGTTACAAAAGACACGTTTTGACCTCAGTATCTAATTTTTGGAGGCTAACTTCGAAAATCGGGGAACGCCATATTTTTTACTTATCTCTTAATCTCTTCAAAAAATTTGTTTTAGGCCAATACCGAGAATAAAGTGGATTTTATCGTACAGTGTTATTATATTGGAAAAATGTTATAAAAATTTAGACCTATTTTTCAGCTACATACTTAAGTTTTGTAAAATTTTTTTCGTTCGTGGTTTATTTGGAAACCGAAACCGTAACCGAAACCGAAATAAATTTTGAAGAACGAAACCAGATCCGAAACCGAATCGTGTTACAAAACCGAAACCGAAACCGGAACGTTATTTTAATCGGTTTCATACCTTGATATAAACTTGTGAAATCGAAGAACTGAGTGAAGGAATTATTTTGGAACGATTTTCCGTCATCCCTTGTCAATTTTGGTTTTGAGACAAACCGGTTTCGGCAATGCGCCATCTTCAGTGTCGATTTTCGTTCTGGTGTAATTGGTTGAGTTGTACGCTTTTGTCGTCGGTTTTTTTCTATTCTTTTAGGTAGGTTTCGTTTACCGTTCCGTGTTTTGGGTTCGTGCAGCAGGTAGCTGGTAATTGATTCCGAGTGAAGTTTTAGGTTCAATGGTTGAACTCGGATCTTTGAATTATCCATTCTTTCTCAAGTTCATACGGCTGGAAAAAATTGTATCCATTTGGCTCTTACTTTTGGGCACAACCATGAACATCACAAGATCTACATGCCTGAATGACTCGGGTTTTACATAGAGAAAGTTTTCTACTTTGTATGAGTAAACTGTCTGCACCTGACAGAGAGACAGATAGCCACTGATCCATCGTGATACCTCTACATATTTTTGGCTTTCCTTAGATGATCCTGAAACTGAACAGCAATCTTCGCATATTCGTGTTCCGAACAAACTTAATGAAACAATAATTTTTCCAATAAATTTTTTCAGCGATAGTGCTTCGAAGCTAGTAGTTTCAGCGGGGTTGGACCATAATTAGTTCTCCCGAGTAAAGCATGCACATGAGTTAAACCTATCATTGCTACTCGTGAGCTACTCTTGGTACATTCGTTTTTCTCTTGGTGAATGTTGTCCTGGAAAAATCTCTTTTAGGAATCTTAGAAGTCCAAATGGAACCTGTATTGATACAAGCTGAGTCAGGAAGCGGATTGGAGCTGCTACTTGACCGATTTTCAATATAGGAAATCTATTAAGCAGAGATGAGAAACCCTAGCAGGATTTGTGAAGAGGCTTCTGGGAAACGAAGAAGAATGCCAAGAATCCTGGCAAATCTTTTAAATAAGCACACCTCTTTGGCGTACTGGGTCAATATCAACGTTGGTTGACAGAAGAGTAGCCAGATAATGTTCCAAAATGCAGCAATAACTATAGTCAGGTTACCTTTATTCGCTTGCGACTTACAAGGACTTCCAAGAATTCTTGTTTTCCAAAAAATCAGAAGCACCTAATTGATTAGTATTTAAGGGATAGGACTTGAAAGGCACCTAGTGTTTGCTTCTTTACTAAGCTGCAAAATAGCAATGTGAAGTATACCTATACATATAAAGTCTACCAATAAGTGGGACCAATTCCAGAGCTTTTCATGCTTCTGTGGTCATATTTTAATGTACTTGCTGGTTTTACTTCATCTTTAACTTTCATTTCCCATTTCTTTTCTTTCTCTCTTAGATCTACAAGACACCCTTTCAGCGCATCAATCATGTCGCCTTTGAAGGTTCCGCCACATACTCTTCACTTGAAATCTACCCACATAGCCAAGTGCTGCAAGGCTTCTTCCAAACGGTTCCCAAATACCAAACGACGAGTATTCTACTACTCTGCGAAGTATCCATACTGCACGTTTTTCACAAGAACGTCCAACAACGCCTCCTACTTAGCATAACACCACCCACAACTATCTCGCCCAACTTACTCGGCCTAGAAGGCTCCAAACGCAACGGCGGCGATCCAGACAATTCAGCACTCACCTATGGTAACAGCAGCAATAGCAAAAATTGTATGGGCGTGGTCGCTGTCATTGGTATGGCAGCATGTGTATTGCTAGCAATGGGCGTGTGCCATAGCTCAAGAATAGGCAATCTAGCAAATAATGGAGGTCTTGTGAAAACAACTGCTACTGGCATTCAATACCATACTATGGCGGGGAATATGAGCGAGATAGCAGCAGCAGCAGATGTAGCGCGAGGGCTCCGAACGACATCAGTTGGGCAAAAAGCGTGTAGCCAGCTGTGACCTCAACGAAGCACATAAATTAGTGACAACCTCAGTGATGGCAAGCAAATATTGCAACAACAGGAAAGTAAGAGTAAATAAGTAAATAAATATATATGAACTACATACGTACGTTTATATGTGTGTATGCAATGACCAAAAGTGAGTGTAATAAAATGCATGAACTAATATACAAATTAATAAGTAAAGACATACACAAAAGTGCACATTAGACCGTGAGGAAAAAGAAGCTTTTCCCCACGCTTTTTTTTTAGGAAATATTTATGTTATGCAATTCAATAACGGTCCCGATAGACGTCACCCTTTTAAACCTTTTTCATCTACATTTGTATATAAAATTGTAGGAATTCACTCAAAACCTACTTTATGGATTTTTTCCAAATTTTGATAGTTCATTCTTTGGATACATCCTCTCATCGACATAGTATATATTTAGCTGAAGTCGCTATAATTCCCAAATCCGTATTTATTGTCTAATTCTATTCATTTTTGGAACGTGTGTTTCTTAAAAACTCAATCACAAAAACCGTATCCGCTAGGTGGCGCTGTAGCCGAGATATTATAAAAATCGCTATTTATGGTCCATTTTTCTTATTTTTTAACACATATGTTTGTTCAAATTTGCGGGCATTAGAATCGTCTAGAAGGAGAACTTTAGTTCAATTAACTTTCGTAGTTAAGAATTTCGCGATATTGGAACGTCTTGTTCTGACGGTTTAGGGCCACCTCCATACATAGTATCAAAAAATACTGGCCCGAGAAGTTTAGTTTATCTTGTATAACAAAAATTCCGACAAGGATATTTTTTTTTTGGAGCTTAGGTTCATCCCAAGAAGAAAACTGCACAGGTCCCCATCGATCCCATTCGTGCCATTCGAGGCCAAGTGTCGAGAAAAACAAAAAAAATTGGATTTTTCGCGACTAGAGAGAATTTCCAGGTCTACAACTTGGTGTCAGGTAATTTTTCGAAGAGACTTACCGTTTTCGAGAAAAGTTCAAAAATGCTAAAATTTTGACCTTTGACGAATAACATTTTTAGCACACATGGGCTGCTTACAGTTTGAGATTTTATAATTTTCTCCGATTGTAATAATTATAATTATTCTTTCACAGAAAAACTTGAGCAAATCGCACACGTAGTATATTAATTACTCCTTTTACCTAGACGCACAACTGGGAAATGGGTGTTAGAAGAGTGGCCTCCGAAGAGCAGGTGAATAAATGATTGGTGTTATAAGGAGACGAGCGGTATGCTGGACATTCATTCGGCACGTCGGGGTTCTGTCTGGAGAAATAGGAGTTTAACCTGCTACAATATCCAGAAAGTAATTAAGCCAGATTGGCCCTTGTCTCTCGAGGAAAATAAAGTGCCTCAAAGAGCAAACACTAGGTGTTGGATTATGCAAAACTGCGTTCATTGGACAGATCTCGAGATAGCAGACAATAGACGTCTCATGGAAGTGCTTCAGGGCCTACACATGAACCTTTGGAGCGTTGCTGCCAGGTGCCGAAACTCATAAAAATGATTAGGTAGGTGTGTCCTTACGGTCCTAGGAGACGGCACTAGCTCAAGCAGTTGCCTATTAGGATACTGCGGAGCATTTTCGCCTCATCATGTGAATGAGGTATAGGAGAAATAAGGACACACGCCGTAGCGGTTCTGAGTGCAGTGTTTTGCCAGGCCTTCAGCTGACTCCAATGAGCGACGCATAGTTCATGATCTGCCGACCAATTTCCTTATAAGTTGCCTGCAACGTTACTTCGTCTTTTCCCTAAGTGCTGCCGGCTAGCGACTTGAGGATTTTTTTTTCGGCTTTGTATTTTAGAGACAATTGCGGCTGAATGGCCAACGAAAGTGTACATTGTGTCGAAAGTCACCCCTAAGATTTATGGGTGGGACACAGTAGGTAGTTTGTGGCCATCTACTTACGTAGATTTCTAACTCCATGCCCACTTGCGCTGCCCAAGTCGTGAATAGTGTCGCCGAAGACTTTATCGGTGACATTGTCTAGCTCCGAGCGGTGAAGAATTCAACATAAGTGGGAAGATAACCATTAATTTTAGAGCGCAGCTCTTGAGTTAGTTATAGTCATATTTGGTGTCCCTACTTCACAAGTCTCAGTGTTATCATAGTCATCATTTTCCCTAACTCCTATTGGAACATAGGCCCTCAGTATAGGAAACATTTTGTTCTTTGAAAGCGAAATGCTTGGAAAAATTACTCGAAAAAACTGACTCATATGGATTAATCAAAGACAAAATAAAATTTCAAAATCAATTTTTTTTCTCGATTTATGTAGGTCTTTCGGTTTTACTTTTTTTTGTTATGGCCGTGTTAGCATGGACTTAGACTTAATTTGACTTGAAAATCTTACATCTAAAAAATGGGTAGGACGTGTTCTTAGTTATCCAAAAAATAGCTTAACTTAGAAACTTGGGAATCTACAGATTTTTGATTTCCAAGTTAAGTTTTTAAGTTCAAAGAGAGCCGTGAGAGAACTGTGGTACCATATACATTTTTTTAGTATTTTCAATAAAAATCCCTCATATATTGTATAGCGTTCTAAATTTTGGGTATAATGAATTTCATACGGCAAGTACAAAGCAAGACGTCAAAAAAACATAATTTCAGAAATAATAAAAACAAACACAAATTAAATGACACGTTGAATAATTGAATCTAAGTTTTTTTGTAAATTAAGTTAAGTCAAGTTAAGTTAAGTCCACGCTAACACGGGCATTATTTCCAATGAAAAACAAAAACTGAAATATTTGTTAACAGTTATTTTCAATCTCTGAGTAAAACCCCAACAAATTTGAGATACGTTGTTCTTAATCCTGAAATAAAAAAAAATTAGAAAAGGCATTCCTCAAAAACAGTTGGTTAATCTTCCACTTATCCGTCGAGTTAATATTGTACAGTGTGTGGGTTAAATTTTCTTTTTTAACGGTCTAATGTAAATATAACTTAAAAGAGTAGGCAAATGTTATGCTATAAACTACAAAAAACGCAAATAATCAAACAAATGGAAAATAATAAAAATTGGTTTTTCACAAAATTAAATTTTGACGCAATAATAACAACAAGAAAAAGAAAAGTTATAATAACAATATGATAATAATGATAAACATAGGCATTTAATTTAAAATTGTAAAGCAAAATTTAAAAACCAACTGGGAGGGGTAAAAAAAAAACACTTTCAAAAAATGCATTGAGAGTAAATAACTAAACAAACAGACAGCAAATAAATATAAATATAAAATACAATTTATTTAAAACATAATAACAAATATGAAAAAAAACAAAATGCGAGCTAAAATTAAAAAAAAAAAACTTACGAAAATCAAAAAATTAATGCATAAAATAAATTAAGCTCAAAAGAAAATAGCTGCAAATAAGTAAATAAATGAATAAATAAATACGTTTGTATACATGCAATAAATTCAAAATAATTAAATGCAAATTTTGTAAAAATAACAACAATAACACCATCAGAAAATAAAGCAGCTACAAGTAGAGTAACTATATTTGATGACATAAAATGTTTGTTTTAAAATGAGAATAAAAAAAATATTTGTATGTATTAGTGCGTAAGCGAGGAGAGACGACGGATTAGTTTTTAAACAGTATTCAAGCGAGAAACAGACAACAATAAAATTCAAGATTTTGATGAAGAAAAAGTTTGTATCTAGAGCTTCTAATATAGTGTTTCCGCCAAACACAAACACACTGTTCCCATGTTTTGGGTTTGAAATAATTATCAATTGTTTCCACTGCGTGGAATTACCATGCTAACTAGCCTCGGATAAAATCTTGGGAAATTAACGGATCGCATTTCCCAAAAAGTAGGATAAAAAAGTGGTTCATTTTGTATAGCGGATCACCCTTTCTATACATGCTAATGAGTTTTGGAAATTTTTGAATATTCGACATATGATGCATACTTTTGCCCACAGTCATTTTTGGTATTGCACAGCTCTACTTTCGGATTTTTTTCACCATGGGCCATGGCTAACTCTGGTTGGCAGGGTATTTGGGTCTTATAATAGCTACAACATTTGTAGTACAGTCCCATTTTGTGCGGAGACCCCCTAAAATATGTTTCGCGCCTATGATTTTCGAATGTACCTATGCAAATCCAACTGTTGTTGTTGTTGTAACAAAGTGTAGCCCTGCCCAGCGTGTACTTTTCCTTAACCTAAATTGTCATCAATTTCTTGTAACGGTCCTAGGAGGTGGCTCATACTCAAGCAGTAGTATGTTGTGGTTTGCAACAGTTCAACAGGTACTGCCTGTTTAGCATTTCATTGTGCTCCAAAACTGGGAGCATTTCCACCTCATGATGTAAATGATGTTCTGGGGACATAAGGACGCATCCCGTGGCGGTTCTGAGTGCGGTGTTTTGGCAGGCCTGCAGTCTTTTCCAATGAACCTCAGCAAGCCCAGGCGACCATATCGGCGACGCGTAATTCAGGATCGGCCGACCAATTGCTTTATAGGTTGCCAGCAACGTTTCTTTGTCTTTACCCCAAGTGCTGCCGGCTAGCGTCTTGAGAATTTTGTTGCGGCTTTGTAGCTTAGAGACAATTGCGGTTGAATGAGCAGCGAATTTGTGCATGGGGTCGAAAGTTACCCCTAAGATTTTGGGCTGGGAGACAGTAGGTAATTTTTGGTCGCCTACGTAGATTTCTAACTCCATGCCAACTTGCGCCGTCCAAGTCATGAATAGTGTCGCCGAGGACTTCGTTGGCGACAATGTCAGGTTCCGAGCAGTGAAAAACTCAACAAGAGAGGGGAGATAACCATTGATCCTGGAGCACAGCTCATCAACGGAAGTGCCAGATGCTAGGATCGTACAATCGTCTGCGTAAGAAACAATCGAGACTCCATCTGGTGGGGAAGGAAGCCTCGAAATATAAAGATTAAACAAAAGCGGGGAAAGGACACCACCCTGTGGTACCCCTTGTTTAATCTTTCTCGGTTTTGATTTTTTGTTTCTGAAAACTACAGACGATTGACGACCACTCAGATAGTTGGCGGACCAACGCTTAAGACAGGGGGGGGCGATGAATCTTCCAAATCGGATACCAGTTGTCCATGATTTACTGTGTCAAAAGCTTGAGACAGGTCAAGAGCAACTAGAACCGTCCTGTGATGAGGGCTTTTCTGGTTGAGTCCGTCAGTTATCTGAGTGTTAATGGCATTATTGCAAATTATTTTTCTAAAGCCATGTTGGTGCTCGGCTAACCTCAACTTTAATATGTAAAGAGGAAGTAATACCGCCTCCAATGTCTTCACTACTGGCGAGAGGAGCGATATCGGACGATAAGACTCCCCTACGTTAGCCTGCTTGCCAGGCTTTAGTAGTGGGACCACGACTGCCTACTTCCATTTTTCAGGTATGACAGAAGTGGCCAGGGACAAATTGAAGACGGTAGTGAGGTATGTGTTTTAAATGCACCATGGCTATGTCGTCAGGGCCCATGGCTTTAGAGTTTTTGGCTTTCCTGATGGCCTCTCGAAATCCAACTCAACACGCTATGAAAAATGGGGTTGGAATATAAAACTTGTATGGGATTTGACAAGTGTTTAGAGTGGCCTTTGCTTCTAAATACACTAGAGCCAGGAAACACGGTGTTTGTGTTCGGTGGAAACACGCTATGAGAGAAGAGGGGTTTAAGAAGTTTAGTGTTTTTAAATTTTTGTTGTCAAACAGAGCTTTACCGCCCGATTATGATAAATTTGTCAATATTGATTAATAACACAGTATAACGAAATTTGAATTTTTGTTTGCAACAGAGTCACCATGGTACTTTTCTGAAAGGCGGCATTGCATAGATCATTTTTGCCGAACAAACTTATAGTCCAGCTCGTCTGAGTTTTTTTTAATTTGCACTTAAAGGTTAAGGGGGTCATATTGGGTATTTGTACCATTACCACATAAACTTGAAGAGCTACAGCTTCGGTGTCTAAGGTAAGGTTGTTGGCAATAAAAAGACTAACATTTTCCTCCTAGACATTGTCCCGCAACGATTCATGTTTATGTAATTTTTTCTTGGGTTTTTGTAAACTTTCTCAAAAAAATGTCTCCCATGAGTCTACTGTTAACAATATCTTTACGACACCTTCGGGAAAAATATTCCTCCTAAAAAAATTTGGGGGTTGTCCAAATAACGAAATTTCCGTCGAGGACTCCTTTAACCATAAAATAGCAAAAACTAGAGTTCATCCAAGAAACAACTAAAATACGTGAGACATTCCATATGAAAACGTCTAATTCAAAAAGCTGGCTAGTCTCGGATTTCGCTCAAACTTTGAGGGACACTTCTTTAGGGTCCTAACGGATCAAATTTACACACAAATAATTTTTATAACCACTGGTTTCGGACTGGTCGAATTTCAAAGTTTGAAAAATGTCGTTTTTCGAGAAATTTTACAAAAACCCAAGAAAAAATTACATAAACATGAATCGTAGCTGGACAATGTCTAGGAGGAAAATGTTAGTCTTTTTATTGCCAACAACCTTACCTTAGACATCGAAGCTGTAGCTCTTCAAGTTTATGTGGTTATGGTACAAATACCCAATATGACACCTTAACCTTTAAGTGCAAATTAAAAAAAAACTCAGACGAGCTGGACTATAAGTTTGTTCGGCAAAAATGATCTATGTGATGCCGCCTTTCAGAAAAGTACCATGGTGACTCTGTTGCAAAATGGCTGTTGTACAGAGTAATCAGGAAAGAAATTGTTTAAAATTAATTTGAATAAAATAAAATTTGTTTTTGACGGAAAATTCAAAAACACTTGATAAAAATATTTATTCATTATTATTTATCAAGATTGACAAATTTATCAAGAACACAGAGTCGAGCGGTTAGTCAACGCAAGGTCGTTCTTTTTGTAAAACTATTTAGGTTAGGTTCAAGTGGCTGCCACAGAGGCACACTTATTCCAGTTTTAAAAGGCCCGATGTGATGCAACCAACACAAGGAAAGTCAGTCCCGGACCCGGCAATATGGAAAATCCTTGAGCTGTTGGGATTCTCCACATAGCAGAATCCCGGGACTGAGACTTCTAAACCGACACCTTTACTCCTCCTCGAACCACTAAGATGACTTTATGAAGGCCATCAAGTCCTTTGTTTCCAGTTCCTCGATCTGACGAACGATGTCCAGGAAGGGAACTCCCAACAAGCATGTGGCAAACCGCATACCTAAGCGCCCTTTATCTTGAAGAACCTGCTTGGTCGTGCCCAGCCTGGCAAGTTCGTATGCCTTACAGTTTCCCTCAATGTCCCTGTGTCCCGGGGCCTATGTGAGGTTCACGCGGTTCTGTTGGGCTATATCTTGAAGAGATCGAGGACAGTTGAGTGTCAGTTCAGAGTTGAACGAGTAAGAGCCAAGAGCTTTGATGGCCGCTTGGCTGTCGGCTAATTGCAGTGTATTATCTGCATATTTTGGGGCGGAGACCCCACTTTTTGCCAATGGCTGTTGTTGTTGTTATAACGAGGTGTAGCCCTACCCAAATGTCAGACAGGGTCACCCCGGGTGTATTGCTCTTGGCCGGGTCGATATAAAAAAACGGCCCGGGTCGTTTCGGTACGATGGGTACAGCACAAATACTGGTACCGTTCTCGTAGAACCGGCAACACGTAGAAACTAGCCGTGCAGGCCATGGGTCCCAGGGTGCACCAATGGGGAAGCGACCTACTTTTACACCCCTACTCTTACACTACTCTTATCGCTCTTTTGCACGTGAGAAGTGTAACACACGCTTTTCTCTGGCACTGAAGAATATTCTCCTATTTAACTTTAATAGAAAAATAGGTTCCTATTAGGAAAAATAGTTGAATATTCAATATTGAGCTAGCAGTATTATTTTCGAATTTCAAATTTCATCTTTCAAGAATGGGCCCTAGGGTTGCATTATCTACTTGGCCCCTGCACATACACTTTTTGTCAATGGCTTACTTTTTTCAGGCAAAAATTAGAAGCTTGAGAACATGGAAAAAACTTTTTTCTTTATGGGCAATGATTTTCCAGGAGTATGATCAACATGATTCCGACGAACAGCCCGTCTAAAAATGGAGTTTTTGGTTAGAGAGACTTATTGAACAATAACTATGTATTCCATATATCTACGTTTGCAATATATGTCGAGATTACCATTTTACATTTTCTACATATAAGCAACAGAGTTGTGATGAGAACCACTCTTTGGGTTTGTCGACTACTGTCAAACAGAATTTCTGATTTATTTCCTAAATTATTTGATGAAAAAATACGTCGGTCTAAACTTTGCAATTAAACAAGTCAACTAAATTTAGAGATAACATACACATATACATAAGTACTACACACAAATACAAATACAAAAATGTATCTAATAATAAAATATTTAAGAATTTCTCAACTGTGTATGAGTTATTATTGAAATATTACCGTTTTGTAAACAAGCGAATATTTATTTTAAATAGCCATATTTCTTAAAACTTATAGTACATTTACACCGCACCAAATTTGGCGCCTTTTCCCATACAAATCTCATTTTCCAAATTTGGAATTTCATCACATTTGGCCTCATTTACCGAACAATACAAACCACATCTCCTCAAAATAGCAACCCTGCGGGTGTTTCACATTAAGGATTGCCCAGCAAGAACCTTAATCAGTAATTGATATGTGATTACTTTTGCACTATGCTTTTTTTGAAGTCAACTTCTTGGGCGGCGATTGGCTAATGATGCAACAGAAATTATGCAACCGAAATAGAAATTGTAGCCGACTTTCAGGCGTATGTTGCAGACTTTCAGGCGTAGGCGACTTTCACCACGATGTTTAGCAAATCAAATAGGCGGTGAAATTCTAGGATCTAGATAGCATTGCACAAATTGTAATAGTTGGACCGAGCAGAATTCATGGGTGTTGCCACTTATGGCGGTTTACAGGGTTGTCACCTATCTAATTTTTTTTTTAATATAGAGCTAGATATAACAATATGAGTATCAAATGAAAGGTATTTTCGACCGTATTCCAAATAAGATAATTTAAAGCAGGGTTTCCACTTAGGGTTGCCACCTAACCGCAATTTATTTATTTTTTCGTATACCTCGGGAACTGCTGGACCGCTTTGGATAAAATTTGGCATATAGACAATTTGATTCATTCTAAGATTATATACATGAGTGTTGCCAATTATGACGGTTTATAGGGCTGCCACCTATCCCAATTTTTTTTTAAATATAGAACTAGGTATGCCAATATGGGTATCAAATGAAAGGTATTTTTGACCGTATTCCAAATAAGACATTTTCGTATATCTCGAGAGCTTCTGTACCGATTTGGATAAAATTTGGCATATAGACAATTTGATTCATTCTAAGATTATATAAATGGGTGTTGCCACTTAGGGCGGATTACAGGTTTGCCACCTATCCCCCTTTTTTTAAATATAGCTAGATATGCCAATATGGGTATCAAATGAAAAGTATTTTCGGGCGTATTTCAAATATGACAATTTCACGCAGGGTTGTGGTTACCACCTAATTCTACCCACGTACCTAATTTGAAGGAAAACGCACCATGTATAAGATATTTTCGAATTGATTGGTTCCCTGGTCCACTTCGCGGAAGTAAGAAATTGTGAATCTAAACCATTCTCGAATACACCTTATTCATATTTCGTTATTCCTGAATTTAAGAAATTAACATCTTTCACGTGTACTGGCTACTCGCGGTTTTTTTTTAACAAAATGGGCCAATTCTACCAGGAAAAGACAGAAACCTTCTTTACTCTTCTTTTATTATTACTCTACGCGTATTTGAAACATCACGGTAGTGCATTGTCTTTCGGTGGCTTATTTGTCTGGTAGAAGATTATTGCAGGGAAGGTGAAAAAAGTGCAAATTTGCCAGTGTAAATGGTGTCGAACGGGCTCATTTGAATTCGCCAAATATGGTGCGGTGTAAATGTACTATTATAGAATTTCACCCAAAGATAGCTGAACATTTAAATTTTTTTTTTTAGGCAAAACATAAGCACTTATCTATTCAGCGTTTATAATTTGAACAGCCTAGTACCAAGGCAAAAGTATCTACACATGTTTGCCCTTGTAAACTGCTCATTAAAAAGTTTAATTTTGGAAATTTGCATGTATTTGAGTAAAATAAAAATGTGCAAATGTATTTAAATTTTGTTCAGTGCTTAACCGCGTCTTTTATGGAATCTTTTCAACCACTATACTTCACACATGTAAATACAAAAAATTTCTATAAATATAAGAATAATAAATCAAAAGCATAGATATTTTTACTGTATGGAAATGTAAATACCTTCAAACTCGTTAAATAGCTATTTGTAATATACACAGCTACATTTATACTAGCATGAGGACATAGATATATACACATATATGTATATAAATTGTTACTGCAAACCCTGAAAAAAATTTTCCGTGCAAAGGTATTTAAATTTGTAAAAAGCTATAAAAAGAACAACTATGGAATAAAATGTGTTAAAACTAAAAGATATTTAAAAAGCATTCATAAGTACAGATGTACTTATGTATAACTAAAAAATATATATATTTGTATGTTATTTAAGTAATTGCTTAAAATTAATTTAATCAGATTATCATTTAATAGAAAATTAAGAGAAAAAAACAGATCAATATTTGTATGGGTGTATCTGTTAAGCTTTATAATGATTTTATACTCACGCATTTCGTAGAAAAAAGTTAATTGTCCAAATAACAGCAAGCATTTTGTAAATGCAGATTTTTATAGTTAGTGTGTTTCATATCTAACGCACATGGTTTAATAATGTAATATATTTCTAAACTTAAAAACAATTAAATAAAGGGAACTAAATGAAAATAAGTGAAAAAATAAATAAATTAAAATTAAATAAAACAAACTTAAACTAAAAGTAAAAAAAAATAAAACAAGTAAGGAAAGCTGTCTTCGGCTGTGCCGAAGGCTATTTACCTACCTTTCATGTATAAGCGTCATTATTTTCACTGTTCGATCCCCAGTACAGCCTGTCAATTTAAAAAAAAAAATGGTTACGATATTTCATGTTCCTACATATCTAATTACAGGAGTTGTCTACCAAAATCCGATTATCGGTGCAATCGATAGTATGGGGGCTATGTGAAATATTTATCCCATCTCAATGATTTTCAACACCGATATTGCACGTATAAAAAATACTCAAATAAAATACAAAGAATATAAAAACATAAAATAAATTAAAATCAGAAAAATAGTAAATGAAACAAAACAATATAAAATATAATGAAATAAAATAAAATAAATAAAATAAAATAAAATAAAATAAAACAAAATAAAATAGAATAAAATCTTTGAAAATTTGGTGGACTTTTCACCGTTTGTGAATAATTTATCTTAAATTATTCTGTGTTTTATTATTAGTGAACAAGATGGAAAAGCAACAACAATTACAAGCTACCATGATTACAAGCTACACTGTTGCAAAATGTACCCTGTATTCTCTCACTCAATTAAATTCTTTCTTATACCGATAATTACAAAATAAACGTATAAATTGCAATAGTATTTTAAGGGTTAAAGCTAGTGCTAACACTTGTGAAGTGGGAGGAAACAAAATAAGAATTACGAGAAAAAAGAGAAAAAGAATAAAAGCATTCAACAATAAGTACAAGAAGTAGTCGGTTCTAATTTATTCAAGTGTGCGTGTTCGGTAACTTTTAGTTATTATCGATGTTAGTTGTTTTCCCTGATCGCACTTTGCAAAATATATACATTAGATTCACACCACAAGGTAAACTTCATATACATACAAACATTTGTGCTCCCCATATACAAGAGGAACAGGAAATAGCTTTGATAAGCACGCCTAAAAACTCACAAGCTTCCTGTAATCGTCTTATAACACAAGGTGTTCAAGAAGTCTATAAAGTGAGAGAATACAGGGTACATTGCTGAAAGCGTTAAGTTAACGCAATGCCAACGCAGTCAGCTGACTCGATACTAGTAAGACCGCATATAACACTCTGCTAATCAGTGAGTTACCATTCTGCTGTATAAAATTTTGCATTAAATTTTTTCTAATACTAATAATTACAAAAAAGGTTTTAATAAACAATAAAAAAAAAAATTATAAATTTCAAAAAGTAAATATGTGCTGTTATGATAAAAGAAAAGATATAACGACATCATCATTTCAACAACATATGTGCACATTTTGAGCGTTTAACTTGATTAGATTTCTATGAAAGATGTAAAGTAATTATATAAATGACTATTTATGTATATCATTGAAATTCTGATTGTGTTATGGATATGAAACGTACTATATAAACACTTAAAATAGCTAAGCAAATAAAACTGTATGATTGTCCAAGCACTGCAAAATCGAAGTGCAAATAAAATTGGACCGAACAAAATATGAACATAAAATGTTTTAAAAGTACTTAGCAAAAAAGAAACGCATAAATAAAAAGAAATGTAAATTTTATTTCAATTAGTTTAAATATTTTCTGTTGATAAAGTAATTGAAATCAAAAATTCAAGGCGAATGTCAATAAATGTAACTAATTAGTAAAAAAAATTAGAGAAAACTAAAAACAATAATTACTATAAATAAATAGTAGAAAAATAAATATTTATGTAAGTAAGTAAATAGACATTTAAAAGCAAAAGAGTCAATAAAACCAATAAACACTGTGTAATGTAGTATGCGCGCTTAATGGAAAATATAAATAAATATTAAAAACAAAAAAATGTACGCTAAGATAATTAAATATTAAATGTACGTAATTACAGGAATATGAAATATAACACGCAAAATTAAAAACGCTCTAAAATTATTAGAGCAAATAAGCAAAATAAATAACAACACTGCGTAAAACTAATTAATTTTAAGGTAACAAATAGACAATTAAAAAAAAAGTTGTAAAATATAAATTTTTTGAAAATACAATACATACATTGAGCTAAAGCAAAACTTTACCGGAAATCAAAATCTACTGAAAAATCAAAATTTAAACAACTAAAACAGTTGACAAGTACTACAAATGTTACACAAAAGTATAGATTGAGATCTTCAAGCGCTCAAGCATTCTAATCTACAGTACATTTCACATACGCTGATCTCCTTTACGCAGCAAGTAGCCTACTCTACTGCTACATACAAGAATTCATAAGATTAAGTATATTATTTGAAAACCAAAAAAATAAGTGTTAATTTGTAAACAAAATAATTAGTTATTTAAGGAAAAGACACCTAAACTTAAGCAAATGATTGGTTGATAATAATTGGAGCAGAGGCTTCAATGAAAAAGGTGGTGATTTAAATAAAGGAAAATTGATAAATAAATATAAAAAACTAATATTCGAGTTTTTTTTGAAAATGTTTTATTTTGGTAAAATGTAAGTATACTCAAAGCTAGCCAGTTATGTAGTAGGAACTTCAACACTAACTTTGTGTTACCAGGTGCCCATAAAAATTACCGGGTATCATAAGATGTACCGTATCTGTTGTTGTGTAAATCTAGAAGTGACAGCAATTTTGTAACTATCAACAATGCTGTACATAACTTAAATAATTTGGAAGATACTCAGACGAAATGTAGATATCCTGCATTATGACTTCAAAATTGGATTTTAGGATAATCTGACAGAATTAAGTGGGGTTTTAGAGACGTCACAAACCTTTGGAGTAAAGAAGCCAATTGAAATCTCAAAACGGGAAGTATTCAATTTAGCTCAGTCGTTTTCAAGATCTAACGTGACGAAAAAACCATTAATAACTATTATATTTCTACTATCAGGGTCAGACTTCATTCTGCACAAAATAGATTTTTGTTGAATTTATATCCAAAATTTTCGTTTACTCTCATGTACTCTTTATTTTGTATGGAAAGTCCCCCTTTCCCATAAATAACTTCTTTGCGAGGTTTACATATCGTCTCTCCCAACGAAAACTAGCACGGATCGTTGTTTGCGTGGAAGACTACCACGGTTCAGTTAGCGTGGAAAACTAACATACTTCGTCCTCTGGTGGAAGACTAACACGCTTCAGTTCTCTGCGTGGAAGACTAACACACTTCAGATCTCTGCTTGGAAAACTAATACACTTCAGTTTTCTGCGTGGAAGACTAACACGCTTAAGTTCTCTGCGTGGAAGACTAACACGCTTCAGTTCTCTGCGTGGAAGACTAATACACTTCATCCTTGCGTGAAAAACTAGCAAAGTTCGCATAGAACTGAACAGAGTTAGTCTTCCACGCAGCGAACTGAAGCGTGTTAGTCTTTTACGCAAAGAACGAAGTATGTTAGTTTTCCACACAAAGAACTAACCATGCTAGTCTTCCACGCAAACAACGAACCGTGCTAGTCTTCGTTAGGAGCGACTATTAGACATACTCAGCCTTAAAAAATAAGTTTGAATAGAAGGTCCCACGCCTTTTTCCATAACTCCCACATTTTTTAAGTATGGTATTGATGTCGTTCACGTTCATACCAATTTTCATGGCCCCACTTTTACCCCACATAGAGATATTCAGCTTTAAATTTGAAGTTCCTATTATAGGTGCCACGACTCTTCTGCGATAACTCACACTTTTTTCTTCGGAATTTTATTGATATCTTTTACATCCATACCAATTTGTAGGTCCCTACCATGAATCCTTTTGGAAGAAAGTAGATAACCTTGATGATATCTCAATTCTTCCAAAATTAAAAATTAAGTGTTCGTACATTGGTCTTAGAACCCCTCCTTGTTAAGCACTCCGCCAACACCTTTGATTTGATAGCCATATCGTGCAAACATATTCTGAGTCACACCTGGTCCACTTGTAGGTCAATATCTCGGAGCCGGGTTCACAAATGTAACTAAGAACCACGCTATATTGAAACCCTCCTCAACACATTTCATTTGGTACCCATATTGTCCAAACACTTTCTTAGGTCACACCTGGTCCAAAGGAAACGGGTTCCTAAATGAAACTTGAAGCAAATTCCCCTTAAAACTCTAAATAACACCTTTCATTTGATATGCATATCTCAAAAATGCCTTCTAGCGCGACATATACCGGTCGATAGCGTATATGTTTTCATTTTGCTTGTATTTGTAGTAAATTTTTTTATACTCTGAAATTCGCTATATTTTCGCGAATTAACTATGAAGATTATCTTCAAGTTAATTCCCGAAAACGCAGTTAATTCCGGATATGCACTAATGAATCAGACCTATTAACTTTCGAGGCATCAGTAGATCTTTAATGGTTAATTAGGATGCTCATAGCAAACATCCGACTAAATTGTCCTTCTCATCCCACTTTCTTAAAAATCAGACACAGTGGGGACTCTTTTGGCCGAAGCCAAGCTGTTCAAAAACAAGGCAAAACACGTTGCTCCATATTTTCTTTTCCATTATGCTTTTTAGGGTGATTCTCAATTTTACTGCAGGGATACTTACGCTTACTTCCATCAGATTTACTAACGTAACAAATATATACATATCTAAATAATAAAATCGTTTATTTACCTAAAGCAGGGCGATACTTAGTCGTTTCAAACTACTGAAAATGTTTAAGTTTACAAAATCAAACATTCCACTTAGACTACGTTATGCGTATCCTCCTTATGATTGATCATCACAGGCTGGAAGTGGAAGTTATCCACATCAAAGTAGTAACCATGCTTAACGGGACGATTGAAGGGGAAACCGAATGGCATTGAATCGACCCATCGAGCGCCTGAACCAACTCCGCACGAAACAATTGGATCGTAGCCAGTATATTGTTTAACGGCTGGTTCATGATATGGGTATACCATGAAGAAGAACGTATATGGCATACCACCCTTCTTACCGATGGGCAACATCATACGCTGAGGTACACCGCAATGCGCTTCATTTTGATTCAATTGGAATTTGTAGTCCGAATTGGTGGCATCCATAACCTTCTTGTACAACTCAATGTATGTGGTGCGATCATCAACCCACCAGCTAAAATCGTCCGAGTTGCGCGTAATAACGTTCGAGCCAGCTACCAAATTAACGCTGAAATGTTCCAATTCGAAGAAGTTCATGTAGTTTTCTTCAATGTAATGATATTTCTCAACCTCTTGTTCAGGACCAATGAAAATCTTAACAACAGCCATTTGTGCCTTATCAGAGCTAACTTCCACTTGAATTTGGAATGGTTTGTGATTGAGACGTGCTTGACGTGCCTTAACAATGAAGCTATGTCCATCAATTTGTGAACTACGTCCAAAGTTTACCAAAGGATCAACGCTACCCTCCACAGGCACCTCAACATTGACAGCGTTACTAATATCAGCGTCAAAGTATTCGAAATATGTGGTCAAATGATCGGGCATGTGAACATTCACTATCTGCACACCCTCAAATTGATAATCCTTGACGGTGTACTCAGGGAAGTTAGCAACCATTTGCCAGTAATAGTCGATTATATTCTTGTGGTATTGGAAGAAGAGTGGATCGCGTAACGAAGTTTCGTAATGCATGTGAGTTGTTGGTAAAATCTCGTGATATTTACCATGGGGCTTTCCATCATTCACGATTAATTTGTATTCATATGCAATGCTCTTGTAATGTTTCAAATCCACGCTATCCATATTACCTTGCAACATGTTGCCCAATATATTCACTGCCTCAACATCGTTCTTGTGTTGCTCGTCAACAAATTCCATGAGACGATTGCTGATCAAGTGAAGACGATGGAAATGGTCCATATTTTCAGTATGATAGAAGCTATATTCGTTAACACGACTGGGGAAGTTCACGCCAGAATAGTAACGCAGTCCACTATAGTAACCATGGGGCACCGCTTCGTACATGTCGAAGTTTTCAACTTCACCCAAACCGTGAGAAAGGCGCTCCAAGTAGTAACGCGCCAACAATTGCCAATGTGTATAGATCCAGAATTCACCACGACGATCCTTGTTCAACTCGACACCTTCTACACCCTTTGTCCAGAATGGATAATCCAAATTGTAATAATAATAGAAAGCATTTAAACCAATATCCTCCAAGAAATAGGCGAGATCGTGACCGTCATGCATGCTACCATAAACATTGCTATAGTTCGATTTGATGGCAACATTGTAAATGTTATCCAATTTTTTCACCGCATGGAAGTCATGCATTCTGTATTGTTCGGCCTTCTCAAGTGTTTCCACATCAAAGAAGTGCCATGGCAAAACTTCGTAGATGGCAGGATAAACAATACCTTTCATATCGGCACGATGTAAACCGACTACAGTTAAAGCGTACACAAACAGTTGCTTGTTGACATGTTGACGAGCCCAAAAGACGGCGTGTGTAAAGGTGTCCCAATCTTTAGCAAAGTAGAAGATTCTTGCCAAACCGACAGCATATTCCAAATGACGTTCATACATCACGCTGAACACTTCATCGTCGTGCATTGGTTTATGCTGCCACAGTTCGAAGAAACTTTGCAATGCTTCATGTTGATGATAGTCGGCAACATGTTCCCATGGTTTGTATTCGTAGTAGCTTGAATCGTACTTGTTTACCCAAACATCATCTTGATAGATGTGCTGCAGTATTTCCAAAATGAATTTTTGCTTGATGAGGAAATCTTTATCAGCGGTTTTGGATTCGATATTTTTCGACGAAACAATGGCGCACAAGGCCAAAGCCACCGCGACAACCAACGTGTACGACTTCATATTGCGAAATCATACTTTTTGGCTGTGCGCGCTAAGCTTTTATACCCATATCATGCACGAGCTCAATTTTTTGCATGCAATTCTTTGGGGAAAGCGGGTTGTTGCTTGCGCTTATCGCGAAAGTCGATGATTTGCATGTCAAGCCGCTAAGGTAAAAATAAACAAACACCAAAACAAATTAAATCTGTTTATTTTGTTATCAGCAGCTCAAATAAAATAAGTCCAAATAGAATCGCATCCTCGTAAAGGCTATATCACGTACAGTGGGTTAAAAGTTACCAGAAATTGAAAATAATTCACCGAAACTCTTGCCTAGGTTGCAGAAACTATTAAACTTTATCTAGTTGTTTTTATTTATAAAAATATTTGGAGATGCGCCTCAAATAATGTTGTAAGCGACAAGTAAAGAAAAAGGGTTTTGCAGGGAAAAGGCATATTTGGAATCTCCAGTTTGAGATAAATCCGTCAGATCTTCTAAAACCGTCTTCCAAAGGATATCGGCTACGCTTTCATTGAAAAAGATATCTACGGTCTCTTTGGTAGTCATAAGGAATACAACTTATTAGAACTTTTCTGACTCGAATAACTAAATGTTACTCATACGCCGTGTATGATCTACAAAAATGCACTATAATGGCAAAGATTCAAGATATATACAATTATTTTTTCTAGAAAAAATATTGTTACGCATTCTATTAAAATACTCTTGAAATTTGAATGTCCTTTTCTCGTGAATACGCTTTTTCAATATCCTAGTAGAGGATCCTGATATAATTATAAAAATTAAAATTTTTTCCATACACTGTGCTGTCGATGATTCAAAATCGAATTGAGTTAAAACAAGTAAGGAAGGCTGTCTTCGGCTGTGCTGAAGGCTATATCTAATCTAATCTTGGCTTTCGTCATTTATTGACGCTTCACCGCCTAGGCGATTTTAGCCGTTTCGTATCAAAGTACGCCAGTAATTCCTTTTTAGCTATAACTGACGTCAATTTGAAACCCCGAGGGAGTTCAAGTCATCCTCCACTTTTTGTTTCCATCTCAGTCGAGGCCTCCCCCTTCCTCTGTTGCCGAATTCGGGTGTCGATAGAACATGGCACAAGCAGCTGAACCTTTTGGACTGGAAAATGGAAGTGACTTAGATAAATTTTCGAGGTCCATTACAAAAAAAAAAAATAATTTTAAAGGAAAAAGAACAAGCTTTAAGTAAAAATTAAACATGTCCAAAATTGAAAAATGATATTTTTTTCTTACATAGCAGAACACTTTCACCAAATTTCATTCAAATCGAATTTTTAGGTGGTCTGCTTGAGGAAATTTGCCCCATATGTAGACAGAGATAGAGATCGGGATAGAGATACAACGCCTTTTTATAGTGAATTTTAAGCTGTACAGCTTGGTCGAAGGTAATTTATCGAAAAAATTACCGTTTACCTACGAGAAAAATTTGTAAAACCCTAAATGCTCACCTTTGCCCCCAAATAACTTTTTTACCACGCATGATATTAATGGGGACTTTTGAAGTTTTCTTTCTTTACCAAAATTTGGCTTTGTCGCAATTTTTGTTATTTCATATGTCTAATTTGACCGGAGATCAAAAAATATTATGCCATAAGTTTGGGACTCATATTCCAAATTTTATTTTTTACAGTCACAAACAAAAAAAATTGCATTAAATTGCGCATTTCGGGGGTGTCTGAATACGCGCCTGGTAATTAGTAACAATTGAAGCATCATCGCCAATAACGTTCTAAGTTAAAAAATCATAATTTGTGAGGATGTGTTATATAATCTCATTAATTTTTGAGATCCACGTTCCACATTCTGCTCTGAGTTGCTCTAAGTTGCTCGTTTTCTGCTCTAAGCTTCCCTGAACTGGTTTTGTTTCTTAACCCTAGAATCGTAACACAGTTTTACCCTACGTTAATGCTAATATACGTAAATTTTACGTACTACACCGTTTGGGGCAGTAATTTTAGATAAATGTTTAAGAAAAACCTGTGTTTCTTTTTTTGCTGATTTTATTAAATAAAAGTACAACGTTTTTTTGTTTTTAAAACTAAATAATAAGAATTTCTACATACATTCGTCGAATATTTTAATTTGGTGCTCACCACACAGGGCAGCTTCATTATATATTGAAAGAGATGTAGTTGCCAGCCGTTTTTTTTTTTAAATAGTTGCAAAGTTTCAAGTATAATGGTTCGCCTTTTGACGAAAAAGTTTAAGTAATTGCATTTTATTAGGTCTATCATAAAACTGTTCTTCAATTGTATAGAAAGTTTGGATAATAATACATACGTTAATGCTTAGACTACGTAATATTTACGTACACACTTTTTTTATAAGAACGATAAAAGCGAACCAGGAACTGACTATTGATTAATTATTTACTTTTTAATGTAACAATAAAATGAAGAAAGCACTGCCGAATGCTCACAGCTATACGGAATTGCGGTAAACTGTAACGGCACTTTTTATGATACATACACGTAAAATTTACGTATATTACCATTCTAGGGTTAAACAGAGCAAATACCTATATGTCAACTAAGAAAATTCCTTCCACCCTGTGCTTCCTATGAGTTGCCAAAGTTAGAGGTTTGTCAAATATTTTTTTTTTAATGTTGGGGCGAGTGGAGTAGTAACTGAGTTTTTGTTATTTGTTTTTATTTAATGTTTTTGCTGTATGCACCTTTAGGAAAAATAAAATATCTTTTATCTATGTTCCATAGAGTAGAACTAACAGGCTGACACGGGTTGAGGCTGAATAATGATGAATAATTACTTACTAATATTGTAGTATTGCCCTTTATATAACAACTTGAGCTCATATTGGCTCCTTTCAACAAAATTTAACCAGCAAATTAAGCATTTTTTATTGAAATCCACATAACAGAAATAAATAAATATCTCGACCCCAATTCCACCTAGTGGCAAGATTTTTTGTGGAACCATTTGTAGGTGACATATATCTTGAAAATGAGCCAAATCGATTATTAAATGCGGATCTTGTGTAAATATAGCGACAACAGCGCCACCTAGCTTTCTTTTAGATACACTTCAAATTATTTATAGGGAAAATATACTCATACTTTATTTAGATTAGAGATTTAGAATTTATGCCAAAAAAAAAATTCAGACCATTATGCAATGCTTAGATTTTGAACTATAACTGTTAATCGCGTTGTCTGCTGGGATCCTTGCTTTTTTTATGCATAAGTGTATTATAAATTATAGTTCTTAAATAGGCATAATGCTTAATACAGCAAAGCATTTTTTTCCTACAAACAATTTTTATACCTTTCATGAACATGAAATGGTATTATAACTTTGGTCCGATGTTTGTAAGTATGAGAAGAAGAAGAGATAGACCCAATAATAAGTATACCGTTATGATCAGGACGATGAGTTGATTCGATTTAGCCATGTCCGTCTGTCCGTCCGTCCGTCTGTCCGTCCGTCCGTCTGCCCGTCTGTTTGTACGCAAACTAGTCGCTCAATTTTAGAGATATCTCGATGAAATTTGGTATGGAGGCGTTATTTTATATGAGAATAATCATTCGTCGGAACCAGCAAGATCGGACCAAAACTACTCATAGCTAGTAACGTGAAACTTCAGAGGTAGAGATGTTTTTATATGCGAAATATCGATGTTGAAAATCATTGAGATGGGATAAATATTTCATATAGCTTCATTAGAATCGATTAATCCGATAAACGGATTTTGGGCTATAACTTCTGTAACTAAAGAGCTAGTAACGTGAAACTTTGAAGGTTTTGATATTTTTATATGTGAAATATCGATGTTGAAAATCATTGAGACTGGATAAATATTTCATATAGCTTCCATACAATCGATTGTTCGGATAAGCGGATTTCGGGCTATAACTACTGTAGTTATAAAGCTAGGAACGTGAAATTTTTTAAGTATTGCTATTTTTGGTGCAATGGAGTGTGGTTGCTAAGTGACCTTGCTCAATCCCGACTCTCGCGTCCTCGTTCGCGCACTCTGGGCAACGGGAGCTACCTCGGTTCGCGGCAGAAAGAGAGGGAGCCCCGGTGGGGCCACTCTGACATACTTGGTTTAAGGGCTCACCGAGGTTTTTGCGTAGCGTCTGTTCACCATGAGGTGCGGCTGCAAGCGGGCGTCTGTCTTGAAGCAAGCGGCTCGCTATATAAATGTGTAAATATTTTTCAAAAACCCCGAAACGGGTTGTGCGCTGGGTTTGGGACCCGCCACGTAAAAAACCTAATTCCAATGAAAACAAAATCAAAGCCTCGGATGAGAACCCCCTTTAATGTTGACGACCCGGCAAAACGAATAAGGCATAATGATTTGGATATTAGGGCATGTACCGGGAATGTCCGGACCCTTTCAAGGACGGTGCCGCTGCTCGACTGGTTGATGTCCTCGTAGGCGACATCACCGCCCTGCAGGAAATGCGATGGACGGGGCAAGGAAAGACGACCATCGGTCCTTGTGACGTAGACTACAGTGGAAAGACACGCGGCAAAGCGCGTGGTGTAGGATTCATAGAGCGTCTCGCTGCGATCCGCATCAAGGCGAGGTTTTTTCAACATAACATTTATCTGCGCCTATGCGCCGACTGAGGAGACGGACGACGCAGAGAAGGACTTCTTCTACGATAAACTTGAACAGACTTATGATCGCTGCCCCCAGCATGATATCAAAATCGTGCTCGGCGACTTTAATGCCAAGGTGGGCAAGGAGGAGTCTTTGGTCCTACAGTTGGAAAATTCAGTCTCCACGATATAACATCCCCCAACGGCACTAGGTTGATTGACTTCGCCTCGGCTCGCAATATGGTCATCAGTAGTAGCAGGTTCCAGCATAAGCGAATACACCAAACCACATGGCTGTCCCCTGATCAAAGAACTAGAAACCAGATTGATCATGTCTTGATTGGCGGCAGACATAGCTCCACCGTTCTGGGCGTGCGTACACTGCGTTGTCCCAATATTGACTCTGACCATTATCTTGTCGCAGCCAAGATACGCACACGCCTCTGTGCAACGAAGAAAGTGCGCACAGTAACTGAAGGAAAGTTTGACGTCGAGAAGCTGCGCATGACACAGACAGCTGATAATTTCACAACTCGACTCTCACACCTGCTTACAGAGGGCAATCCTCGACCTAACGATGTAACCGAGCAATGGAAGCATATCTCTCACTCATTGCGTACCGCCGCTGAGGCCACTATAGGGTTACCGCGAGCCCGCAAGAACAACTGGTACGATGAGGAATGCAAAACTGCCTCGAAAAAAAGGGACGCTGCCTACAAGGAGACGTTTCGAACGGGCGCAACCCGCAGTGTATGGCAACAATATCGTGAGGCAAAGAAGGAAGAGAGACACCTTTTCAGAAAAAAGAAAAGTGAGGCCGAAAGGCGTGAGTGTGAGGAGCTTGAGATGCTGGCTGACAGGAATGATGCCCGAAAATTCTATGAAAAGATCCGGCGGATAACGGAAAGTTTTAAGACCGGGGCAAGCTCCTGTAAGGACAATAATGGCGACCTGGTAACCGACGTACAAAGTGTACTTAAATTATGGAGGGAGCACTTCTCCTCACTGCTAAATTGCGAGGGAGACGTCGAACCCGATACTCCAATCCCTGACGATGGAAAAGTCATCCCACCACCTGACTATGATGAAGTGAGGATAGCTATATCCCGGCTCAAAAACAACAAAGCGCCTGGAAAAGACGGACTACCCGCCGAGCTGTTCAAACACGGAGGCGAAGAGCTGGTAAAAAGCATGCATCAGCTCTTATGCAGAATATGGTCAGACGAATGCATGCCTCCGGATTGGAATTTAAGTGTGCTTTGCCCAATCCACAAGAAAGGCGATCCCGCTAACCGCACCAACTACCGCGGAATTAGTCTTCTTAAAATTGCATATAAGGTTCTTTCTAGCGTGTTGTGTGAAAGGCTGAAGCCCATCGTAGACAAACTGATTGGACCTTATCAGTGTGGCTTTAGACCTGGTAAGTCTACCATCGACCCGATTTTCACGATACGCCAAATCCTGGAGAAGACCCATGATAAAAGAATCGACACACACCATCTCTTTGTCGATTTCAAAGCCGCTTTTGACAGCGCAAAAAGGAGTTGCCTGTATGCCGCCATGTCTGAATTTGACTTCCCTGCAAAGCTTATACGGCTTTGCCAAATGACGTTGAGCAATACTAACAGCTCCGTCAGAGTCGGGAAGGACCTCTCTGAGCCATTTGAAACCAAACGAGGCTTCAGACAGGGCGACTCCCTTTCGTGCGATTTCTTCAATCTGATGCTGGAGAAGATAATTCGAGCAGCAGAGCTAAACCGCAATGGTACAATCTTTTACAAGAGCGTGCAATTGCTGGCGTATGCCGATGATATTGATATCATTGGCCTTAACAACCGCGCCGTAAGCGCTGCCTTCTCTGGACTGGATAAGGAAGCGAAAAAAGTGGGTCTTGCCTTGAACAAGGACAAGACGGAGTATTTGCTGTCATCAAAGAAAGAATCGGCGCACCTGCGCCTTGGCAGCCATGTCACTGTTGATAGTTACAAATTTGAAACTGTGAGGGACTTCGTCTATTTGGAAAATAATATCAGTCTAGAAATCCAGCGGAGAATCACTCTTGCCAACAAGTGCTACTTTGGACTGAGTAGGCAATTGAGAAGTAAAGTTCTCTCTCGAAGAACAAAGATCACGCTCTTTAAGTCTCTCATCATACCTGTCCTGATGTATGGCTCAGATTCATGGACAATGTCAAGAGAAGATGAGATGACCCTTGGAGTATTTGTGAGAAAAGTTCTCCGGAAGATTTATGGTCCTTCCGGTGATGCCAACGGCGAGTATCGAAGGAAATTTAACGATGAGCTGTACGAGCTCTACGCAGATCTGAACATAGTCCAGCGAATTAAAGCCCAAAGACTCCGCTGGCTGGGCCATGTTATGCGAATGGACAAAGAAGCTCCACCACAGAAAGTTTTCCTATCGTCGCCTGAATTCGGCAGCAGAGGAAGGGGAGGCCTCGACTGAGATGGAAACAACAGGTGGAGGATGACGTGAACTCCCTTGGGGTTTCCAATTGGCATCAGTTATCGCTAAAAAGGAATGACTGGCGTGCTTTGATATGCAACGGCCAAAATGATGATGAGGATGATTGATATTTTTATTTGTGAAATATCGATGTTGAAACTCATTGAGATGTGATAAATATTTTACATAGCCCCCATACAATCGATTGTTCCGATAAACGGATTTTGGGCTATAACTCCTATAATTATATAGGTAGGGTCGTGAAATTTCGTAACTTTTGCTCCGTTAGAAAGTGGAATGTCGATGTTAAAAATCATGAGATTGGACCAACAAAACACATCGCCCCCATATAATCGATAGCTCCAATAATTTCGGTATGAGCTAAAGTTAAATTCACACGGGCTGTACTGGGGATCGAACAGTGAAAATCGTGACGCTTATTCATGAAAGGTATATAGCCTTCGGCACAGCTGAAGACAGCTTTTCTTACTTGTTTTTTTTTTTTTTTTGTGATTAATCCCAAAACGGAATCGCCTAACGTAATTTTCAGTTTTCAAAAGAAAATATTACATTTCATTCGCGGTTTTTTTTTTCATTCATTTATATTTACTACCAATTATTTAGAGTCCTTTATTGTGGCAAATCCCCAAAATAATACCGCAAATGCATTGGGCGTATACCACGCCTCCTATGGTAGTTGAAATATTACGTTCACTTTACCACAGTTTTTAGACAAGTTTTCAAATCGCCTAAATGCGAGAACAAGCTATGGAAGAAAATAGAAATATTTAGTTGTTATACAAATACAAACATGCATACATATTTATGTAAAAAAGCAAAATTGGAATATGCATTCATGTCGCATCAAATGGTGTAGGTAATGTATTGCAGAAATATGCGTGGGCGTTGTAGAAATTGCAAATGAAAATGCGTCGCCAACATTATTGTCGCCAAGCTTTGATTGTTGTTGTGTTTTGGAGTAAATGTATAGTTCTGGTAGTAAAAGTGGGTGTACGTTTTACTCTGGCCAACACATGCAATTAGAATGACAAACGCCAAGGGCGCAGCTGGTTAAGAGGAGTGGGACTAAATGGTAAAAAAAACGAGTCAAATAGGGTGAAAACAATTCATCTTAAAGTGCTGAGTTGTCGGAAGTATAGGCACGCCGATCTGCACAGGAGAAAACGCGACATAGGCTGAACCCATATACAGCGGTTTTGTGTAAGTAAATTGATCTTTCAGGAGGGTGGCAAGACCTCCACAACTTCTTCACTAAAGTGAAGTTCCCCAAATATAGGAAAAAATAAATAAATTGCGGTTAGGTGGCAAAAATACCTTTAATTTGATACCTATATTGAATATCTAGCTCTATATTTAAAAAAATGTGATAGGTTGCAACCGTGTAAACCACCCTAAGTTTCAACACCCATTTATATAATCTTAGAATGAATCAAATTGTCTAAATGCCAAATTTTATCCAAATCGGTCAAGCAGTTCACGATATATACAAAAAAAAAAAATCGCGGTTAGGTGGCAACCCTAAGTAGCAACCCTGCCTGAAATTGTCATATTTGCAATACGGATGAACATACCTTTCATTTGATACCTTGACATATCTTGCTCTATATTTAAGAAATATGCGGATAGGTGGCAACCCTTTAAACTGCCCAAAGTGGCAACACCCATGTATATAATATTAGAATGATAAAATTGTCTATATGCCAAAATTTATTCAAAGCGGTCAAACGGTTCCCGAGACATACCAAAAATACATAAATTGCGGTTAGGTACATAGTAACCCTGCTTGAAATGATCTTATTTAGAATAAAGTCGAAAATGCCTTTCATTTGATACCCATATTGGCATATCTAGCTCTATACTTAAAAAACATTGGGATAAGTGGCAACCCTGCAAACCGCCATAAGTATTTAATATTTATTATTAAGCCAATTAAAACACAAAATCTTATAGGCTAAGTAGAAATAGGTATATAGTTACTGTAAGTACATATATTAATAGTATAAAAAAGTAAGTTTACTTATAAAAAGAATTTATAGTACTTAAAAATCGATCTGTTGAACAAGAAAAATCTATTTCCAAATAGTTAGTAATTCTATTAAACTCAACCAGGGATCTAGTAATTGGTGCATTGATAAAGAGCTTTAAAAAGACGAACATGGAAGAATTCAGAGCATCTAAGGGCTCTAGCCCTCAAGGAGCATGGGGCAGTCCGTTGCAACACGAAAGACGTCGAAAATAAACGACAGAGTTAAAATTATTCTTCTATTCTGCAGCGATTTTAAGTTGATCAGAAGGCATCTCGCTTCATAGGGCGGGATGGGCTCAGAAAAGCGTAACTTTCGCAAAGCAAAATACAGAAATACTTTCTGGGTCCGTTCAATTCTAGCAATATGGCATTGATAATACGGCGACCAAATGAAACAGGCGCACTCAAGTTTGGAGCGCACAAACGCTGAATATAAGAGTTTTAGCGTATACGGGTCACAAAACTCCGTGCTATGACCCCTAACAAATGCAAGCATGCCATACGCTTTAGAGATACAAAGATTAATATGACTTGCGAAACTAAATTTGGAATCAAAAATTACTCCCAGATCTTTCATTTCACTTACCCGTGACAGGCGCGAGTTAGATAAGTGATATGTGCTAACAATGACATTAGCGCGTTTTGAAAAAGTAATATGAAAACACTTTTTTAAGTTTAGGGTCAACCCATTATTATAACACCATGAACTTAATTTATCCAAATCTAGCTGCATCAATTCAGAGTCATGCTGACTGTAAATAGGAGAGTAAATTTTTAGATCATCCGCAACACCCCTGAATTCTGCTCGGCCTAACTATTACAATTTGTGCAATGTTAGCTAGATCCTAGAATTTCACCAGCTATTTGATTTGCACAGCTAAACATCGTGGTGAAAATCGCCTACATCTGAAAGTCGGCTACAATTTCTATTTCCGTTGCATAATTTCTGTTGCATCATCAGCCATTTTCTCAAATTTCACTCTCAATCAAAACTTCATATCGCCGCCTAAGAAGTTAACTTCAAAAATAAATGATTAACCCACCAAGTAAGTTAGCACTATCGTGAAGCGAAGAAAAGAAGTTACACCTATTTAGGAAAAACACACGTGATGTTGAAAGGTGTTGGTGTGAGGAGCTTGAGATGCTGGCTGGCATTTCTGGTGATTAAGTAACCGATTTTCAGAGCGTGTGCAAGTTATGGAGGGGACACTTCTCATTGTTTTTAAAACCTTCGTCCATACCGGGACCACTTTCGTATTAATTAAGCATGGTGTTCTATACTTATCATTTTTTTAGACACCTTACTGTACCTACGTCCAGGTCCCACTTTATTGCAGTGTGTGTGATTTTTTAGAAGCTGCTGACTTCTTTCCAAACTTTTGGACTATCAAACAACTTTTCTATGACATTATGCTCTTTGCTCGAGCACTTCTCCCTCCGGACTCAATCGCGAGCATTGAAGAAAGTGTGCTTAGCATTGCATTGCCCTTGTCTCCTACCTCTCCCATTCTATATATGCAAGAATTTTTTGAAGTAACCGTTACCCAAATTCTTCTGTATAATAGTTCACCAAGATATCAGCAGAAAAACGTTCAGACCCTGGCTGGGAAACTCGACACCGAGACAGACTAAAACTTTAGTGAAGTAAAATACCATTTTCTCATTTTGGAGCCTTGTGTTTGGTCTTCCCAATCACAAGTAATGCGATCCCTCAAATCACAACAGACTGCTTGATTTGACACGGTTTTTTTTTTTCTAAAATATAAGTTCGGCTCCAGACCTAGTTATTTCTTAACAATCGGATGTTCACGATACCCAATAAATGGACAATACTTCTGTATTTTGTGTATTTTGGTCTCCCTAAAAATTAGATCGGTCAAAGTGATAGTGCTGGAACTCCTTCAACCTCATTGTTCGCCCCCTTGCGGGAAATGCGCAAATATTAAATACAATTTTTTAAATTTTTACTGTTGGTTTTTGCATTTCATCACCAATGACCGAATGCAATTAAGGTTTGCTGCTTCTTTGTTGAAAGTGCGCGCCCTAAGTTGCAGCAGCAGCAACGAATAATGCAATTTTATTGCTACATTTTTGGCAAAAAGTAGCAACAAGCAAAAGCAAAACCGAAGTATTGCGAGCAGTTAAACAACAACATTGAATTATATGGCCACCAGCACTTTCACACACACACAAAGCGATTAGCGTTGCAATAAATTTGAAAATGTTGCAAGTTTGGCAAACAAGCAGCAAGTTTATGTGGCACAGCACATTTGAATTTTTTAATATTCGTAAATTTTACGTCGCTAAAATTTTACTTTAACGATTTTTTAATGTTTTTATGTTTTTTTTTTTGTGACATTATTTTGATGGCACAAACAGCTGCCTATACATGGCTATATTAGTTGAAATTATCGCTTAAATTAAGTGATTTGAAATTAATGATTGCAACATTTGCCCAGAGGTGGGGTCTTGCTAACATTTTTAAAAGTTCGAAATGTATGTATGTATGCACCAGTATGCCTGGTCGTGAATAAAAACAAACCTATATTGGCAAAAGAAAAGTTAGAATGATGGCATTTTTTTTCAAAGTTAATTTTCGCAAAGTTAATTTCCTTTTAATTTTTGAAACTTTTTTTACATACTCTTAATGTTGAAGCTCTGAAGCTTCCAAAATCGTAAGCCATGTGCGATTATCTTAACTATTAAAATAATTACAGCCATTTAAAAATGACTGAGATTTGTACTAATGCACACATTTTAAAATGTTCATGGCACTAAAAATTCGTTCAACCTCCGCATTACTGAGTGGTAATACCAAAAAACTAAACACAAATTAGTACAAGTAACATTTTGAGTAAAAATGGCTAGAAAAAGCCGCGAAGCTAAACCGAAAATTATGAGGCTAAAGAACATACCTACTGTACATACCTACTTATTCAGTAATTTTACGTTATGTCTTTATTGTGACCTGCACTTTCCGAAATGAAATTATTTCAACAGCTAAACGTTACATTTTTTTTCGAGATTACTATATTATTTAGATTTGTTGAAGATACTGATCATAGAATACATTCAGGTAAATGTTCCTCACTCTCATATCGACGTTCCATACGAAAACTAACACCAAAAATTTTGTGTCTGTCGAAAAATCGACAAAATTTATTTTTTTTACAGAAACAAAAAACATCCCTATCCCTATCCCTATCCCTATCCCTATCCCTATCCCTATCCCTATCCCTATCCCTATCCCTATCCCTATCCCTATCCCTATCCCTATCCCTATCCCTATCCCTATCCCTATCCCTATCCCTATCCCTATCCCTATCCCTATCCCTATCCCTATCCCTATCCCTATCCCTATCCCTATCCCTATCCCTATCCCTATCCCTATCCCTATCCCTATCCCTATCCCTATCCCTATCCCTATCCCTATCCCTATCCCTATCCCTATCCCTATCCCTATCCCTATCCCTATCCCTATCCCTATCCCTATCCCTATCCCTATCCCTATCCCTATCCCTATCCCTATCCCTATCCCTATCCCTATCCCTATCCCTATCCCTATCCCTATCCCTATCCCTATCCCTATCCCTATCCCTATCCCTATCCCTATCCCTATCCCTATCCCTATCCCTATCCCTATCCCTATCCCTATCCCTATCCCTATCCCTATCCCTATCCCTATCCCTATCCCTATCCCTATCCCTATCCCTATCCCTATCCCTATCCCTATCCCTATCCCTATCCCTATCCCTATCCCTATCCCTATCCCTATCCCTATCCCTATCCCTATCCCTATCCCTATCCCTATCCCTATCCCTATCCCTATCCCTATCCCTATCCCTATCCCTATCCCTATCCCTATCCCTATCCCTATCCCTATCCCTATCCCTATCCCTATCCCTATCCCTATCCCTATCCCTATCCCTATCCCTATCCCTATCCCTATCCCTATCCCTATCCCTATCCCTATCCCTATCCCTATCCCTATCCCTATCCCTATCCCTATCCCTATCCCTATCCCTATCCCTATCCCTATCCCTATCCCTATCCCTATCCCTATCCCTATCCCTATCCCTATCCCTATCCCTATCCCTATCCCTATCCCTATCCCTATCCCTATCCCTATCCCTATCCCTATCCCTATCCCTATCCCTATCCCTATCCCTATCCCTATCCCTATCCCTATCCCTATCCCTATCCCTATCCCTATCCCTATCCCTATCCCTATCCCTATCCCTATCCCTATCCCTATCCCTATCCCTATCGCTATCGCTATCCCTATCGCCATCCCTATCCCTATCCCTATCCCTATCCCTATCCCTATCCCTATCCCTATCCCTATCCCTATCCCTATCCCTATCCCTATCCCTATCCCTATCCCTATCCCTATCCCTATCCCTATCCCTATCCCTATCCCTATCCCTATCCCTATCCCTATCCCTATCCCTATCCCTATCCCTATCCCTATCCCTATTGGGTGTTTACAAAAGTGAGACGTGTTTACAAAAGCTCCTAATAAAAAATTTAATTTTGTAACTAAAACAAAGTGTAACAAGTGCTTTTGCATGTATTGCTGCTGTTTATCCACCAGTGCTGTGTGTAAGTTGAACCAAGGTGCTATACGAGAGCAAACAGTTGAAAAATAAACAATTAATTAAAACAATTAATATATGCAAATATACGCAACAACAAAAAGTGCTTTGCATATTCTTTTATCCATATTTGCCGCGAAGGCGGCTGAATCAGCTGATGCTGACAGCTGTCACACACAGGTGTGGAACGTAAGCTCGTTACCAAGGACACGAACCCTAAATAATTATAGGTGCTTAGTCTAGTAAAGACAAAAACCAAGGCTGGTATATGCCAAATATATGTCAAATCTCTATAAGTCGCTATATAGGCAAATAAATCAGCTGATTGGTAGAGTGTAGGTAGACAAATGATATCAAGATGAGCTCCCCGAGTACAATAATTGATTCTATTAACTCAATCGCAGGAGAAATAAGAAAGCAATTACAAGACTCTGGAAATATTAAACGAGAAATTAAAAACGCTATCACAAACGAAATAGTAAAGCTAGTTGCTCTTGTTCCCCTTATTGAGACTCTAAGTAACTCAGTTAGTCCTACCGGCGAGTCAATCACTACTACCGGAGATATAAGATCAATACTGCGTGAAGAAATTGCCCTTATAAAAGATTCCCTGACCCAATGCGCTAAGCCGATAACACCCATTGTTAGTTATGCAAACATTGTTGCTCGAAATAACACCCCAAATGAGTCAGCAGCCAAACCTAGCTTAGTTATAAGCGCATCATCTGAAACGAATGCCAATCATTCGGATGTAATTAAAGCTTTTCGTGGAGGAATTTCTTTTAAAAATACAAATTTTGCGCCAGCTAAAATTATCCCAGTGTCAAACAATAAGGTACGTGTTGAATTTGACAATGCAGAACAACGCGACTTAACTATGCAAAAGTTATCTGGAGTTACCTCTCTAAACACAGAAAAAGCAAGAAACAGAAACCCTTTAGTCATTTTAAAAGGCATACCTAAAGACATTGAGCAGACTGAGCTAGTAGAAATTATAAAAATGCAAAACTCTGATATACGCGCAGAGGCCAAAGATAATGAGCACATTAGGATGCGCTTTGGAAAGAAAAACAGAAGGAACCCTGAACTACTGTACAATGCTGTGCTCGAAGTTACACCCAAGATTCGCAATATTATGGTGACCTTAGGTCGACTAAACGTAGATTATATGAGAGTTAACGTGTCAGACTTCAGTACTTTTGTTCAATGTTTTAGATGCCTCAGGTTTGGCCACACCCGTAATAAATGTAATTCCCCATGCGCATACTGTTCCCATTGTGCAAATGCCCAACACGAGCATGCTAACTGTCCATACAAAGATATAAAAGAAAAACTAAAATGTCTAAACTGCTCATTGAGAAATACAAAAACAAACAGCAGTTGTGACGAAAAACACTCAGCCACAAGTGACAAGAAATGCCCACAAATAAAACTCATGCAGCAACGAATGCACTCCCGCACTAACTATGGCTGCTAAACCCTTAAGTTTTATACAAGCCAATGTAAACCACTGCAAAACTGCACATAACGAGCTCATGAAATACTTCTTTGAAAAACCGATTGACATAGCTTTAATATCTGAGCCATACACAAGTAACGCCAATAAAGTAGAATCACTGACCTCAGCCTCTGTATATCAGTTTGAAACAGAAAACCGTAAAATTAAGTCCTGCATTGTTATCAAAAGTGTAATGGAGTGTGGTTGCTAAGTGACCTTGCTCAATCCCGACTCTTGCGTCCTCGTTCGTGCACTCTGGGCAACGGGAGCTACCTAGGCTCGCGGCAGAAAGAGAGGGAGCCCCGGTGGGGCCACTCTGACATACTTGGTTTAAGGGCTCACCGAGGTTTTTGCGCAGCGTCTGTTCACCATGAGGTGCGGCTGCAAGCGGGCGTCTGTCTTGAAGCAAGCGGCTCGCTATATAAATGTGTAAATATTTTCCAAAAACCCCGAAACGGGTTGTGCGCTGGGTTTGGGACCCGCCACGTAAAAAATTTAGTCCAATGAAAAATAAATTAAAGCCTCGGATGAGAACCCCCTTTAATGTTGACGACCCGGCAAAACGAATAAGGCATAATGATTTGGATATTAGGGCATGTACCGGGAATGTCCGGACCCTTTCAAGGGACGGTACCGCTGCCCGACTGGTTGATGTCCTCGTTAACGCAAAGGCTGACATCACCGCCCTGCAGGAAATGCGATGGACGGGACAAGGAAAGACGACCATCGGACCTTGTGACGTATACTACAGTGGCCAGACACGCGGCAAAGCGCGTGGTGTAGGATTCGTGGTGGGAAAGAGACTTCGCCGCCAAGTACTAGCGTTCACCCCCGTGGACGAGCGTCTCGCTGCGATCCGCATCAAAGCGAAATTTTTCAACATAACATTTATCTGCGCCTATGCGCCGACTGAGGAGACGGACGACGCAGAGAAGGACTCCTTCTACGATAAACTTGAACAGACTTATGATCGCTGCCCCCAACATGATATCAAAATCG
Source organism: Campiglossa producta (assembly GCA_964058755.1). Classification (NCBI taxonomy): domain Eukaryota; kingdom Metazoa; phylum Arthropoda; class Insecta; order Diptera; family Tephritidae; genus Campiglossa; species Campiglossa producta. The sequence continues at coordinate 38,951,404 of CAXKVI010000001.1, forward strand.
TGCTCGGCGACTTTAATGCGAAGGTGGGCAAGGAAGGAGTCTTTGGTCCAACAGTTGGAAAATTTAGTCTCCATGATATAACATCCCCCAACGGCACTAGGTTGATTGATTTCGCTGCTGCTCGCAATATGGTCATCAGTAGTACCAGGTTTCAGCATAAACGAATACACCAAGCCACATGGCTGTCTCCTGATCAAAGAACAAGAAACCAGATTGATCATGTCATGATCGACGGCAGACATAGCTCCACCGTTCTGGACGTGCGTACCCTTCGTGGTCCCAATATCGACTCGGACCATTATCTTGTTGCAGCCAAGATACGCACACGCCTCTGTGTAGCAAAGAAAGTGCGCACAGTAACGGAAGGAAAGTTTGACGTCGAGAAGCTGCGCACGACACAGACAGCTGACAATTTCTCCACTCGACTCTCACACCTGCTATCGGAGAGCAATCCTCGACCTAACGATGCAACCGAGCAATGGAAGCATATCTCTCACTCATTACGTACCGCCGCTGAGGCCACTATAGGGTTCCAGCGAGCCCGCAAAAACAACTGGTACGATGAGGAATGCAGCACTGCCTCGGACAAAAAGGACGCTGCCTACAGGCAGACGTTGCGAACGGGCGCAACCCGCAGTGTATGGCAACGCTATCGTGAGGCAAAGAAGGAAGAGAGACGCCTTTTCAGAAAAAAGAAACGTGAGGCCGAAAGGCGTGAGTGTGAGGAGCTTGAGATGCTGGCTGACAGGAATGATGCCCGAAAATTCTATGAAAAGATCCGGCGGATGACGGAAGGTTTTAAGACCGGGGCAAGTTCCTGTAAGGACAATAATGGCGACCTGGTAACCGACGTACAGAGTGTACTTAAATTATGGAGGGAGCACTTCTCCTCACTGCTAAATTGCGAGGGAGACGTCGAACCCGATACCCCAATCCCTGACGATGGAAAAGTCGTCCCACCACCTGACTATGATGAAGTGAGGATAGCTATATCCCGGCTGAAAAACAACAAAGCGCCTGGAAAAGACGGACTGCCCGCCGAGCTGTTCAAACACGGAGGCGAAGAGCTGGTAAAAAGCATGCATCAGCTCTTATGCAGAATATGGTCAGACGAGTGCATGCCTCCAGATTGGAATTTAAGTGTGCTCTGCCCAATCCACAAGAAAGGCGATCCCGCTAACCGCACCAACTACCGCGGAATCAGCCTTCTTAATATCGCGTATAAGGTTCTTTCTAGCGTATTGTGTGAAAGACTGAAGCCCATCGTAGACAAGCTGATTGGACCTTATCAGTGTGGCTTTAGACCTGGTAAGTCTACCATCGACCAGATTTTCACGATACGCCAAATCCTGGAGAAGACCCATGATAAAAGAATCGACACACACCATCTCTTTGTCGATTTCAAAGCCGCTTTTGACAGCGCAAAAAGGAGTTGCCTGTATGCCGCCATGTCTGAATTTGACTTCCCTGCAAAGCTTATACGGCTTTGCCAAATGACGTTGAGCAATACTAACAGCTCCGTCAGAGTCGGGAAGGACCTCTCTGAGCCATTTGAAACCAAACGAGGCTTCAGACAGGGCGACTCCCTTTCGTGCGATTTCTTCAACCTGATGCTGGAGAAGATAATTCGAGCAGCAGAGCTAAACCGCAATGGTACAATCTTTTACAAGAGCGTGCAATTGCTGGCGTATGCCGATGATATTGATATCATTGGCCTTAACAACCGCGCCGTAAGCGCTGCCTTCTCTGGACTGGATAAAGAAGCGAAAAAAGTGGGTCTTGCGGTCAACGAGGACAAGACGAAGTATTTGCTGTCATCAAAGAAAGAATCGGCGCACCTGCGCCTTGGCAGCCACGTCACTGTTGATAGTTACAAATTTGAAACTGTGAGGGACTTCGTCTATTTGGGAACCAGCATTAACACCGAAAATAATATCAGTCTAGAAATCCAACGGAGAATCACTCTTGCGAACAAGTGCTACTTTGGACTGAGTAGGCAATTGAGAAGTAAAGTCCTCTCTCGAAGAACAAAGATCGCGCTCTATAAGTCTCTCATCATACCTGTCCTGATGTATGGCTCAGATTCATGGACAATGTCAAGAGAAGATGAGATGGCCCTTGGAGTATTTGAGAGAAAAGTTCTCCGGAAGATTTATGGTCCTTCCCGTGATGCCGACGGCGAGTATCGAAGGAGATTTAACGATGAGCTGTACGAGCTTTACGCAGATCTGACCATAGTCCAGCGAATTAAAGCCCAAAGGCTCCGCTGGCTGGGTCACGTCATGCGAATGGACAAAGAAGCTCCAGCCCAGAAGGTTTTCCAATCGTCACCCGAATTCGGCAGCAGAGGAAGGGGGAGGCCTCGACTGAGATGGAAACAACAGGTGGAGGATGACTTGAACTCCCTTGGGGTTTCCAATTGGCGTCAGTTATCGCTAAAAAGGAATGACTGGCGTGCTTTGATAGGCGACGGCCAAAATCGCTTAGGCGGTTAAGCGCCAATAAATGATGATGATTGTTATCAAAACCTTGGTAGGCGCTGTTCTTGGCATATCACAATACTCCACTCCAAACCTTGCTGTGATTAAAGTATGCATCGGTCAACGGTCTCTATATATTGCCAACGCTTACGTAGAACCAGGAACAGATAAATACGATACCTTCCATGCCATTAACTTCTTTCTATCAAAAACGTCTTCATCGATGCAAATATTGGCAGGTGACCTCAATGGATGGCATTCTCTCTGGGGCTCTAAATCAGAAAATACCAACGGGACAACCATTGCGAGCATAATGGCCTCGAACTCCATGTCAGTTTGCAACAACGGCGTAGTCCCCACATTCAACGCAATACGGCATGGAACTAGGGCCAGCTCGATTGTGGATATTACGCTAGCGTCGGAAAACCTCATTAATCGCATAGTAGACTGGCAGGTGAACATTGATGCTATGCAAAATTCAGACCATAGTGCAGTTACATTTAAAATTCGAAACGATGCCCCTGTAAGTACTTCCGGAAGCCCATCTACTTACCTTTATAAAAGCAAAGCGGCAAACTGGAGTGTTTTTAACAAAATACTAGAAGAGAGTATAACGAGAAGAGGGATATCAGACACAAACTTTGTTACTGTTACTCCCGATGAGTTGGAAAACTCTGTAAAGAATATCAATGAGGCTATAACTGAAGCATGCCAGGCGTCTATGAAGAGGCGCAAGGGTATAAAAACTTATAATCCCTGGTGGAACAGTAATCTGCAGTCACTAAAAGAAAAGTGCATTAAGCTCCATCATAAACTGAATAGACTGTCTAGAGCAAAAAAGCCAACAGGAGACGCTGCAAAAGAGCATGCTCTAGCAAAAAGTGAGTATGCTAATGCTCTTAAAGAAGCATCAATAAACAATTTTCGAGAATACTGTAATAAGCAAGGAAAGGAAGACGTCTGGTCTCTCACTAACAGATTAATAAAAGATGCTCCTTCTCATCGGCCCCCAAGAACACTCCGTAAGGACGACGTATACACAGAAACGAGCCTCGAAACCGCACAAGCTTTACTCCAGCACTTTTATCCTGACGACGAAGCCGATAAAAACCAACATCAAATTTTACTGCGCAGCCAAACGGCAAGAAATCCAGCCACTCAAAATGATGTAGAGTTCTCCGAAGAAGAAGTTTTGGAAGCCCTAACTACAATGAAACCTAACAGAGCCCCTGGTATAGATCACTTCACCTCCGACATATGTATCGCTTTCGCGACACCCCATATCACTTTGCTGACCTCGGTGTACAATGCCTGTCTGCGAATTGGATATTTCCCAAAACTCTGGAAAGAAGCCTACGTCAAGATTCTACCAAAGGGCAGCAAACTCGACATGAATAGTTTGTCATCATATCGACCCATTGGGCTTCTTCCAATCCTGGCTAAAACCCTCGAAAAATTATTTACAAGCAGGCTTGCTTTTCACTTAGGAAGGTCTCAGCTACTTTCGCAAAATCAATTTGGATTTCGCGAGAAAACGTCAACAGTAGAGGCGCTTCGAAATGCTATCAAGCAAATCGAAAACTGCAAACAACGGAAGATGCAAATAATATGCGTTTCTCTAGATATTAAAGCTGCCTTTGACAATGCCTGGTGGCCGATGTTACTAGCACAACTGCAAAAATACAAAGTCCCATTAAATATATACAAGCTCATATGTAGTTACCTCGAAGAAAGGATAGTCTCACTTGATTACGGAGATGCCACGGTCAAAAAGAAAATGACCAAGGGCTGTGTTCAAGGCTCCGTGTGTGGTCCAACGTTTTGGAACATAATCCTGGATGAACTGCTTGACATACCTTTACCCAGTGGATGTTCTATCCAAGCATTTGCTGATGACGTTTTGCTTTTAGTCAGGGCCAAGTCAGTCATCGAACTAGAAAACAATACTAATACAGCTCTTAACATAATAAACCAATGGGGAAAAAACGCTAAGCTAGTATTTGGAGTGGCGAAAACGAAAACAATGGCTTTTACGAGGTCTGCCAAAACAGCAAGAATAGTAATGGATGGTAGTCCACTCAATTTCACAAATGAAATGAAATTACTTGGTGTCGTAATAGACGAAAATTTAAAATTTGCTGCACATGCGAAATACATAATAGAGAAAGCCCAAAGAATTTTTAAAAATTTATGCAATTTTGTACGGCCAACATGGGGGGTTCACCCCGAAAATGTTGTCATCATCTACCAGCAAGTCATAGAACCGACAATCACTTATGCTGCAGGCGTATGGGGTAAAGCAACAAATCTTTACTATATTCGTAAATTACTCAGAAAATTTCAAAGGCAATTCGCTATTCGAGCCATTAGAGCGTTTCATACTGTCTCGGCAACTTCCGCACTGGCACTTGCTGGATTCACACCACTACACCTTAAAATAGCAGAGATAATGAAGATAGACGAGGTCAAAACAACTAGCACATTAAACCTACCGACACATGACACTGAAGCAAGTCTCCAGAAACGATTGAAACAACATCATCTACTGCATCCAGCTGTCCGGCGATCAATCGTGTATAAAACAGTGGAGTCACAACAGCAAATAAATGCTATCAACAATGCTAATTTGACTCAAATCTACACAGATGGAAGCAAGTTTGAGACCGGGGACTGTGGAGCAGCGTATGTTATCCGCTATCCAACCGGCCAATGGGAACATAAAATGCTTAAACTCCACGAAAGTTGCAGCATATTTCAAGCCGAAGCACTTGCAATCGATACGGCCCTAGAATGGGTAGAATTGTGTTTAACCGTAAACCGGACTCAAATATTCTCTGATAGCATGTCCTGCCTAGAAGCCATAAGAAATAGGAGCAATGACATGCCACTCATAGCCTCTATACACGAGCGTCTTTATCGACTCACCGAGCGTAGCAATATTGAATTCTTCTGGGTCAAGGCTCACGTGGGAGTAGAAGGAAACGAGCTGGCTGATCGGTATGCCAAACAAGCGGCAACAGAACCGGGCGAAATTAAATTCTCAAATTTCCCAATGAGCTATGCCAAACATCAAATCCGTTTAGAAACAGCAGCATTATGGCAAAGTGAATACGACGAAGCAACTACAGGTAGCACAACAAAAATACACTTCAAATCTCCAAAGGAAGCGCAAACTTATGCAAAAGCCTTCGGCATATGCTTTGAAATGACCCAAGTACTCACTGGGCATGGTTACCATAAGGAATACTTGAAACGTTTCAAAATAATAGAAAGCGACACTTGCCCCTGTGATCAGGAGACAATCCAAACACTGAACCACCTGGTACAGGACTGTCCCCGGTATGCCAGACTAAGACACTGCCACACGACACTGTGCGAAAGATTCCAGGTATCACCTTTTAACGTAATGGCAATTAGCGCCGAAAAAGCGCTATCAGAATCATACAAAAACTTTGTTTACCATATAATCAATACTCTTAAGGATTTTAATGAAATGTAAAGTTATAAACCCAAACTAAGGTTACAATTCTTATTTATTATTTTATTTTATTTTATTTTATTTTTTTTTTATAAATATTTTATATTATAAATGTATGTTTGCTTTAAAGCCTGTATCCATTCGCAGGCCTTATTATCTCAGCCTAATATTATATAATTACATATACTACTCATTAATTGAACAACATTGAAATATTTTATATACCAAGTGTATCCATATATTGTTAAGAAACGAAAAGAGATAATAAACTTCCCCAAAACGTGGATAGCGTTGAGGGACCAAAGGAAAAAAATCCCTATCCCTATCCCTATCCCTATCCCTATCCCTATCCCTATCCCTATCCCTATCCCTATCCCTATCCCTATCCCTATCCCTATCCCTATCCCTATCCCTATCCCTATCCCTATCCCTATCCCTATCCCTATCCCTATCCCTATCCCTATCCCTATCCCTATCCCTATCCCTATCCCTATCCCTATCCCTATCCCTATCCCTATCCCTATCCCTATCCCTATCCCTATCCCTATCCCTATCCCTATCCCTATCCCTATCGCTATCCCTATCCCTATCCCTATCCCTATCCCTATCCCTATCCCTATCCCTATCCCTATCCCTATCCCTATCCCTATCCCTATCCCTATCCCTATCCCTATCCCTATCCCTATCCCTATCCCTATCCCTATCCCTATCCCTATCCCTATCCCTATCCCTATCCCTATCCCTATCCCTATCCCTATCCCTATCCCTATCCCTATCCCTATCCCTATCCCTATCCCTATCCCTATCCCTATCCCTATCCCTATCCCTATCCCTATCCCTATCCCTATCCCTATCCCTATCCCTATCCCTATCCCTATCCCTATCCCTATCCCTATCCCTATCCCTATCCCTATCCCTATCCCTATCCCTATCCCTATCCCTATCCCTATCCCTATCCCTATCCCTATCCCTAACCCTATGCACTTTTAAAAAGAAGTGCAAAGTTGCATTGATGAGGAGTACTCGTATAATTGAGGTAAATAAAATATTTTCGAATATATTTTGGTTGGTTCAGATTGTGGAGCTTTTTTGTATTTGACGTCTGAGTTATTTTCTTCAAAATATCACATGCGAATTTATTTGTTAAACGGTCTGCAAGTAATGAATTAAAATTTTGAATTTCAGATTATCGGTCTAAAGGTCACAGTAAATCACTTTTCAGAGTTAATCAGAAAAGATTGGCGTTAATATGCGCTGTACACGAATTTTTTTAGAAGGCGCCAATAAGCCAATGAACTGCAGAAATATATAAGTTCAAAAATGTTATTAACGAATACCAATAAATATTATTTTATGCTGACAAGTTGAATAAACTGCTAATTACTCTGCCAAGCGGGTATTCAACGCATTCAATTTCGAAAAAAAATCAATAATGAAAAAAAATTAAATAAAATGATAAATCCAAAAACCAAAAAATTATAAAAATAGTTATCACGTACTTGATAAATGAGCTGTTGGTTACTATGTCTTTCTTTCACTGCGTGTACTAGCAGACCCGGCAGACGTTGTCCTGCCCAAACATTAACTTGTTTTCATTTATGTATGGTACTCGCCCTCTTCATTTCAGCCCCACAACCTTCTTCCCGTCTACCCCACCGTCGTCCTTCATATGATTTTCTCTTTTCATATTGTTTTTTAATTGTCATCCACATCCCTATGCCTTTCTCAATCCCATTCTCTCGCTAAAAACTCTTATCAACACCTTTCATTTTAGACCCATTTTTCACAAAAACCTTCTAGCTCCACTTCTGGTCCACGTTTTGGTCAATATCTATAAACCTTGGTCTTATATGGGAAAAAAGCTAAAACATGTTAAATCACTTATCATCTCCTTTCATTTGATACTCCTGGTTCTCGAAAACGGGTCTTATATTGGACTGAAAACTTCACCATTTTAAAGCGCGTATCAATACCTTTAATTTGATGCCGAACGAACACTTAATAAGGTTACCCTGGTCCACATTTTGATCTATATATCCAAAACCGTTTCAAATGCCTTTATTTTTAAGCGTATAACCATCTCGAGCTGATACAAATCTACCTTCCAAATTTAATTTTATTATGTCCAACCGTTATCAAAATAGATGCTAGCATAGATGACGCAAAGTCCAAATGAAACCTGTAGCCTTACCCTTTCGTTTGATACCAATTTTTGTGCGAATATAAAGTTTACCCGAAACCACAAATCGACCGATAAATCTGTTATCGAGAAATATATCGAAATGAACGGAAGTCTAAATGAAAGCTGTTGCCTTACCCTTTCGTTTGATATCAATTTTGTGCGAATATTCCAAAGTTTAGCCGAAACCACAATTTGACCGATAATTCTGTTAGCGATAAATATATCGAAATTAACCAATGTCCAAATGAAAGCTGTGGTCTTCCGCTTTAGTTTGATACCAATTTTGTACGAATATTCCAAAGTTTACGTAAAACTACATTTTCACTGATAACTCTGTTATCGATAAATATTTCGAAATATTATGATACCTTTTGCCTATTCTGTACTCCTAAGAATTAGTGAGCAAAATCTCGTAAAAATCGAGGCATTAGTTTAGACGTAAAAGATTCCCAAACATCCGCAGTCACTCAAAAACTAATGCTTTATATTCATATTTCATTTCATTTATTTATTTTTTAGGAAGATAAGATTATATAAGATGAACGATCCTAGTTTTCTCATCAAGCCTTCAGATATTATAAATATTTCAATTTAAACCTTCAAGAAATAAAAGGGAATAGCTGAAGTGACCAAGGTATATAAAAAATACTTATTTTAAAGATTGATGCTACTGGCCGTCTATAATTTTTGTCGGCTTTGCTTGAAAAGCCTTTGAAAAAGTTTTTTTTTTGTTTAAATACACTGAACCAAAAAAGTTCATGTATCCAATTAAAGTACATAGATTTTAAGAATTGTTCGTTAAAACCTCTCCAAAGAACTTTTTCGTAGAAATTTAAGAACATTTCCTAGAGTATACGTACTTTTTCGTAAAATATGTAAACAAATCCACAGAAAGCATGACTCATTCATAAATTGTAAGAAAATTTTCTTAGATTCTATGAATTTTTCTTATATTTTAAGAAAAACCAGCGTGAACTTCTATAAAACTTTGTTCGTAAAAAACATGTACGTTTTTGGATCAGTGTACTTATTTGCATAATAATCGCATTAAATTATTCAATTTGAATTTACTGCTAGTCTACAATAAAATTAGATTTTGCTCACTCTAAGCGTCCTTGATTAATTTTTCCTTTTCATCTTCTTTGGTTTAATAAGTTCATCCAATTTTATTTGCTTAAGTTCAACTTAACTTCTATAAACTAAAACCACTCGATGAATTTTCAATTTGCGCTCCTCAACCACAATTAATTACTTCATCCACTCAACGGCCTTGATTGTGCGCAGTTTTTTTTCCTTTCGCTGCCTACACCTTTATACATTTTTGCTTCTTCTTCGTTAACACTATGCTATATTGAAAGGGCACAGTGTAGTGAGAGCTTTTAAGCTGTGCCCAGCGTGCTGGTTTTCATTATCGTTCGTTGTAAATTAAAGCACAAATTATCGAAGGAGCCGAGTAAGAGATAGTAATTAAAAATTTTAAATTGACTTAGATATGCCACAAAAGGATAAAGGTTAATTTCACAAAAATTTACACCTCGAGAATGCCGGAACAATGTCCATCATCTAAAAAGTTTCGATTGGTCGGATTCAGACTTCCAAAATATAGCGCCTGTTAGCTCGACCTGATACTAAAACTTAGCTTACTGTTGAACTTCCAACTGACTTAAAGATTTCTCAACATCAATTAATCTACCTTATTAATGACCACACTCGTTACACTGTTCAACGCTGCTCCACATAGTTTTCTGAATGCTACGAGGGAGACTTGTAATCCATTAAACAATCAACAATGCGCCAAGAGAAAATATTCGTTTAACTTCAAGTGACTTGGTAACTTGATTATTAACGGGCAGATTAAAAACTTTTAATCTGAGCGCAGCAGATTGTTCTTAAAAGGATTTTGTTGAGACTAGAACAACAACAAGATTGAAAATCGCTGCCAACTCAAAACAAAAGAGTATAGTGGTGAAAACTAAGAAATTTAATAAAGAACCTAGACAACACCTCTAGCTACACTTGTTCTGTTCTATGGCTTAAGGCTGCACGGGTTTAAACCATTCCTATAATCAGCAAAGCCTATTGACTAGTTGTTTTTGTTTTATGTTAATTTGTTGACATGCCATACTCAACACTGTAAAACAATTATGTAAGTATATTGCCAATAGCAAAAGCAACCCGTTGAGAAGCAAATCGTATAACTTTAAACGAGCTAAACTTGTATATTTGTATATCCGGACAATCCCGGGAACCGCTTGGCCGATTTGGATAAAATTTTGAATATAGATAGTTGGATTGACTCTAAGACTATCTACTTGGGGTTTGCCACCTGGGGCGGTTTACAGGGTTGTCACCTATCTCATTTTTTTTTTTAAATTTTGTAGCAAGATATGTCAATATGGGTATAAAATTAAAGGTATTTTCAGCGACATGCCAACTAAAATATTTTCAAGTAGGGTTGCCACCTAACCGAAGCATATTTGTATATCCGGTACGATCTCGGGAACAGCTTCACCGATTTGGATGAAATTTGGTCACTTTTGGATAATTTTGGGGATACCTTGAGATCATTTTGGGTTCAATTTTGGATTAATTTGGGACAATTTTGGGGTAATTTTCGTATAGTTTTGGAGTAATTTTCGTATAGTTTTGGGGTAATTTTGGGATCATTTTGGGTTAAATATTGGATCATTTTGGGAATATTTGAGGGTCTTTTTGCGGTCGTTTTGGGACTATTTTGGGATTATTTAAGGATAATTTTGGGTACATTTAAGTGTCTTTTTTGGGTCGTTTTGGGATCATTTTAGTATTATTTTGGTATTATTTTTTGGTCATTTTGGTATCATTTTGGGCGAGCTCGGTCACCCAGGTACATACTTATAGGTTATATGAAAATTGCAATGTATTCATTTTTCCTAGTGGGTAAACAATAAAAGCTACAAACTTGTATGTAAGCCGAAGCAAATGAATACGGACCGAATCGAAGGCGATAGGGCTGTTAACAAAACAAATCACCTACAACAAGTGGTGGCAATTTGGGCATATTTGGTTATCCTTGCGCTATCATTTGTTACTTTTGCTTTTCGATAGCTTGTAGTGCTATAATATACGCAGATTGTATCTTAATTCAAAATGAAATTAACAAATTGCCTCAAGCAAAAGCTAAGTAGTGGCAACAAGGCCGCTATAGCTTTTAGCTGACTCAAGGCAGAACTACTTGAACTACATATAAGATGAGAAGGCAGCTTTATTATTAAGCACGTGGATTTGAAGAAATATTTAGTTATAGTTAGAGATGTTAACATATCTGGAACATAGACTTGAAACTCGACACATTTTTCAGAACCCGATAAAAATGAAATTACTCATAAAAAAGTCCGCCATCGAACGACTCCTGTATGTGGCGCACTATTTTGAAAAAACGTTTCAAATTGGGAATCTGGCGATCGACTTTGAACTAACGTTAGAAAACAAAATTCCGATAGGTGGCGCGCGAAATAATTGAAATCTCTGTAACCCAGAGGGAATCTTTCGATCGTCTTTTAAGTAAGTTGGGGAAACGACAGTACAATTTGCAGAAATCAAAATTCCGACAGGTGGCGCGCTGGTCGAGATAGCTGAAACTGGCTGAAAGTATCTAAAATAGAGTGGGAAATCTGGACTTAGATTTTTGAGTAACTTCCCGGTAAGCTAGAGACATGAAACTTGACACATTTTTCAGAAGCCGGTGACAATGCAATTACTCAACAAAACAAGTCGATAGGTGGCGCACGGATCGAGCTAAATTCGTTTGAAATTGGAAATCTTTTGATAGTGTGTTAACTAATTTCTTGGAAAATTAGGGACAGTAAACTTAGCACATAGTTGAGGACACGATGGCAATACGATGTGTAGAAGTCAAGATTTCGATTATTGGCTCTCTCATCGAGATAATTGAAACTTGCTGAGATTAACTGAATTGCAGGAGGGATCTTTCGATTGATTTTTGAGTAACCGATATGAAGATGAAAATCTTAGGATTCTCTGCGCAATTCAGAAGAAAAGAAATCTTTCAAATCCCTGCCAACTAGAAATCTAAAGAAATCTACTATATGAAGAAGAAACCTGGATGGCAATGTTCTCAGAAAGATTTGTAAAACTCAACCTATTAACGACAGTAAATAACTGAACAGAACTCATTCTAGGAACCCACGGTTAGTAGCTGAGCTAAATGAACCTAGCCGTTGGAAGCACATTTCATAATCTAAACTGCCTTTTTTTGGTGAGTTGCAAACTGAAACTGTCAACAATAGGAATTTTTTTCACATGAATCCATCACATCTAAAAGTCATACTGATAACGTTATTCAATCTCGCTTGATATTTGTTTAGTAAATTGTCTAACGTAACCTCCAGGGTTATCAGCTAAAACTATGTCCACAAACACTAAACGACAGATGTTCAATACCGCAGTGCTTAAATATATGCTTATCGAAAACGATCACACTTAACTCAAAACTAGCACTATAAAATGTATGTAGTTTATTAAAACAAATTAGCTATTAACCTCTGCCATACAGACTAAATTTAAATACTTAGTTTCTCAACAAATCTTTGGTTGGAGATTAGCTAGGGTGTCAGATCGCGAAAAAAATTTGCTTCTATTTCAATTTGGAATACATATAGATACTTGTGGTAAATTTTAAGCGAGATTGTTTGTATAAAGCAAGGGCGTGGCCCTTTACCAAAAGTTGACAATCTTTTGTATCAGCTTATGTGATAAGTCTACTAGAGTAAAGGAACTATATGTAAGATCTTTACAATACACACTATCTTAGAGAAGTGGAGAAAACAAAAACAAAAACCCACACGACTTTGAGCTGCATAAGAGTTTTCTTAGGCGGCGATATGAAGTTTTGTTTGAGAGTAAAATTTGAGAAAATGGCTGATGATGCAACGGAAAATATGCAGCGGAAATAGAAACTGTAGCCGATTTCCAGGCGTATGTTGCAGACTTTCAGGCGTAGGCGATTTTAACCACGAGGTGCAATTCAAATAGGAACTGATATTCTAGGGTCTAGCTAACATCGCACAAATTGTAATAGTCAGGCCGAGCAGAATTCATGGGTGTTACCACTTATGGCGGTTTACGGGGTTGCCACCTATCCCAATTTTTTTAAATATATGTAGATATGCCATTATGGGTATCAAATGAAATGTATTTTCGACCGTATTCCAAATAAGATAATTTCAAGCAGGGTTGCCACCCAACAGCAATTTATTTATTTTTTAGACATTTTGATTCATTCAAGGTTAAATACATGGGTGTTGCCACTTAGGGCGGTTTACAGGGTGGCCAGCTATCCCCATTTTTTTTAAATATAGAGTTAGATATGCCATTATGGGTATCAAATGAAAACTATTATCAGTCCTATTCCAAATATGATAATTTGAAGCAGGGTTGCATCTCAGGGTTTCCACCTAACCGCAATATTTTTATTTTTTCGTATATCTCGGGAACTGCTTAACCGATTTGAATAAAAAGCATATAGATAATTTTATTCATTCTTATATTATTTAAATGGGTGTTGCTACTTATGGTGGTTTACAGGTATAAAGCTAGAATGCCAATATGGGTATCAAATTAAAGGTATTTTCGACCGTATTCCAAATATGAGAATTTTACTTAGGGTTGCCACTTAAGGTTGCAACCTAACCGCAATATACAGCCCATTTTATAACTCTCCTTCCTATCTTACTTCGCCTTCACACTATCTCCCTCCCTTTTTCTCTTCATTCTCCTTTCTTTATTTCTACCACGCCCCTCTTCCTCTCTATCCCATTCGTATTGGCCCCTGTTAATTAAGGCATAATAAGACATTTTCGAATTGATCGGTTCCCTGGTTCCCGCAAGTAAGAAATTGTGAATCTAAATCATTCTCGAATACACCTTATTCATATTTCGTTATTTCTGAATTTAAGAAGTTAACTTCTTTCACGTGTACTGGCTACACGCTGTTTTTTTTATATGTTTAATAACTCAATATACCAAACTTTTTTTTCCTGATAACAAAGGTCTCGCTCACTGAGCAATTTTTCAAATAACTCTAATTTCAGTGTCCTGCTAAGAATCCACAGCACGCAACAAAAGCAACAAACTCTCTGCTTCAGTGGTGTCAACATTTTAGTTCGAGTGCTTCTTGTTATTAGATAACAGCGGCTGTTGCGGTTTACACAGTTCGCCGGCATTGTTTTCGCAAAAGTGACTTTGAATTGATCCAACCGACTATTTAGCCAAGAATGAACACAAAAGCGGGTGATTCGTTTACGCTCCGTCGTAAAATTTTGTGCGGGAGTATGGGCGACTACAACTACAACTGATGGTAAGTAGCGAGAAGCTGAGCTGACAGGCAACGAGTTCGACATTCAAGTGGTGTAACGATGTCTTACAGCGCGCCTTCAAATGTACAACAACAAACTAAAAACTGTAAGTGCTTATGTTCCGTAAAGGAAAAGTCCAACTAAAAAAGCAAACAAAGACAAGTGGATAGATGACTCGAGACGTTTGAAAAACACATTGAGGCACTTGAAAGATCTGCGGAAAGTGCAAAACTCTGCTCTGTGGCAACGAAAATGGCAAAAGTTTTTGGTAGCTGACATAGCCAAATGAATGGGAAAGTAAGTGAGTGCACTGGAAGAGGAAAACATACAATTTGCATTTGGTTAGAATATTTTTTTTTCTTAGTTTCCTCCTGAAATATTTTCTATTTTTGTACAAAATTTAACTGTGATTATGTGGCGTTTTCTGGAAATAGGTGAGCGGATGGGGAAGTGATAGAATTCTAGGCGAAATCAAATAAAACTTCACCGCAAACAAATGCAATAATTAAGTGTGGGGCTTACCAGCGGAATCGCAGGAAGAACGAGGAGCAAAAATGCGTGGACCTGCACTCAATTAGTTTGAATAAGCAGTGGCGTAGAAAATTTTGGAGCAACAGGGTTGTCACCTATATAAAATTTCAACAAATTTTGTGAAATATGGTATTATGGGTAGCAAACGAAAGTTTATTTAAGTTCTATTTAAAGGAAATAATAATAATCTAGGTAGGGCTGTCAATAAATCCCACAAAATTTATTTTTGGCGTATCTGCTTTTATCTAGAGTACGACTTGACGTATTCCATTTCGAAATTTCAAAGGCAAAGGGATTTCCAGTCGTATTTGATAAAAAATATTTCCCCATATACAAGGGGTAACCACCCTTACATATACGCTATCAGATATGTATGGTAACAGTATGGTATGGTATAGTGACCCGTATTAGGGCATCAGTGCCCTTTGCTTCACCGTTTCCCTGCGCCCATGAAACAATAAACAAACTTCTGTTAGTTTTCCGAATTCAGTGTTACGTATACTCAACGGTGGGCAACTCATTAAATGTTTATTTTATTTCGGCATATAAAAGAGAGCTCGCTATACAAGGAGTTAATTTTTACTAAATTTAGCCAGCAACAATTTTTATGAATTCTCAACTTTTCGATGTTCCACATTAATCAGTTGCTGTTTGTTTAAAAATTGATTGTGCGCATTATCTCGTTGGCAGAGTACAAATTAAGAATTTAACAAATTTCAGAAATAAAAGAAAATCAACGGCAGTACTCGAAAACCGACAACAAACCAACCAAATATTTTGCAAGTTGTGCTATTGTTTACCTCAGTAGTTCGTGACTGCAGATAATAAAACTAGAACTTTTACCAAACTAGCTGCACTGAGTTGTAGCAAAATTAAAGGATTTTTAGCATTGGTTAGAAAATTTGATAATAAACTTAAAATGAATTAAAAAACACGAACTATTTCGTAATTTTTGTTTGACTGCGATTTATTGATTAATTTTAATTGTAAGCTTCATACGGTTTCAGTTACCAAAATTTTAACTTCATTGCACAAGCCCAGAGCTATGTCACTACATAGACATCGTCTTAGAGCTGTCCTCCAGGAAACCATTTTTTCTCTTTTAATGAGGAACTCAATCAAAATAAGGTTATTTATTTTAGTTACAACTTATTGAATATTTGTCTTAATTTAAAAAGAAGCATCCTTCAATTCGAAATAAAATCATTTGTTTATTTACGAATAAAAATTGTTTATCTTGAGACACTCGATTTCACCGCAACTGCTTCCCTGTGGTTGTGGTAAGTGAACTTGACTTGATAAACACTTGTCACATTTTTCCCCTAACCAGAATCCCTTCACTAGCAAATACTTTGAAACTCTTCCGCAAACGACTATCATTCTCTCCCCCATGTAGCATCAGCATTCAATTCAAATTTTTCTATTGTACGTTGTGAAAATATTTGATTTATTTTTCAGCATTGCCGCTTTTCTCATGTTTTTCGATTTCTGGTTGAATGGTGAATTTAAACAAATCGAGCAAATGCCAACGAACACTCCAAGCACACGAACCGCAAAGCACTCATGTCACATTTTGCATGCTCTAGATTCTACTGCAGTGGTGCACTCCATATTTTAATGAAGCTACGGCAAACTACGACTCACTGCGAGATAGAAAAAAAAAAAAAATTATATATTACACGACAAAATTGAAATAAAATAAATTAAAAAAATTTAAGTAAATAAATTTAAAAAAAAATAAAATAGAATACAAAAAGATAAAATAAAAGGAAATAAAATAAATATAAAAAATAAAATAACTAAAAACAAAATAAAAAAAAAAGAAAATAAAATAAATTAAAAACCAAAAAAAAAAATTATATAAATATAAAAAGATACAAAAAAACCAAACAAAATAAAATAAATATAACAATAAAATAAAAAAAAATAAAAAAAAGAAATAAAACAAAATAAAAAAATTAAATAAAATATTTAAAAAAATAAAATTAATGAAAATACTCGTATAACGAAATATAAATATAAAGTGTTCTCCACGATCTTGCTCTCTCAAATTCAAGAGGCGGCACACGTAACTCTAATGGAAACCCATTTGGGCTTTAGACAAAACCGATCCTGTGTTAGTCTAATAAACACCGTCCGAATCATTGCTAAAAAATACTGTAAATACGTAACATCCGCTTATTTAGGTTAGGTTGAAGTGACTGCCGCAGTGGCACACTTTGAAAGGCCAGTTTTGAAGGCCCGTTGTGATACCACCAGCACAAGGAAAGTCAGTCCGGGGACCCGGCCATATGGAAAATCCCTGAGTTGTTGGGATTTTCCACATAGCAGAATCCCGGGACTGACACTCCTAAACCGACAACGTTACTCCTCCTCGAACTACTTAGATGACTTTATGAGGGCCATCAAGTCCTTTATATCCAGTTCCGCGATCTGGCTTAGGCTATCCCGAAAGGGAACTCTCAAAAAGCGCGTTCTCGCGCAGCTTAAAGCCGGGCAGTTGCAGATCAGGTGCTTCACCGTATCCTCTTCCTCATCATCTTTGCAGCTCCTACAGCATCGTCGGTAGGGCACACCTAGCCTTTCTGCGTGCCCAGACAGTGCCCAGTTAGAACACCTATTAATATGGAGATTTCTCTCCTTCTTAGGGCGTGAATGCCTTTAGATTTTTTATGATCCCATTTTGGCCAGGCTTGTTTGGATATCCGGCACCCTGGGGGTTGTTGCCACCTTTCGTTGGCTTGACGGAGTGTATACTCCTTCAGCATTAGCTTGCATGTGGCAAACGGCATACCTAAGCGCTCTTTATCCCGAAGAACCTGCTTGGTCGTACCCTGCTTGGTCGTACCCTGCTTGGTCGTACCCTGCCTGGCAAGCTCGTCTTCCTTACAGTTTCCCGCTATGTGCCTGTGTCCCGGGACCCATGTGAGGTTCACGCGGTTCTGTTGGGCCATCTCTTGAAGAGATCGACGACAGCTGAGCGTCAGTTCAGAGTTGAACGAATAAGAGCCAACATCTTTGATGGCCGCCTGTCCTCGCCGATAGCGCCGATCCGCTTATTTACTTTTTATTGACTTTGAAAAAGCTTCTGATAGCCTCGAGAAGAAATACATTTGTACTACAAAGACGATGGCCAATAAAATAATTAACAATATAGAGGCAATGTATTTATGCCGAATTCAAGTGCGAGTCAGTCACGATGGGTGCCTCTCAGAAGCCTTGTTGTTGTTGTGGTTGTTAACGACAAAAATATACTTAGAAGGTTTTCGGGAGTGATGTCAAATTTGACAGTCCTGACTCGGGAGCGATTTGGTATGACCAGTAGAACCTTCTAGGCCATGTCATCCCTTCATCCGTAAGGAAGGAGAAGATGGGTGATGAGAGGTGAGAGGCATCACATTCGTAGATCACCTACCGAGTTAGCACCTATGTGCATCTTAGTAACCTCTTATCACCGGTATGCCTACCTCGCGCATATTCTAAACCCCTAACTTAGAGCCCTTCGAACTTAAAAGCGGTGTACGACAGAGCTGCATACTCTCTCCGCTCTTGTTTCGGACTAATCATCAATGCAGCGAAACCGAAACTGAAAAGATGCGGCTGTAATATTCCACCCAGGTCAACAACGCTTACGGTCGACGGAAATGAAATCGAAGGTGTAGAGTCCGTTGTTTATCTTGGTAGATGAGAATGTTCCTGACAAACGTTCTACGTTTGTTTAACTCAATATTAATTCAAACACGCCTACAAGTTTTTATTAATAAATATCCGCGTCGAATCCTGAAAATTCGCTGGCTAGAAACAATATCACATTAGGACTTATGGTGTCAAACAAATCAAATAACCAAGAGAAGGTGGTCGTTGTTTGGTCTCACTCTCAGAAGACCTTCAGAAATCGTCAGAAGTCGACGATCTGGTGCACCAGCGAAAGCTTTGCGCAGAAGTGTCCATAGAACGGCACCAAACCGAATCCGAATCATATCAGTAGTCGACGCCCTATTCTCCAATAGGAGTTAAGGAAAATGATGATGATGAATTTTCATCTCTATCTTCATCTCCATTCCTATCTCTAATTCCATTTCGATTCGCGTCTCCATATTCATAATCAGCGTTATCTCCATCTCTCGATCTCAATTTTGCCCGCATTGGCTTGGCTCATACACTATTTAACTATTGTAGCCCTGCAGACTTACTAAGCTGAGCTGCGCATCACTGCCCAACTGCAATAATGTAAACACACTATAAGCAAATTGATGCAGCACGTATCAGAGCGATGAGTTTGTTCTCGTAGTTGAAGGAACATTTTTTGATGTCTTTGGCAGCAGCACCAGCATCGACTTGCTCTGCATCTTGAGGCTTTGACTTGTACGCTGGAACGTGTTCGTTGCAGCTTAGCTTTGGTAAATTGTTGTCACAAAAAATTTCTTAACACGAACTGTCATGTGTTTACTCTTGCGTATTTGTATTTAATATTTTTCTTCTCTTTTTTTACGTTACTACAATTTTTCTTGGCAGATTTCCGTTGTAGCGCAGCATCAACAAAGTGAAGAGGCTTTCGGCCGCCGAATCATTGAACTTCGACTTTTCCCAAAGAATAATAATTTTTCTACTCCCACATTTTTATTATTTGCCTACTTACATCTTAAATTTTTTTCGTGCAAATATTATTACTCTGAAAAATTCTGTTATTCGCACATGATTTCCTCAAAAGCGAAGAGCGGCTTCATTCTGCTCACCGATATTGCGTGTCGTTTAAAAATTTGTCGGCATATAAATATATGCAGGATAATTCCTAAATTTCCTGTAGGCAACTCAGCTAACTAACTGTTGGTGCTGGGTAACACAGCTCTGGGTTGCGCTATTTTATTGACTTGGATTTTTTCAGCATATTCTGATACCGAAATAATCATTCTTTGAACCCCTCTAAGTTGTTGTTCTTACAAATTATGTGAAAAAATGAGGATCCAAAACAGGAGACTAGCTCTCACGCAAATTTGCCTAGGCATTTACGAGCCGGTGAGCCCATATACACTACATTCATATTTTCGATGACATCATCATCATTTATTGGCGCTTAACCGCCTAAGCGATTTTGGCCGTTTCGTATCAAAGCACGCCAGTCATTCCTTTTTAGCGATAACGGACGCCAATTGGAAACCCCAAGGGAGTTCAAGTCATCCTCCACCTGTTGTTTCCATCTCAGTCGAGGCCTCCCCCTTCCTCTGCTGCCGAATTCAGGCGACGATAGGAAAACCTTCTGTGCTGGAGCTTCTTTGTCCATTCGCATAACATGGCCCAGCCAGCGGAGTCTTTGGGCTTTAATTCGCTGGACTATTCGGTCGGACACTACCACATACATGATTAGGTGGAAATAATGGTAATCGTAAATATCTCGAAAACTAGAGCTGTTACAAAAACAGCAAAAGGATTTATAAAATCAGCACACAAAATTACATCTAATGTGATACAAATTTCCTGGGAAATTTTGAAAAGTGGAAATTTGTTCCGCAGTGTTATTGTGCATTTACAAAAATACCATACTGAGGCAGTAGCGGGTAATGTTTCGTACACGGAAATTCAATGTTGCAATAACATTTGAAATGTAGTGGCAGATATGTAAATCAGGAAAAGTTGGAAAATATATCGGTTGTATCAGCTCATTGTTGCAGTTGTTGATGGAGCGACAGCTTGAACACTTTTCAGAACTCAATATTGCTGTTCGTAATAAGTTATTCACACTCATTCACCGAAATTATGTACTTGGGTTGCCAGGCTACTCGAAGTTAAAAGGTTACATAGTATCATGGTGCCAAAACTATGCATTTATAGACTACTTCTAACAACGAGGCTTGGGTATGTTTGGCAAACACACTACTTACCTACTATTACACGGCTGCAGTTCTTCAATAAAACGAATTTCTTTTTACCTAAGTACGCATATCACAAAATATATCCGGCGACTTCTTTTCACATTACTTCCGTTACAGTAATTTTACAAATATTTACTAATTTATTAAACAGTAATGAAATCAATTAATTACGGAAATTTTATTTGGCCTTCAATTAAAGACCATTCGCTCGCTCTTACTCTATGCACAAAAGGAATTCATTTGGCGTACCTTCCGTGCAAAGTAGCTTAGTGGGAATTTCATTGTTATTTCCTTCGTGCTCATTAAAATACAACATAAATATTTATACTTTATGTTTAAAGGCACAAACAAGTATTTCAGGCAAAAGAATTCCATTAAAACATCGATTACAAAAACAAGGACTAGTGGTAATGTCAAGTTCGTTGCTGGTCAAGCCGAATGTTTTTTTTTATTTGCACTGAAAAAGAAAGAAAGCCAAACCTGACTGTATGCCTACACTAAGGCGTAGTTAAGGGGGATTTGTTACTCAAACAAAAAATAATTGGTCCTCAAATTATCACAGGTGAAAGTACTATATAAGCCGGAATTTCGGTTTGCGGTAAATACCTTACTTGAGCACCGCCCCCATCAGTACCTTCCTGCGTACCCCTAGTCCCTATTCTATACGCCCATGTAGATACGAAACGGTTATGTTTGTGTTATTTTATGTAAGATAAATATTTTTATTTTAATATTTAAAAACGCACTTTCGTTAATGAACAGTAAGAAAAAACCAAATACAAAATTAAAGCAAGAGCTACCATCAGTGTTCGGACCTTTACTGGCATCTGTATTCACTGCATCTTTTGAGTAGCTTTTCTTTAGTCTGTAATTATGTTTCCTCATTCACTGTTTTTTTCGTAATAATAAGTTCTTAAGGCATTCCTAAAAATTAATAAAATAAATGAAATTAAATTACCTTAAATAAAATAAAATAAAACAAAATAAAATAAAATAAAACAAAATAAACTAAAAGAAAAAAAACAGAAAAGAAAATTGCCTAAAAAAAGTAAAAAAATAAAATAAAATAATGTTAAATTTGAAAGTTTTGTGGGCTTTTGACCAGTCGAATAATTTTTATAAAATTTGTCTTTTGAGTTTGGGCGAAAACAAGTTGAAAAATACTACAAACAATACCAACTACGATGATTGCAATTTCGATCTTGTTGAAGGATCTTGTCAAAAAAATTATAAAATTTTTTTTTATAAAAATTAGGGGTCTTCTTTCTAAATACACACTATTGTCAAAATTGGAAAATTTTCTTTCAAAATTTTTTTCATGAAACATCAAAATGCGTGTGTTTTTTGTCTTGCTTGTTACTTTTTCGATATCGAACATTTCGAAAATCACATAAATTGACATATGTGTCTCGGTAGCTGAAATGGCGTGGCACCGTCCACTTTTAAGGGAGGCATTTTTCAAAACTCGACTGGTCATAACTTTTAAACTGATTTCGATATGCAAAAGTTTTAAAATCACTTAAATTGACATAATTCGGTAAGGTAAATAGCAAAACTAGTATAAATGTTTAGGTAAATCCTCCTAGGGCCTATATAGCTAATTTTTGTTTATTCTTTCTGAAAACTAATGCTGGGTATTTAATGTTCGGTTCACCCACACTTAGACTTCCTTATTTGTTTACCATATTCTTGAAGAGTTACGATGAATATGCAGAATACGCCAGTACGGTGATGCGAAAAGTCCGAACACTGGCTAAACTGCAACGCAATAACAATACCACCATGCGAAGAATATCAAGCCGAGCTGACTACATGTGCTACATCGGCCACTGGCAATATAGTCGCATACATTACATTCATGCATATGGCACATGCAATGATGACGATGAATGACTCAGGAATACTGTGAAACGTAGACCGCAATTTCTGACAAATGTTCAAAAATTATTACATAAATTCTCAATGCAATCATGTCCGTGCATATTTTGAGGCGCTCGCGGACGGCCAGGTTTTTTTGCATTTATGTAGTAGCCATATAGTGTTGCCGCAGGTGGCGCAGTCCTCATCATACTGTCAAATTGATTTGCAATGCTGCTTTTGTTGTAATTGGAAAACTCGATTTTTATTCTTCGGTTACCGGCCGTTTCCCATATTTTATTTTTGCGC
Organism: Campiglossa producta; assembly: GCA_964058755.1. NCBI lineage: Eukaryota > Metazoa > Arthropoda > Insecta > Diptera > Tephritidae > Campiglossa > Campiglossa producta. Next base: position 38,974,467 of record CAXKVI010000001.1, read on the forward strand.
GTATAAACAACGCATTTATTTCTGCCACTGCTTGCCTGTCGCTGCAAGTGACGCCATTCGATCAATAATCAAGCATGTAAATAGAGGTAAGCTCTGACTTAAAATGTTCTCGTACGTATGTATGTAGGTAAGCTCATGTGTGCTTTCGAAAAACCTCAAGCGTCACGGACTTCTGCCTTGCGATGTATAAATTATAGCTCACGCAAGCATATATGAAATATATATATACGAACAAATAAATTAGCCGATGTAAAATTTACCGCAGTATGCCCACAATAAAATTAAGACCAACTGGTACACATCTAAGGAAATTTTATCAATATTTAGTTTTTGCTTAAAACCGGCATTGTCGAGTAAACAAAAAGTAAATAAATTGGCAGACAAAAGTGGTAACTTGACACGATTACGTGTCACCTTAAACCGTCTGGGACAGGCCCGGCAGATAATATGGGTAGAGTGGGTATTTGCGCCTGCACGGAAACGACTTCACTTCCAAAGTTTACGCATATGATTTTTACCTATACTCTTTTTAGAGAAATAGGGACGACACGAAGTAGAAATTTTGAATTCAAGGATAATTCTCTCCCCCCACCTTTCTTACACGGGATATTTAGTGGTCGAAATAAGCAAGAATACATGAAACTTGGTTAGATGCCGCCTAAGCAACCCTTCTTGAAAATGTATAAATACCTTTCGTTTGACACCCACACATTGGCATATCTTGCTCAAAATTTAGAAAATTGAGATAGGTGGCAACTCTGTAAACTACCCCAAGTAGCAACAACCATGTATGTAATCTTAAAACGAATCATACTTTCTGTATGCCAAATTTTATCCAATTCGGTCAAGCGGTTCCCGAGAAAGTGAAATAAAAAATAAAGTTAGGTGGCAATCCTACTTGAAAATGTCATCGTTGATTTGGTACGTTGGTACATTGTTCTTGAATTTGGTACTTTTTACCACGCTTTTATTAGCTTCACTTGTATGTTTGCTTGTTTGTTTGTTTGTTTGTTTGCTTGCTTGTATGTATGCAACTCTCGTTCGGTCTAAGCCCCAGTGGCCCAAAACCCGTAAAATGTTCCTACAATATGATTATCAAACGAAAGGGGAAGGCCCCAGATTTCATTTGAACATCGATATATTTCGATAAATTCAAAATGTGGTTGCCCGAAAAACTTAAAATTTCCCGACAATACGGGTATCAAACGAAAGAGGAAGGCTCCAGGTTTCATTTGGCGTTCGATATATTTCGATAAATTTATCGATAACTGAGTTGTCGGTCAAAAGTGAATGCCCAAAAAGCTTAACATTTCCCTACAATATGGGTACCAAACGAAAGGGGAGGGCGCCAGGTTTCATTTGGAGATCGACATATTTCGATAAATTGATCGATAACTGGGTTATCGGTCAAGATGTGAATGCCCAAAAACCTTAAAACTTCCCTACAATATGAGTATCAAACGAAAGGGGAAGGCCCCAGATTTCATTTGGACATCGATATATATCGATAAATTTATCGATAACTGAGTTATCGGTCAAAATGTGGTTGCCCGAAAACCTTAAAATTTCCCGACAATATGGGCATCAAACGAAAGGGGAATACCCCAGGTTTCATTTGGCCTTCGATATATGTATTTAGATAAATTTATCGATAACTGAGTTGTCGGTCAAAAGTGAATGCCCATAAACCTTAACATTTCCCTACAATATGGGTACCAAACGAAAGGGGAGGGCGCCAGTTTTCATTCGGAGATCGACATATTTCGGTAAATTGATCGATAACTGGGTTATCGGTCAAGATGTGAATGCCCAAAAACCTTAAAACTTCCCTACAATATGGGTTACAAACCAAAGGAGAAGACCCCAGGTTTTATTTGGACCCCGATGTATATCGATAAATTTATTGATAACTGAGTTATCGGTCACAATGTTATTGCCCAAAAATCGAAAAATTTCCCTACAACAAACGAAAGGGGAAGGCCCCAGGTTTCATTTGGACATCGACATATTCCGATAAATTTATCGATATATTTCGATAACTTTATCGATACCTGAGTAATCGGTCAAAATTTGATTGCCAAATAACCTTAAAATTTCCCTAAAATATGGATATCAAACGAAAGGGGTGGCTCCAGATTTCATTTGGACATCGACATATTTCGATAAATTTATCGATAACTGAGTTATCGGTCAAAATGTTAATGCCCAAAAACCGGTATACTTCGATTACTTCATAACACATTTAACTAAAAAGTAAAATATAAATATAGTTTAAAAGCGAAAACACACGCTTTTAAAAAATATTGCACTAAAAAGGTAAAAAGAATTTAAATAAAAAACGAAGATTATGGACCACGCTTTTTCCACAATGCTACTGTATAGGGTTTTTTAAATTATTTTCAACTTTTTAGTTCAATACTCTCTAAAAGCGTGAGTTTTAGTTTTTTTAAACTATATTTATTATCAAGGAAGTTTGTGATGTCTTTTTCGAACAACTCAAACTTTTCTACGACAATAATTCTAAGTAGAGCACTTTCCCATAGCATAGAATGTCCCATACATATTGAAAACCCGAAAACAAGCATACAATAACCACCGATTTTTGTGTAAAAAAATTTGCTAAAATTTGTAGGTCTGTATAATAAGCCCTCCTTCGACTGAACAAAAAGGCAAGGACCAGACGAAGCACATCCTGATATCAAATAATGACTAAGAAAAATTATGTATGTGTCTCTTTTGTTCCCTGATCAAGAACACAAACCATATAATTATGACGCTGCTTTTTTTTAAATCATCATTCCTTCGTCATAGCTAATATATTGAGGAAAAGTTATGCTAATCTTTCTACTGCTTCAATTTCTTTTGGTTTACACATGCGTAATTCAATTTGCAATCTCTTGGATGCTTACTTTTTCTACTTGTTGTTATGTTTGCTTTCATGTTTTTCGACAAGATTTGCGTCCACAGAATACCAGTGTAAGCCCAACACCGTTGTTTAATCATCAGTTTATGCTTTTGTTTTCTTTTAATTTATGTTGCTGCCTTACGCCTTTATTGAGGATATTCTACCTTTACTATCTGGAGACAGCAAAAGAACGGCATTGTTATTGTTTCTTAATTAAAGTAGTAAAATTCATAAATAAAATAAGAAAAAAAATTAATCAACGCAAATGTTTGATAGGTTCAGAAATGTTAACTACACCTAAAAATGATTGATCAGAAGCAAAAATTTTCAAGCGGAAAGTATATGGGAGTACATATGGGTGTTTCCAGCGTTACGGACATTCCATGCTGATACTACTTAAGGGTAGTGTTCTACGACATATGGGCAAATCCTCAAAACTTTTGATAATGCAAAAAAAAAGAAACAAAAAAGATAATAGGAGCACACCCTTGAGCTTTTGCTGACACTTTTACTTAGTTTATAAGATTATATTTTGACTCTTGTTAATATGCTAAAGGTGCGGGCGTGGAAATTATGACGTCATCATTATGACATTTTATTATTTTTTGTTTACTTTTATTTGCAATCTATTGCCTAGTTTATACGAACGTAAAATCGAATTATTTCAAAACGAATTTCTTACGACACATTTCAAAATCCCTTTGAATTAATAAATACCTACTTATTTGTACGCAAATTGAACCTTAATTACCAGCGCCACAAAAAAAAAGTGTCGGGGTTGGGGGATCAGACCACCCTTTCCCTAAGTATTTTGACGCGCTGAACACGAATCCGGTGTCCGTTTTGGTCCACCACGTCTGAATTTTTTCCTAACCTCAAAAAACCAAAAACCACTAAACATTTGAAAAATTGAAGGTACAAGTAAGCTTTTCACTTTTGATATATGCATGGATCTTCAACGCGCTTTTTTACGTTAATTAAACATATTGAATACTCAAGTTTACAATTAACATGGCATGAAAATATCTGTCAGTTTTTGTGTGCTAACAAAAAAATTGAATTATTTAAAGTATTCACAAACCAAACAGTTGATTTATAGTGGCTGCTGTAAGCATAATATGAACAGGATTTCTTTTTGAGTTAGCATCAAGTATATTAAATGGTAAGTAAATGGCTTAACTATACCGAAAAATGAAAAGTACAAAAATTTGTTCTCGCATTTTCTTAGCCTTTTAACTTTTAAATGGAACGAAGCAAGCACGCGACCTTGTAGGTTAAGTTTCAGTATGTAGAAAAATACTTGAAAAAACAAAGAGTTACTTGAAAAAACAAAGAGTGGGTCGCAATATTGAGAGGCGCCCTTAAGAAAAGATTAACAGTTCATAAATTTTTGAAAACTCGCACACGTTTTCACAATTTTTTGATTTTGCGAAATTTTTCCTGGACTTATCAAGTATTATTTCATGCCTCTGAGACATTTGAAATGTTGATTTGTATCCATATCGCTCGATTTGAGGATTTGCCCATATGTGTAAAGATCCACCATTTAATACCCGCCAAAGTTTGACAAACCCGCTCACACTAAGAATGATAGAAAATTCCCTGAGCTTTGATGTGCCTGGCTGAAGTTTTTGCAATGGGAAGAAGTGTAAAAATGCCTGATACTACTTAAGGGTAGTGCTCTATGAAACATGCGTAAAGATCCGCTTTTTAAAATTAGCCACAGTTTTACAAACTTGCTTAAACCAGTGAAAACGCAGTAAGAATGTACAAGTCCCCAAGTTTTGAGGTGCCTGGGTGCAGTTTTTGTCATGAGTCGAAAGTGTCGAGAGTGTCCTACAACACATGTGTAAATATCTGTCATTTAAAAGCAGTAAAAGGTGGAAAAATTTGATTGAACAAGAGAAAGCGAAGTAATAGGTAAATAAAAGTTCCCGAACTTTGAGGAGTCTGGCTAAAGTTTTTGGCATGGGATGATGTCTGGAAATGCCTGAGTGTACTTAAGGGTAGTGCTTTACGACACATGTGTAAAGATCCGCTATTTTAAAACAGCGACAAACTCGCCTAAATAAGTACAATCGCAGTAAGAATGAAAGATAATTCCCGAGCTTTGAGGTGTCTGGCTAAATTGTTTGTCATTAGACGAAGTCTTTAAATGCCTGATACTACTCAGGGGTAGTGTTCTACCACAATTTCTGAAAAAAATTGAGAGGCTACTAGGGAATCCAATTTGCGGGATTTCTAGCCTCTCGGGATTTTCGGGATTTAAAAGTTCAATCCCGGGATTCCGGGATTGTCCCGAATTTTTTTTTGCTAAAAATGGCACCCCATATAAAAATAAAATAAATCAAAATAAATCAAAATAAAATAAAATAAAATAAAATAAAATAAAATAAAATAAAATAAAATAAAATAAAATAAAATAAAATAAAATAAAATAAAATAAAATAAAATAAAATAAAATAAAATAAAATAAAATAAAATAAAATAAAATAAAATAAAATAAAATAAAATAAAATAAAATAAAATAAAATAAAATAAAATAAAATAAAATAAAATAAAATAAAATAAAATAAAATAAAATAAAATAAAATAAAATAAAATAAAATAAAATAAAATAAAATAAAATAAAATAAAATAAAATAAAATAAAATAAAATAAAATAAAATAAAATAAAATAAAATAAAATAAAATAAAATAAAATAAAATAAAATAAAATAAAATAAAATAAAATAAAATAAAATAAAATAAAATAAAATAAAATAAAATAAAATAAAATAAAATAAAATAAAATAAAATAAAGTAAAATAAAATAAAATAAAATAAAATAAAATAAAATAAAATAAAATAAAATAAAATAAAATAAAATAAAATAAAATAAAATAAAATAAAATAAAATAAAATAAAATAAAATAAAATAAAATAAAATAAAATAAAATAAAATAAAATAAAATAAAATAAAATAAAATAAAATAAAATAAAATAAAATAAAATAAAATAAAATAAAATAAAATAAAATAAAATAAAATAAAATAAAATAAAATAAAATAAAGTAAAATAAAATAAAATAAAATAAAATAAAATAAAATAAAATAAAATAAAATAAAATAAAATAAAATAAAATAAAATAAAATAAAATAAAATAAAATAAAATAAAATAAAATAAAATAAAATAAAATAAAATAAAATAAAATAAAATAAAATAAAATAAAATAAAATGAAATAAAAATTCTTAAGCGATAGTGGCGAAAACTACGTACATAGTTATGTTTTTGTTTAATTCAATTTTTTTCATTTGGTCTTCGACAATTCAGGTATGCATGTAGTAATAAAAATTTCATCTATATATATAAAAATGAAATGGTGTATAATTGTAACGCTAAAACTCGAAAACGGCTGAACCAAATGAAATACTTCCTTTGGGGGATTTGTTTGTTATTACCACGCGCAGGTCATGTCTTAAAATCAGAACAAAATATTAAGGGGGCGTGGCACCTCCCATACGAACTGAATTTTTCAAGTTGAATATCTTCAAAAGTGTTTAAGGTAGGCACATGAAAATTGGTACAGAGCTACAGGATAACAGCACCACTCTCACCTATAAAACCGGGGGTTATCCAATAAGGGGGCGTGGTACCTCCCATACAAACCAAATTTTTTAAGCAGAATATCTGTGAAAGGGTTCACGGTAGGGACCTGAAAATTGGTATAGACCTATATGGTATCAAAAGCCTTCTTACACATAAAAGAAGGGGTAACCGGAAAAGGGGGCGTGGCACCTCCCATACAAACTGAATTTTTCAAGTTGAATATCTTCAAAAGTGTTTAAGGTAGGAACATGAAAATTGGTATAGAGCTATAGGATAACAACACCATTCTCACCCATAAAACTTGGGGTTATCGAAAAAGGGGGCGTGGTACCTCCCATACAATCAATATATATAAAAATGAAATGGTGTTCAGTCGTTACGCTAAAACTCGAAAACGGCTGAACCAAATCATATACTTCCTTTAGGGGGTTTATTTGTTATTACCACGCGCAGGTCATGTTATAAAATCAGAACAAAATATTAGGGGGGCGTGGCACCTCCCATACAAACATTTTTCTTCAAGGTGAATATCTCTAAATGGGTTTAAGGTAGGGACCTGGAAATCGGTACAGGCCTATAGAATAACAACACCATTCTCACCCATAAAACTGGGGGTTAACCAAAAAGGGGGCGTGGCACCTCCCATACGAATGAAATACTTCATAGTGGATATCTCTGGAAGTATTCATGTTAGACCACTGAAATTTGGTAAGGGATTATATGAGATCAACCCCTACCACCTCCAAAAAAGCTGGGGATAAAGAAAACGGGGGCGTGGCACCTCCCATACAAATTAAATATTTCATAGTCGATATCTCTGGAAAACTGGGGATAAGGAAAAAGGGGGCGTGGTTTCTCCTATATGAAGGAAACATTTCATAGCCCATATCTCTGCAAGTATTTATGTTAGACCACTGAAATTTGGTGAGGGTTTATATGTGATCGATCCCTAATACCTCCCAAAAAACTCGAGTTAACGATAAAGGGGGCGTGGCACCTCCCATACGAATAAAATACTTCATAGTCCATATCTCTAGAAATATTTAGGTTAGACCACTGAAATTTTGTGAGGAGTTATATAAGAGCAATCCCGGACACCTCCAAAAAAGACTGGGGATAAGGAAAAAGGGGGCGTGGTTTCTCCTATATGAAGGAGATAGGGATATGGTTTAAAATAGATATAGGGATCGGGTTAGAGAAACAGACAGGGAAATAAATTTGTGGCAGGACAACGTCTGCCGGGTCAGCTAGTTGTAGATAAAAATAAAAAGAAGAGAAAAATTACTTTTTCTGAAGTTTGAAGTGTGATCTTAAAGAAATTATTGCATTAATAGTGTCATCTCTTAACCTGTTCCTGAAATTGTTGCATATGTAGCCTGCATTCGAAAAACATCGTTCTGCCTCAACACTTGTGGGTTGAACTGTTGACAAAAAGTCAAATGCTTCTGAAGGAAATATAGCCTTTGTTGCCCCCATTACAAAAAATATCAATTTCTACTAGTCAAATCTTGCTGCAACTTTTCTTTAAGTCTAACGGGATTGTCAACTTCAACCACTTCGTCGTTGACATTAGTATGGCATGTTTTCTTTCTTACGAAGGATGCTCTCGAGCTCCACCCCAATGACTGATAAGATAATTTCTTTAGAAAATGCATACTTTAAATCATATATATTACTCGGATTATTTAAAAAGGCGTAAACATCGGAGAGAATTGTTCTCCGTTGCTTTATTCTTTTAACGAGTTTTTTAATGCAAGTTCTTGCTTACAGAAGACTTCTTAATTTGAATTTCTTCTAACATAAAATTCATGGCAACATCGCACTTGAATAAGTCCATATTGCGTTCACACAAAACTTCAATAGTTATTTTTACTGGGTGGAGAACATGAGCAATTTCTTTAATAGTATCATACTAATTTTTATTTATTTTCGGTGAACCCGGGATTTAGGTCTAGTAATCCCGGGATTTAGGTCTAGTAATCCCGGGATTTTCGGGACTTGAAAAACAACGGGATCCCGGGATCCCAGGATTGGAATCCCTAGTGGCTACTCAAACAGTGAAAATTACGTATATTCAGTACCAGGTTTTTAATACCAGGACTCGCTATATGATTTATTATTTATTTTTAACAAACTACGCTCTTTTACCTTTAAAACGCACTATTGAACGAAAGGATATGTCTAATAGAAACATTTGTACAGCAATAATAGGGTAAGGCTAAAAGGACGGTTTTCAAACTTTGAAATTCGGCCAGTCCGAAACGAGTGGCTATACAAATTAAAAATGTGCGTAAATATGTTCCTTTAGGACCCTAAATAAGTGTCCCTCAAAGTTTCAGCGATATCCGAGACTAGTCAGCGACGATTTTCGCTAATATTAGACGTTTTCATATGGATTGACTCAATAACAAAGAAACTTTTCACAACTTGTTACAACCTTCACAAAGAATACCCTTGCTCGTACTCGTTTGTACCTACATACATATATTGTTAAAATCACACTTGTAGTTTGCTGCATTTTAGAGTTAATTTACAGATTTCCAATTACATATAAGCCAATAATAGTTACAAGGTTAAGAATTTACAACTTTCTGTACTGCCTTCTGTAGAATAGAAAGTCATACACAGAAACTAAGTTGTATGTATTTATGTGCCTTTGGGGGCTATCATAACAAATACAAAGTTTACATGGCCTTCAATTATGTATGTTATTGTTAAAATTGAGGTGGAAAAGCATTGGTTCTTGTGGGGTATACGTACCTATGCGATAGCCGTATTAACACTCAATGTTAAACAATGACCAAAGTAATATCAACAACGCCAACAGACGTGCACAAACATATTGTTACATCTTGATAATTCATAAATAATCTACAGCCTAATAATATGCTACAAATACATATAATCATGTGATTTTATTTAGTAAGAGGTGGTCATGTAGAATACCCAGCATTTAAAGACATTGAGCATAAATTAATTCCAATATATGTAACACAGGCGACGATAGAATTCTCTAATACCCTGCAGCGAAATCAACTAGTTGAAAACTACTTTACAACTAGTTGGTGCACTGGGCCCAACTAGTCAGTGTTTTGCCTTTTTCCATATAAGCAACTGATATTTTTTACTTGTTGATGTCCCACGAAATGTCATTTGTCAGATTTCGACCAGAACACACCAGTCATCTAGTAGTCATGATATACTAGAATTATACTTGTTGTAAAATACCAGTCCCATACTAAGTAGTTCAACCTGGACTAGTATGATTTCCATAAAATAAACTAGTCCATACTAGTCCAGAAAGCATTGATCCTGGACTAGTGTGATTTCAACCAGAATTTTCATGACTTACCCCTTATTTTATCATTTGCCTTTATTTCCGGGTTTATTCTTAAAAAAGCAGCGACTTCCCCTCAGCGAAACCTCAAACTTGTCAGAAAAATACTAGTATACAACTATAATTTTCTGGTAGAACTTATACTAGTTAGGGAATATCCATTTCATACCAGTATACAACTAGAATTTTCTGGGTGAATTCATACTAGTCAGGAAATATCCATTTCATACCAGTATACAACTAGAATTTTCTGGCTGAACCCATACTAGTCAGGAAATATCCATTTCATGCCAGTATACAACTAGATTTTTCTGGATGAAATTATACCTCTAAAAAAATTCAAAATTCATTCGTTTCGTTTTCTCTTATAATTCATAGATGCTTTTTCGTGATAGGGTAAATACAAATAGCCGCTGCTTTCTTAAGAATAGTATGTGGGCTGGTTCATTTTATGGAAATTATACTAGTCCACGATGAACTAGTATGGAACTGGTATTTTACAACTAGTATGAAACTGGTATTTCCTGACTAGTAGATAACTGGTATATTCTGGTCGAAATCTGACAATTGACATCTCGTAGGACAACAACACGTAAAAAATACCAGTTGCTTATATGGAAAAAAGACAGAACACTGACTAGTTGGGGTGTTAAGTATTGAACTTCCTTAATTGATGTTGCGCACATTCACTAATTTTTTCAAAAATTAGGACGTGCTAATTTACGAATATTATCACATTACAATTAAAAGTATGTCAGTGATAAAAGAAAGGGAGACAAATAATGATCTGGTAGATTTGGCTTAGAGATGGTGTTTTAAACATCGTGAAATAAAAAAGTATACTTAACTGAAATATATGTAACTACTTATTTCGAAACCAAAACATTGCACTTCTAAAATGTAAGCAATTTTGGTTTCATTCACTCTAATATTTGTATTTTTCATTTAGAAAGCAAGCATAAACACCCACCCATGTATATAGGTAGGTACATTAGACTAGGCCAAAAAAACAAAAATCGTTTTTACCACGCTTTTATTAGCTTCACTTGTATGTTTGCTTGTTTGTTTGTTTCTTTGTTTGCTTGTTTGTATGTATGTAACTCTCGTTCGGTCTAAGCCCCAGATTTCATTTGGACATCGATATATTTCGATAAATTTATCGATAACTGAGTTATCAGTCAAAATGTGGTTGCCCGAAAACCTTAAAATTTCCCGACAATATGGGTATCAAACGAAAGGGGAAGACCCCAGGTTTCATTTGGACATCGATATATTTCGATAAATTTATCGAAAACTGAGTTATCGGTCAAAATATGATTGCCCAAAAACCTTAAAATTTCCCTACAATATGGGTGTCAAACGAAAGGGGAAGGCCCCAGGTTTCATTTCGATATATTTAGATAAATTTATCGATAACTGAGTTATCGGTCAAAGTGAATGCCCAAAAACCTTAACATTTCCCTACAATATGGGTACCAAACGAAAGGGGAGGGCGCCAGGTTTCATTTGGAGATCGACATATTTCGATAAATTGATCGATAACTGGGTTATCGGTCAAGATGTGAATGCCCAAAAACCTTAAAACTTCGCTACAATATGGGTTACAAACCAAAGGAGAAGACCCCAGGTTTTATTTGGACCTCGATATATATCGATAAATTTATCGAAAACTGAGTTATCGGTCACAATGTTATTGCCCAAAAATCGAAAAATTTCCCTACAACAAACGAAAGGGGAAGGCCCCAAGTTTTATTCCGACTTCGATATATTTTGAGTTATCGGTCCATATGTGATCTCCCAAAAATCTTAACATTCTCATACAATATGGGTACCAAACGAAAGGGGAAGGACCCAGGTTTCATTTGGACATCGACATATTCCGATAAATTTATCGATATATTTCGATAACTTTATCGATAACTGAATAATCGGTCAAAATTTGATTGCCAAATAACCTTAAAATTTCCCTAAAATAAGGATATCAAACGATAGGGGTGGCTCCAGATTTCATTTGGACATCGACATATTTCGATAAATTATGATAAATCATTCTCTTATGATTTTTCCATAAATTTTTTTAGTGGGCGTGGCACCGCCCACTTTTAAGGGAGGCGTTTTTGAAAATTTGACTGGTCGTAACTCTTAAACAAATTACGATAGAACGATGGAATTTGGCACAAAGCATACTAGTAGCGTTGGGAGTATACCTGATGAAAGTGGATAAAATCGCCCTTCAACCACGCCCACTTTCGATATCGAAAATTTCGAAAATCACACAAATTGACATATCTCGGCAGCTGAAATGGCTAAAATGATATAATTTTATAGGTGAATCCCCCTGGTCATTCTCTTATGATTTTTTCATAAATTTTTTATGGTGGGCGTGGCACCGCCCACTTTTAAGGGAGGCGTTTTTGTAAATTTGACTGGTCGTAACTCTTAAACAAATTACGATAGAACAATGGAATTTGGCACAAAGTATACTAGTATCGTTGGGAGTATACCTGATGAAAGTGGATAAAATCGCCCTTCAACCACGCCCACTTTCGATATCGAAAATTTCGAAAATCACACAAATTGACTTATCTCGGCAGCTGAAATGGCTAAAATGATATAATTTTATAGGTGAGTCCCCCTGGTCATTCTCTTATGATTTTTCCATAAAATTTTTTTATTGGGCATGGCACCGCCCACTTTTAAGGGAGGCGTTTTTGAAAATTTGACTGGTCGTAACTCTTAAACAGATTACGATAGAACGATGGAATTTGGCACAAAGCATACTAGTATCGTTGGGAGTATACCTGATGAAAGTGGATAAAATCGCCCTTCAACCACGCCCACTTTCGATATCGAAAATTTCGAAAATCACACAAATTGACTTATCTCGGCAGCTGAAATGGCTAAAATGATATAATTTTATAGGTGAATCCCCTTGGTCATTCTCTTATGATTTTTACATAAATTTTTTATAATGGGCATGGCACCGCCCACTTTTAAGGGAGGCGTTTTTGAAAATTTGACTGGTCGTAACTCTTAAACAGATTACGATAGAACGATGGAATTTGGTACAAAGCATACTAGTATCGTTGGGAGTATACCTGATGAAAGTGGATAAAATCGCCCTTCAGCCACGCCCACTTTCGATATCGCAAATTTCGAAAATCACATAAATTGACATATCTCGGTAGCTGAAATGGCTAAAATGATATAATTTTATAGGTGAATCCCCCTGGTAATTCTCTTATGATTTTTCCATAAATTTTTTATAGGGGGCGTGGCACCGCCCAATTTTAAGGAATGCATTTTTGAAAATTTGACTGGTCGTAACTTCTAAACTGATTACGATAGAACGTTGGAATTTGGCAAAGAGCATACTAGTATCGTTGGAAGTATACCTGATGAAAATTTATATAATCGCCCTCCAACCATACCCACTTTCGATATCGAAAATTTCGAAAATCACATAAATTGTCATAATTCGCTAACGGAAATGGGTAAAATTATATAATTTTATAGGTGAATCCCCATGGTCATTATATAATGATTTTTTGATAAATTTTCTAAAGTAGGCGTGGCCCCGCCCACTTTTAAGGGAGGCATTTTTATACCAAGCGTACTAGTACAGGGGTATTATAATTTTGTCCACATAACTGTACTATGTACCGGCGCAAAATAATCAAGATCCATGTATGAAAGTTCTTAGGTTGAAAAGAGGAGTCTATTCAGGCATGTCCGTCCGTCTGTCCGTCCGTCCGTCCGTCTTTGTACACGATAACTTGAGTAAAAATTAAGATATTTGCATGAAATTTTATATACAGGTTACTTTTTGGCCCAGGTAGGTTGCTATTGAAAATGGGCGAAATCGGATGATAACCACGCCCCTTTTTCAAGATCGTAAATTTCGAAAATCATACAAATTAACATAACTTGAGTAAAAATTGAGGAATTTGCATGAAATTTGGTATACAGATTACTCGGATTATAACCACGTCCCTTTTGTCGGTATCGAAAATTTCGAAAATCACATAAACTGTCATAACTTGACTAAAAATTTAGATATTTGCATTAATTTTGGTTTAAACCTTACTTTCTGGCCAAGGTAGGTTGGTATTACAAATGGGCGAAATCGGATGATAACCACGCCCCCTTTTTCGATATCGAAAATTTCGAAGTTCACATAAACTGACATATATCTGTAGCTGAAATTGATAAAATGATATAATTTCATAGGTGAATCTCTCTTATCATTCTATTATGATTTTCTGTTAAATTTTAAAAAGTGGGCGTGGTACCGCCCACTTTCAAGGGAGGCATTTTTGAAAATTCGACTGGTCGTAACTTTTAAACAAATTATGGTAGAACGATGAAATTTGGCACAAATCATACTAGTACTGTTGGGAGTATATCTACGTGATGAAATTTGATAAAATCCCCGTCCAAACACGGCTACTCTCGATATCGAGAATTTAGAAAATCACCTAAAAGACTGGTTGTAAGTTTTAAACTGATTACGGTATAATCGTGAAATTCGGCACAAGGTATACTAGAGTTATAGGAAGTATACCTGTTCAAATTAAACGAAATCGCTTCCCAATCACGTCCACTTTCAATATGGAAAATTTCGAAAATCACATAAATTGACATAATTCGGTAAGGTAAATAACTAAAATAGTATAATTATAGTATACTTTGGTAGTTAAATTTGTAAGGAATTGTCTACTATTAACGAGTCTTAAAAGATGGGTTAATTTTGTTAAGTGAGCCACCTATAATTTTTTCGACGGCCATGTATTTTATTGAAAGTGGGTAGTATGGCTCAGAACGATTAAACAAAAATACGTATACAATTCTTCAAAATTCGAATTATTTTGAAAGTTATATCTCTCAACAGTTTTTGAAATTCCTCACTTTTTGATGATTTTCTCACGATTGGTCAAACCGATTTTGCTAATTTTTTAAATATATATAAAAGATGGTATCTTCTACAAAAGGACATTTCCAATTTTTGCAAAAAAAATTTTTTTACAAACATTATTCGCAATTTTTAACTTCTCCATCGTGGCGAGATGGCGCTTTTGTATGATGTTGTTGGGCATTGCATTAGTAATTATTAGCAAAAAAAAAATTTTTTGGCACTTTAAGGGAGCGGAAGTTATTTAAATCAAAAAGTAAGGAATTTCGAAAAGTGGTGATAGCTATAACTTTGAAAATAATTTGAATTTCGAAAAACTGGCCCAAACATATTTTTTTCAATTTAAAACTTTGTCACAAATTGGGCGTAAGTATATTAGAAGTAAGAATTGCATTCAACTATAGGTAATATTTTGAGGGCACACGAACAATGTACATATATGTTATACCGTAGCATAAATAAATATTAATTTTATAAACTAACTAATAAATTTATTGAGTTCGTTTTTCCACAATTATAATATACATATGTAGAAAATATATAACTTATAGGTACTACTATTGTTTCCATACACTGGGTATTTAATGTTCGGCTTACCCGAACTTAGACTTCCTTACTTGTTTCTTTGAATTGTAAAAAATGCAAATATCCATGTACAAAAAATATAGATACCCAGTCGGGAATTATGTAGCCAGCCAACCAAAAAAATGACTTTAAGTCAATTTATTTAGATTGATCTATAGCTAACCCCAAAGTCATGCATAAATCAAACAGTTCGGAATATTTTTTTTAACTTTGCTTCTATTTTTTCAAAATGACTTTAAGTTAACCACAAAGTCATGCAGAAATCAACCAATTGATTTTTATTTGTGCCTAAAGTCATGCAGAAATCAACCAGTTGAGCACAACAAATTTAGCTTTTGTCTTAACTTTTTTAGGCTGACTTCTAACTAGCCATAAAAAATGCAGAAAGCAATCAGATCATACTTTGCTTATTTTGTTTGATAGCCTTTAGAACTTCTAATTGGTTTAACTTTCAACCTTATTTCATAAAAAAATTGCTGAAAAATCAAATTAGTAATCCTTCGGCAGCGCGTCTCAAGCAGGACCGGTTTGTGCTTACTCTGCAGGAGGTCACAAAGGCGCGCGAGTTATGTCCATCGTAGCCGAAAGCGTATTTTAGGCAAGGTGTAGCGCTGCAATGTTCGGGTCATTATGGTGAGGCGTTGGCGTTGGCATCATTCAGCGCTGGTCTAGCAGAGGATACACAGCACAAGCAGTGATTGGCTGGTCTTATGGAGGCATCGGTGAAAGATTCCGCTGTAGACTCATACGTAGCATCTATCACCATTCGTGGTGATTACTGAGGTGGGACAAGAGCTACTACCAGTTGGCCAGTATCCCTCTACAGTCACGGAGCTAGAGGCCACGTTGAGCGTGTCTGGGTTTAGCAATGTTGGCGCGGTCTACGTAGCATCTACACTTCGCGCGAAAGCTCGGCCATCAAGTATAAGAAGCGCGCGATTACTCAATTCTCGGCTCAAGTCATCACTATCGACGCAAATTCGTACAGGCCATCACGAGCAGGTGTTGAGCATTTTACACCAGCTTGTCGATTTACAATGCATTTCTTATCTACAATTTAATATGTATGCATATAAATGTACATATCCATATTAATACCCTCATAATGTATACCTATTTCTAAAATATTTTATATTTTTAAAATAAATATGGACAAGAGCATTAAAAGGCGCTAATAATCTTTTGAATGTTATTTCAGTTCCAATATCATTGTTTAGTTGTGTCGGAAGATATCCGGCTTTAATCTAATCCAAAGTAGTTGGCTTTAAGCGCTGCCGAATTAGCTAACTAAAAGCCATTGCAAAATAATCGGCTTGAGACCAAGTTAAAGACGTTCCTTTAAAATTATCTCAATATTGTTAGTTTTAATCTGCTTTAAAAAAGTGGGCTTGTAGTTAGCTGAAAGTCATCCAGGAAAAGGCACAACTGACTACCTCCTAGGCCATCGCCATGTAAAAATAGTCAGTCTGCTCCATACAAAGTAGTTAGCTTTTCAAACAGTACTGGTTGCTTTGTAGTCAACTTAAAATGCATTTGTGGTCAGCCAAATTCCCTACTGGGTACAGATTCATAAAGGAAATTGAGTGGGCTACAAAAAAGGTTAAATATTTTTTTTTTGTGAAGTTACGTCAAATAGCGTTCAAAAATTCTCATGCCCAAGGCGAATACATTTACATGGTGCCCGCAAGTGAACAGCTGATTGCTTGTTCTTCTTGTTTTCGCATACAGCAATTGTCATTAAAAGGAAATCGGAAACACGTTTATTTACACAAAACATAATAAAACTCACGAAATTGTGCGCGATGACCACGGTTTAAGTAAATGGTATATATTTAATAGCATTTATTGCCGAAACACGCAATAAATTTACTTTTCTAACAGCAATTGTTTGTAATTGAAAAGAAAACACGTGATTGTTGATATTTTGTATTCTCTTTCACTTTGACATTTTATGTACGGCGAACTGAAGCGAATATTGCCCAATTCGCCGTGCTACCACCATGTAAATGTATTCGCCTTGCTCATGCCTATACAATTTGTATAGCCCAAAACGCAAGGCGAATTCATTACAGGTGTGTTCGAGCGAATTCAGATCTACACGCACGCACACACTCCTTGTGCCTAAAAATGTCAGACAAAGCAACAACATAAGAAATTTGGCAGCTACGATTGGATTTTCAAGGAAGAAGAAGAAGTCATATGGTGGGAAAAAGTCACCTGTAAATTTATTCGCCTTGCCAAAACGTATTCAACAAAGTGTGATTGAATTTGACGTTGCTCTCAATCGGAACCAGGGTATAATGTCAAACAGAAAAATATTTTAACCCAGTTGAAAATTTTTTTTTCCGTTTATAAACTTTTACGAAAAAATTTGTAAATTAACTTTTGTTTTAAATTTTCAATATTTATATTTTACCTTTAATTCAAATAAGCAATACGAAAGAATATTCGGTAGCAAATTTAGAAGTATTTTATTGGTACTGAAAAAAACTTCGGTGCCAGTGAAGAACGGTTGGAATTCAATTGTTTTGTAAGCTAAGGTAAGAAAACTGTAACCAAAAATTTTTTACAAAAATCGCGGATGGTATCAGAGTAAATCTGTGGACATTTGACAAAACCACTTCTCTCGACATAAGACAATTTCCCAAGATTTCTACCTAATATATCATTTTTCAATACGCATATTTCTGTCTTATCAGCGTTTTCTTACGACCGTTATTTCAAAAGTTAGAGGAGTTCATAAACAACTTAAATCTTAATTTTTCAAAAATGCCCTTGACAAAAGCTCTTCTTTCTAGTAAGCTGCAATTTTCAAAAAATTCAAACGGTAAAAGCATAACGTAAATTTGACAAAAAAGCTTCTCTTTATTTTTCGTCTAAGTAATTTCTGTAAGTTACATTTGACAAATCAACTTCTTTAAATTGAAGCTCTTTTGTCAAATGCATTTTTCACAAAAAGTGATGTATTATTTTGAAGAAGCTATTTTGTCTCTCATTCAGTCGCCAAGTGTCGTTGTGACAAAACCTCTTTTATCGAAAGAAGCTATTTAGTGTAAAAATAAAGTGAAAAGAGTGAAATCATAGCTCAAGAAGAGTGGTTTTGTCAAACAATTTAAAGTGAATTTAAAAAATTTAAGATAATTTCCGGATTAAAATTAAACGTATGTAACAAACAAAATGGATAGAGGAAAAAAACGAGTAGCTTTAGCAAGAAATTCAAAAACAGCAGAGCTCGAAAGTGAACAAAATGAAATAAGAAAAAATAAAAGTGTTCGTCCATTTTTCTTTGAGGATAGTGAAGTGTTAATGGAATTCCCCAATGAAACTGCTTCGAGTTATAATGGGAGAATTGACCCTGAAAAAATGAGTGAGCTGCGATAACATGTCAGTGGCCAATTTAGCAACATTGATAGTGACCATTCCGAAGAAGATGTTTTTCAGGAAACGGACTACAACGATTCCGATTATGTTTCGTCAAACCATTCCGTTTTTAATTCTACGTCGGAAAGTATAAGAATGATGGCAGATGTAATCGATTCTAACCTTAGTGACACAGTGTCACCAAAATTTAGTGAAGATATCCTTCTGGCGAACCCAAAACCAACAAATATAAAAAAACGAATAAAATGAACAAAAATTTGGGAAAAGAGTATACAACCTGGAAAAACAAGATTATCCCAGCTAAAAAAACTGAGAAGCTGGTGGATTGTTACAAGAAGTGTAATACTAAAATCTCTTTGGAGCAGCAGAAAAAAATATTCGTATCGTACTGGAAGATGGGCAATTATAAGAGCCGCCGTCAGTATTTGGCTGGTATGATACATGTTGAGCGCAAGAAGAGTGCAACACTCAGAAGAGCTTCAAAGCCAAGAAATAGAGAATTTGTTTATTTTTATCATTTTGAAATGAACGGGCAAAAAACTAGTGTGTGTAAAAAGTGTTTTTTAAAAATATTTGTTGAAACGGATCAAAGTATAAAGACTATATGCCGCATGAAAGTCCAAGGGAAATTTAACGGAAGTCTCGAAAATGATCGACGCGGCAAGCATCCTCCTCATCATAAGCTATCAACCGTAAAATTCAACGAAGTGCTTAAACATATTAACAGTATACCAAAGTATCAAAACCATTACAGTCGCCGTCACACAAGCCAACTATATTTTCAACGTGGACTCAACCTTGCTCTTTTATATAGATTGTATAAGGAGAAATACACTGAACCAGTATCCGAATCAAAATATATAATCGATTAATATCGATTTTCATAAATTTTACAAAGATATAGCAGCAGAAGGTGAATGCCAAGTCGAATCTGATTCGGACCTAGATAGTGAGGAAGATACCTAAACATTATTTTCTTTTCCACAAATTAATGAGATGTTTTTGAAATATTGGATTAATTTTTTTTTCATTGCAAGGCTAATTTATCTATTAAAATTGCCTCTTTTGGATAACTTTTGAATTAAGCATTTGATAAATAAACTTCTGTCAACTCAAGATAAAAATTCTATACACTACTTCATTTAAATTAAGTCTTACAAAATAGCTTGTATGAGATAGGTTGATTTTTTTTATTGAAAAAGGCATATGACAAAACATCTTCTATGTTTCATTTGTATTTATTTTAAAAAGTATAATATTTAATGTAACAAAATTTATTCATTAACCTTCACTTAATGGCTAGTAACCAGTACAAAGAAATTTTGTTTCTTAATTACAAACGGCTTTTGCTGTGGACACTGTTAAACACGTTTTTTCGCTCTCTTGAAAAATTACCTTTTTTGAAAGAAGTTGTTTTGTCAAATGTCCACAGAAATTATTGCTAATATTAAAGAAGAGAAAATGATACCCAATTTACATGTGGTGCACCATAAAGGATTAATTCCTTTGTTTACATTCGTTTGACATTATAGCCCCTTACAAGAGAAAATATTTAACTGTCACACTTTGTTGAATACATTTTGGTATAGCCCAACAAAAAAACAGCGCTGCGTCAACGCTGAGCAATTGAAATTTTTAATTTCGATAACGCGTTACAAGTTGAAGTGAGAAATGGGGGAATGAAGGCAGAGAGAAGTTAGAGCAATTTTTCGCTTTCATTTGAGTATGTCGCCTGTTGCCTGAAGTTGGCGAAAAAAACCCTACGCCGAGCGCTCTTTTTTAAGTGGGCCTGTTACTCTTTCAAAATTTATTGGGTATTAAACAAAATGTATTCAACAAAGTGTGTTGAATTTGACGTTGCTCTCAATCGGAACCAGGGTATAATGTCAAACAGAAAAATATTTTAACCCACTTGAAAAAAAATTTTCCCGTTTATAAAATTTTAGGAAACAAATTGTAAATTAACTTTTGTTTTAAATTTTCAACATTTATATTTTACCTGTAATTCAAATAAGCAATACGAAAGAATATTCGGTAGCAAATTCAGAAGTATATTATTGGTATTGAAAAAAACTTCGATGACAGTGAAGAACGGTTGGAATTCAACTCTTTTGTAAGCTAAGGTAAGAAAACTGTAACCAAACATTTTTTACAAAAATCGCGGATGGTATAAGAGTAAATTATTGCTAATATTAAAGAAGAGAAAATGATACCCAATTTACATGTGGTGCACCATAAAGGATTAATTCATTTGTTTACATTCGTTTGACATTACAACCCCTTATAAGAGAAAATATTTAACTGTCAAGCACACTTTGTTGAATACATTTTGGTATTAAATTAAAAAAATATCATATTTCCGTCTTTTTTTGTTTTTTTTGGTGAAATTTGTTTAATAAATTTCGTTTATTGATATTCAACATGATTAATTATCATTATATGATCAATATCATAACCAAAAATCTACATTTCTTATATACGTTCAAACATATTTTTGCTTAACATATGTTTTCTCTGCGAAGGTGAGGTTTCACAGTTTTCAAATGGCGCTAAAACAAAAAAAAAACAAAAACAAGTAAGGAAAGCTGTCTTCGGCTGTGCCGAAGGCTAAATACCTTTCATGAATAAGCGTCACGATTTTCACTGTTTGATCCCCAGTACAGCCTGTGTGAATTTAACTTTAGCTCATACCGAAATTATCGGAGCTATCGATTATATGGGGACGATGTGTTATATTGGTCCGATCTCATTGATTTTTAACATCGACATTCCACATACTAAAATAGCAACATTTACGAAATTTCACGTTCCTACCGATATAATTACAGGAGTTATCTACCAAAATCCGTTTATCGGAACAATCGATTGTATAGGGGCTATGTGAAATATTTATCTCATTTCAATGATTTTCAACATCGATATTTTACATATAAAAATAGCGATGCTTCCAAAATTTCGCGTTCCTATGGGTTTAATTACAGGACTTATAGCCCAAAATCCGCTTATCGGAATAATCGATTGTATGGGAGCTATGTGAAATATTTATGCCATCTCAATGATTTTCAACATCGATATTTCGCATATAAAAACAGCGATACTTCCAAAATTTCACGTTCTTACCTATATAATTACAGGAGTTATCTACCAAAATCCGTTTATCGGAACAATCGATTGTATGGGGGCTATGTGAAATATTTATCCAATCTCGATTATTTTCAACATCGATATTTCACATATAAAAATAGCAATACGTCCCAAATTTCACGTTCCTACGTGTTTAATTACAGGAGTTATAGCCCAAAATCCGTTTATCGGAATAATCGATTGTATGGGAGCTATGTGAAATATTTATCCCATCTCTATGAGTTTCAACATCGATATTTCGCATATAAAAATAGCAATACTTACAAAATTTCACTTTCCTACGTGTTTAATTACAGGAGTTATAGCCCAAAATCCGTTTATCGGAATAATCGATTGTATGGGAGCTATGTGAAATATTTATCCCATCTCTATCATTTTCAGCATCGATATTTCACATATAAAAATAGCAACACTTATAAAATTTCACGTTCCTTCGTGTTTAATTACAGGAGTTATAGCCCAAAATCCGTTTATCGGAATAATCGGTTGTATGGGAGCTATATGTTATATTGGTCCGATCTTGCTGGTTCCGACAAATGATTCCTATATTGGAAAATGGTGGCCGCATACCAAATTTCAGCCAAATATCTCAAAAACTGAGGGACTAGTTTGCGTTCAAACAGACAGACGGACAGACGGACAGACGGACAGACGGACATGGCTAAATCAACTCATCTCGTCATCCTGATCATTTCGGTATACTTATTGATGGGTCTATCTCTTCTTCTTCTCATATTTACAAACATCGGACCAAAGTTATAATACCATTTCATGTTCATGAAAGGTATAAAAAGTTGGCGGATGTGTGAACTCAATACATTAATTTTCAAGTATTTTGGCGAGCTTAATCCGCCGTGGTGTAGCGGTTAAGTGTTCGGCCTTCTACACCAAGTCGTGTCGGTTCGATGCCCGGCAAAAGTAACATAAAAAGTTATTTAGAAAAAGAATTTTTCTAAACGGGGTCGCCCCTCGGCAGTAGTTTGGCAAACTCTCCGGGTGTATTTCTGCCATGAGAAGCTTCTCAGCAAAAAATTCATTTGCTTTGCAAGTGCCGTTCGGAGTCGGCAAAAAACTGTAGGTCCCGCCAACTTGTAGGAAAAACTCACACTGAACCAAAAAAGTTCATGTATCCAATGAAAAAGTACATAGATTTTAAGAATTGTTCGTTAAAACCTCTCCAAAGAACTTTTTCGTAGAAATTTAAGAACATTTCCTAGAATATAAGTACGTTTTCGTAAAATATGTAAACAAATCCACAGAAAGCATGAATTCATTCATAAATTGTAAGAAAATTTTCTTATATTCCATGAATTTTTTCTTATATTTTAAGAAAAACCAGCGTGAACTTCTATGAAACTTTGTTCGTAAAAACATGTACGTTTTTGGTTCAGTGCAAAAAGCAACACACCACAAGTTGGAAAGAGAAGCTCGGCTAAAAATCTCGTTAGAGGTTATGATAACCTGTTGGTATATCGCCGCCATTCGTTTTTTTTAATCCAAATCCGTGATTGGAATTAGACTATCAGGTCACAGTTTTCCTGTAACCTCACAAAATAATATTGGTCTTCTTTTCAAGGTAAGGGCCGCACCCCGGGCCCATTGTTTAATTCTGATACCGAATTCGGATAAAGCAGCCAATTTCCCTTAGGCACATGTATTTAACTTTCTTCCATATTGATTTTTTCATGTTTGGCAGGTTTTCAAAGCAAAATCGGGGAATCCAAAAAAAAATGCCCCTGTTTGAGGGTAGAATACTAGAAAACGACTAGTCTGAGAAAATGTCAGTCTAGTCAGCTTTTGTAGAGAATTCAATTTCCTACAAAAATAACTTCAGGTGAAATATGTTTTACAACAATGGTTTGTCGTTTTTATACCAAATATGAAGATAAGTCTGTAAAATCTAAACTAACGATAATAGACCTCTAGACCTTAATTAAAAAATCTGAAAAATTACAGTAATTTTGTTTCACCTTTCTAAAAAAGAAAATCTATATAATTTTAAAAAAAAAGGAAATTTTTTTTTGGCCCAGTCTACATACATATTAATTTAAGTAGCGGCTTCAAGCTCGGTGTTCTGCCATCCATACTCTCATATCCTCCCGAACTCAATAATATCGAAAGGAAAAAGGATTAGATTTGCGCACCCAATGCCACAAACTCTGTTTGCGGGCTCAGTGATTGCATATGTTTGAGTGCAAGTATAAATGTTTAAGAAAAACCCTGTTGGAAACCTAACTTGTTCTAAAATAAAATAAAATAAAATAAAATAAAATAAAATAAAATAAAATAAAATAAAGTAAAATAAAATAAAATAAAATAAAATAAAATAAAATAAAATAAAGTAAAATAAAATAAAATAAAATAAAATAAAATAAAATAAAATAAAATAAAATAAAATGAAATAAAATAAAATAAAATAAAATAAAATAAAATAAAATAAAATAAAATAAAATAAAATAAAATAAAATAAAATAAAATAAAATAAAATAAAATAAAATAAAATAAAATAAAATAAAATAAAATAAAATAAAATAAAATAAAATAAAATGAAATAAAATAAAATAAAATAAAATAAAATAAAATAAAATAAAATAAAATAAAATAAAATAAAATAAAATAAAATAAAATAAAATAAAATAAAATAAAATAAAATAAAATAAAATAAAATAAAATAAAATAAAATAAAATAAAATAAAATAAAATAAAATAAAATAAAATAAAATAAAATAAAATAAAATAAAATAAAATAAAATAAAATAAAATAAAATAAAATAAAATAAAATAAAATAAAATAAAATAAAATAATATAAAATAAAATAAAATAAAATAAAATAAAATAAAATAAAATAAAATAAAATAAAATAAAATAAAATAAAATAAAATAAAATAAAATAAAATAAAATAAAAACAAAAAAGTTAAATCAAAGCCGGAAAAATAAAAAAAAAATATTAAAAAAATGATAATTAAAAAGAAGAAAGTAAAAGGAAGTAAACCGCTGGAAAGCAAATTGTAGGCCCTGTACCTATTTTTCTTAACTGGAAATTTCGATCTTTTTTTGTCTAGATGGTATCATTTTTGCATAAAATGGTTTGCATTAAGTAGCGGCAATGAAATCTAAAGCTACTGTCTATTTGGCACATACGTGAGTACATTTAATACCAGAAACCATAAATGCACGAATGTATGTATGTATGCATGTATCCAAGAAAGTAGGTATGTATTTATCTATGTATATGAGCAAAGCATATGGCTTTGTTGCACTTAATTGGCATGCTTTTGATTGCCATTGAACGAGAATTAATCCGTCGTATTCTGCTCGCGGTTGCTGCAGCAGCGCAAGTCAAGTGCGTAAAATCGAAAATAAGAGTCGAACAGTGGGTTAAGGAGAGTCAATATTGTTTGCCGGTTTGTTTTCTATTGATGGGGCGTTTCTCTTTCCAAGACAATATGAAGCCTCTTGCAAAAGCCTTAGTCATGTAAGCTTTTTTTAAATAAAATTTTCGCCTGGGTTACTTCTTGTACGTCCTAACTTTAAAGTAGGTATCATATCATATACGTGGTAATATAATATATGTATACTAGAGGACCCTCACCCGCTTCGCTGGGTGAAAGAAAGAGAGAAATGAAAGATGTTCTTTGTTTTTTTGTTTTTTCTTGTTTTATCATTTAATTCATGTTCGGCCATTATTTTGTGACTTATTCTAATTATTGTAAACTAACAACTTATTCTAAAGCCTTCCGAGACACAACATTTTTGGTTTTATGTCCATGCGGTGTATAAATACACACTACCTTAAACCTCAAGAAACTAAACCTCAAGAAATTAACCCCTACTTACGGTTTTGATATCCTATAGCTCTATAGCGATTTCCAGGTCCTTAACTTAGACCCTTTCACAGATATTCTGCATGAAAATTTTAGTTTGTATGGGAGATACCACGCCCCTATTTCTGATAAGCCCCCTTTTTATGTGTGAGAATGCTTTTGATGTCATAAAGGTCTATACCAATTTTCAGGTCCCTACCTCCAACCCTTTCACAGATATTCTGCTTGAAAATTTATTTGATATTAGAGGTGCCACGCCCGATTTTCTGATAGCCCTCCTTTTTATGTGTGAGAATGCTTTTGATATCGTAAAGGTCTATACAATTTTCAGGTCCCTACATTGAACCCTTTCACAGATATTCTGCTTGAAAATTTAGTTGGTATTAAAGGTGCCACGCCCCCTTTTCTGATAGCCCTCCTTTTTATGTGTGAGAATTCGTTTGATATCATAAAGGTCTATACCAATTTTCAGGTCCCTACCTCGAACCCTTTCACAGATATTCTGCTTGAAAATTTAGTTGATATTAGAGCTGCCACGCCCGATTTTCTGATAGCCCTCCTTTTTATTTGTGAGAATGCTTTTGATATCATAAAGGTCTATACAATTTTCAGGTCCCTACATTGAACCCTTTCATACATTGATAAAAATGATTTCCTAAAAGTAAGGAAACCTACATACAAATTCAAGTAAATGAAGGGAACAATATTGCACCAAGGCCGCACTGCCTTAAAAGAAAGAAGTTCTTATACTTAAATTTACTTTTAAGTAGGGCTTGTACTTAAATGGTAGTTAAGTAATTTTAAACTTAAAAAAAAAATTATTTTACCCAGTTCTTATATTGCCTTCAACGAGAATCGAACCCACAACTTTTCGAATGGTAAACTCAGATGTCTACCATGAAGCTATTGAATACTTACGCTTGACAGCGTCTAATTACACCTTTGTTCTGTTTATGGAATTTCACCACTCTTACTCACGTTGCCTCCCAACATTAGGAAATATTGACTTATTTTTGATTTTTAGGGTAGTTGTATACTTAATATGTAATAAAATTCCTTAAAAATTACGCGGGCAGAACGTTTTTTGCGGCGACAGCGAAAATAAGTAAATATGGTCCTAAATTAAGTTAAACACTGCCTTGATATCACTGGAAAAAATGTCTTCAGCATAAGGAAGTATTTACTTATTTTGAACTTAAGGACAGTTTTATACTTAATAAACTTGTAAATTGATTGAAACTAGTAAAAATGTCTTTAATACTGAAATGAGTACATTGATTTACTTATGGCAAGTAGAAATGTTCTTTTAAACTAAGTAGATTTGTCCGTAAAACAGAGTTTTTTCCTTAAAAATAGGAAAAATATTTTTTTTTTTAGCCAAGTAGTACGTTTCCTCAATTATAGGACAATTATTTTTATCAGTGTAGTTATTCTGCTTGAAAATTTAGTTGGAATTAGAAGTGCCACGCCCCCTTTTCTGATAGCCCTCCTTTTTGATATCATAAAGGTCAATACCAATTTTCATGTCCCTAACTTGAACCCTTTCACATCATATAGGTCTACACCAATTTTCAGTTCCCTACCTTGAACCCTTTCACAGATATTCTGCTTGAAAAATTTAGTTTGTATGGGAGGTGCCGCTGCCCCTTTTCGGATAACCCCCCTTTTTATGTGTGAGAATGCGTTTGATATCATAAAGGTCTATACCAATTTTCAGGTCCCTACCTTAAACCCTTTCACAGATATTCTGCTTGAAAAATTTAGTTTGTATGGGAGGTGCCACGCCCCTTTTTCTGATAACCCCTCTTTTTATGTGTGAGAATGCTTTGGATATCATATAGGCCTAAACCAATTTTCAGGTCCCTAACTTGAACCCTTTCTCAGATATTCTGCTTTAAAAATTGAGTTTGTATGGGAGGTGCCACGCCCCATTTTCTGATAACCCCTCTTTTTATGTGTGAGAATGCTTTTGATATCATATAGGTGTATACCAATTTTCAGGTCCCTACCTTGAACCCTTTCACAGATATTCTGCTTGAAAAATAAGTTTGTATGGGAGGTGCCGCGCCCCCTTTTCTGATAACCACCTGTTTTATGTGTGAGAATGCTTTTGATATCATATAGGTCTATACCAATTTTCAGGTTCCTACCTTGAACCCCTTCAGAGATATTCTCCCTGAAATATTTAGTTTATATGGGAGGTGCCACGCCCCCTTTTCTGATAACCCCCTTTTTTAGTTATAAACCTTCTCCAAATGTGTCTCTTCAATGTGGCAAAATTTGGTTAAAATCGGTTCAGCCATTCTCCGTAAAGTTCATTACAACGCGAAAAACGGTTTAATTTTTATATATATAGAAGAAGATTATACAAGTATGGAATCCATCAGTCATCTCGTGGATGAACATCGTGGTCCATAAGCATTCAATAACCATTTTAAAGATATTGTCCAATAAGCTTTTTTGGAAATCACTTTTTGTATCAAACAATTTAAGTGCTCCATACACAGTGCTTTGCACTCGATAATCACAAATACGTTCACAAAAACATAGAATTGTCTAATTATGCTCTACGGTTGCATTTAAGCTTAGCTGACTCATCGCTATAATGCCGCAAGTTCATATGAATGCAATGATGAATTTCTGTTCAATTGAGAGTTGTACCTTCGCGCTGCTACTTCCCTCATATTGGATTCAGTTTCAGTTGTTAAAACGCGCTATTAGCTCTTTTTAAGTGGTAGGTAAAGCAGAAAAGTTTTTTTAAGTGGAATTTTGAATTTGGTGATTAGCTGATATTTTCGATTTAATTTTGAGTAGGTATAATTTAGTGCTCGTAGGACTGTCGTCACATAGTAAAGCTTACTCTGAGCAAATCAAATTTTCTGCAAGGCCGCTATGTACATATGTATGTATGCATTGGACAAGAGAACAGAACCGGATCAAATTGGACAGAGCAACTCATCAAGCCATTCGAGATAAAACTACGCTGCAGACAAGATATTATGCGGTTCCTTGAAATTCCTGCTATATAAATCATTTCTAGGAACTAAGTAAGTACCTATGTACCTATATCGATAAGCAAAATCAAGAACACACAGATGGGGAAAAGAAATCCACTACCATTTATTACATAACTCTCACAGCTGAATTTAAAAATTTTTTTTCTCAAATAACCTTTAAGTGGTATAAATTGCATACTCAAAAACGCCACTACAATTACGTACCTGCCATAAACGCCTACTTTCTTGTTGTTCACAACACAGACACGCCAACACACTTTCACTAACACTTGAAATAAAAATGCTCCTTAGACATTTATGTTGGTAGGTATAGCACGACAAACATTTTCTTTAAATGCTCTTAACGCCCCACTTGTAGGACTGCAGCAGCAAAAACCAAAAATTTAGGTGCTTAAAATTCACCTTTAAATGGTAACAACCGCCTCGTTACATGTAAATACAATACAATAGAAGAGCAATTGGCACACCTTGGTGCTGCCCTAACGATTATTATTAGCCGCAATCATTTATCAATGAGTTGTAAAAAATAGTACAAAGCACCAACACCAACTCGAATAATCCTTGAGTAATCTCTTTACTTTTCAATTACTCTGCAGCGAAAGCAACTGGACTAGTATGATTTCCATAAAATTAACTTGTCCCCACACTAGTCTAAAAAAGGACTAGAATGAAATATACTAGTTCCATACTAGTCGAAAAAGCTGTGAACCTGGACTAGTATGATTATCTTATCATATGCCTTTATTTTCATGTTTATTCTTAAGAAAGCAGCGACTATTTGTATTTACCCTATCACAACAAAGCATTTGTGTATTGTAAGAGAAAAAAGAAGGAAATGAAACAAATGAATTTTATATTTTTTAACTGGCATGATTTCATCCAGAAAAATTTAATTGCATACTAGTATGGAATGGATATTTCTTGACCAGTATGACTTCAGCCAGAAAATTCTAGTTGTATACTAGTATGAAATGGATATTTCAGTATAAATTCAGTCAGAAAGTTCTAGTAATAAACTAGTATTTTTCTGACTAGTTTGAGGTTTCGCTGCAGGGTTCATTTTCAAATTCACTTTCACTCGGATGCCAAAACCTGCCTGATAATGTGAGTTTTTTTCATTTATTGAAAAAGTAAAGGGGCGTGAGAATATTATTACTTCTCAGGGGAGCCTCAACGAAAAAAAGGTTGTGAAACACTGATCTAGACCAACGTTATTCTCGGTCTAAATGTAACTGTAAGGGACCTTTAAGACATATAGTATAAACATTATCAGCGAATGCTAAAAGGTACAACTACACTTGCCTTCCCTGATACGAAAAACTTAAGAAGAAAGCATTTCGAAACGAGGTTGACTTTCGTAAGTGGTCGTCAACCCTGTATTTTCACAATTAAAAGCTTCTTATTAAAAATGCATATGATGGTCATTATTATTTCCGAGCTAATATGGAAGAAGGGCCTCATACAGTTTATCTACACGATTATGTTACACATCATCTTTGAACTAAAAGACTACTTGTGCTTTACTTTCTTACATTCTTTTTGTCCTTTTTTCAACTCATTTACAAAAGGTTACAGCCTTTGTGAATCTGTTCATTGGTTTTTGTAGTTATACTTAAGGTTCTTTGTCTTTATGGCTGTTGGTGTAGCAGGTCCTTTTAGTATTCTTTTTTTTCCTTCGGGATGTCGTGATCATTGCTATGTCATGCAAGACATTCAAAGACCTAGTGAGCTACTAATGTGCCAGGCCATTAGTTTATGCTACATGTTGCAGTTAACAGATTCTAGTTACGTGTTGCAAGTGTGAATATATGCTCTCATATAACTAAGTATACATTCTGTGCTTGTTGCACGCTATGCTGTTTACCACACACTAAATTGTATACAATACCAAAATTTACATGCACTTTAATTGCTCTCCGAGTACCTTTTTGACTAACGATTTTAGTGCTGTCCAGGGTTGGTACTTTTGAGACGGGATGTTTTTATCCGTACTTCTTATTAGTAGGGTGATAGTAAGGAGATTTCATAGTAAACATACGCTAATATCAGTCATATTGGGGTTGCAATATTTTTACCTTCTAAAGACCATTTTAAAATGTCTTTGATCTTACATATGGTTCAAGTATGAACTGTACATAAAAAAAATAACGAGTTGAAGTTAAGTTAATTGTTAGCCAGAACGAGCATGAATCAGAGTTATACAGATCTTTGGAAACAAGCTGCTTACTTCACCGAAAAAACCTCTCACGCCCAGCCGAAAACCTTATTTAGTTTCGAACTGCTCGGAGAGGTGCTTCCCGTTTCTGACTGAGCTGGTGGTGTTGGTCAGCGTCAATTTGCATAGCCATATAAGTTTTGCGGGGAAACCAAAATCAGACATAGCGGCATATAGCCAACTCCTTTTCGTGCTGGCGAAGGCGTATTTAAAATGGGTGGTTTGGGCAGAGAAGGCTTATATTTCATTCTTCAGGCATACATTCATCCGACCATATTTTGCACAGGAGGTGGTGCATGCACCTTGCCAGCACCTCCTCGACGTATTTGAATAGCTCAGCTGGCAGACCATCAGCGCCCGCCGCTGTATTGTTTTTTAGCCGAGATATAACTATTCGCACCTCCTTATAGTCGGGTTGTGGAACTTCAATTCCATTTTCTTCGATTGTGGGGTCTTGCTTGTCCTCTTCTCTGAATTGTGGCTCTGTTCCTCCGTTTTAAAGGGCAGAGAAGTGATAACTCCACTACTCTCTGAACCTCTGCCACCAGATCGCCTTTTTACGTTGCTTTATGGGCGTCGTCCTTTCCTTTCATTGCGTCTTTGCACTTTCTATCATTTGCACTTGCCAGAATCCAATTACTTTTCGGCTGTGGCAGGAAGTGCTCCGGAGATATCTGTGGTCATAAGCAATAAGAGCCTAAGTCGACTTAAGAAATTAGACCAGTTGAAATTTTTTGCTGGCGAATTTTTGTAACAAAACCGTTTTATAACTGAGGCGAACGTATTGGATTTAATTGTTTGTAAAGAAAGTAAAAAAAGACCAATGAAAGTCTTGAAAAATGTCTCGATGTTGCTATTCAAAATCACCAGCAAAAATTTCAACTGGTCTAATTTCTTAAGTCGACTTAGGCTCTTATTGCTTATGACCACAGATATGTTCCCACTGTTCGTGCACTCCGTGGGTTGACTTGTGCTCTCAGAGAGCAGAAGTGAGAGATGTTCTGCGAAATAATTGGCCGTCTGTTCGACGTCCAGCTTTCCTTGTGTTTTTCGTGGCGCCTCCTTTGTTGTACTTAGTCGGGTACCAATCTCTGCTTCTACCAAGTAGTGGTCGGAGTCCATAATTGGGCCCGCATCGTACGTACATTCATGACGCCGGAAGCATGCCGTCCGTATATCACAAAGTAATCGATCTAGTGGCGTGTTATCCGATCTCGCGATAGCCATTTTGCTTGATGAATCTTTTTATGCTTGAACCTGGTGCTGGATACAACCATATTTCAGTCTGTATCCATTTTGCGAAGTCTCATCATGGAGGCTGAACTTTTCGACAGTGAGGCCAAATACACCCTCTTTGCCCACCCTGACGTTAACGTTACCAAGCACGATTTTGATATCATGACGGGGCAGCGCACATAAGTTTCTCCTAATTTCGCGTAGAATGCATCTTTTTCCACGTCGCCCTTGTCCTCAGTCGGTGCGTGCACGCAGATAAACGATATGGTGGAATATCGTAGTTTTATTCGGATTGCGCCGAGACGCTCACTAATGCTATGGATACACACACGGAGATTACCTCCAATAAATCTTCTTTAATCAGATCCAAATTTTACGCTGATACACACAAAATTGAAGATTAACAATCAGCGCACTAGATGGCTTTGGTACTTGCGGTTTAAAATAGATGTCGCTCTTTTTTTGGTCACATCTAGTGTCCAGTAGCGGCTAACTCGTATTTTTGGTAGTGGTCGTTGCGATGTTTGTTTATTTATCGATGACAGTAGTGGTCAAATAGTTATGATATCTGCTCAAATCTTCCTAATTTTTGGGAGTTTATAATAGATTATGCTCCCGAAAGCGGAGATAATTCGGAATTTGCGCTAATGTATCAGCCGTATAACGGCTGTGACTGACACTACTTGATTGATAAGACTTTTTCCCACCAGAAATTCGACCCCGAATCTGCGCTCATTATCGTGGCCGCTCCAGTAGACATTGCAGGGTCGGATGATGGTAAAACCTTACCCCGTCCATCGCATTTCTTGCATGGTGGTGATGTCAAAAATTAAGGATAAAGGATACATAACACGGTATATTGATAGTTCTCAACCTCTACGTTCTAGCCTCACTATGTAAATAATCTTTTGGTGCCTAATGTATTGATGTACTTAAGTACATAAACCAAGATGTACATATGTAGATATGTCTTCCTTGTTCTATAAACAAAGAAAAGCAGTCTAACAATAAAGTAGAAAAGCCGTTACCAAAACATAGGTTACTCAGGTGATAGGAAACGGCTGTAGTAACGGGAAAAACAAATTTATTCATTCATTGCCTATTTGCCGTTGCAAATATTCTACCGCATTTAACAATCACAAATCGAAGTTCAAAAAAATAAAAATAAACAAAAATAATACTAATAAATGAATAAATAGAAAAATATTCAATATTCCACTAAGACTAGACTCGGCTAAAGGTAAAGCAATTCCTTACTTACTTACACAAATTGACTGGGTGGCAACCAAATATGTAAATATAAATATATCAACAAAAACAAAAAAGACAAAAAAACAAAAATTCAAAAATAAGCAAATAAGCAAATAGAGATACAGAATAGGAGCAAAGGTAAACAATCAAGAATTGGAAAATAAAAATAAAAACGTTTTGTAAACAAAAACAATATAAAGTGCTACCAATTCACGACTCAATTTTTTTATGCGAATTTATAAATTCGTCTTGACAAAAATGACAAGCCGACAAATTGAATTTTCCTACCATTTTAAAAAATTGTGAAAATCGAACGCGGAAAGATTATTGGAGAAAATTAAGGATAAGATACAAAAAACTTATCGCGTGATTTTAATTTTTGGGCGGCGTGCTGTACATAGGTGCTGAAGTGTTTGAGGTAAGATATTAATTTACATTGATAGCATCCTAAAATTACTAAGAATTTCCAAAACTGAAATATGAAGCTACACAAAAATCAGGATCTAATTTTACAACTTATGGTTCAGCTGGGCTCATGACAACCATATGTCAAAGGAAAAATATTCGATGTTCCTCTAGTTCCCAGGACTTAATCTGCACTACTCGATAGATTTCGGACCTATCGGACGATTTAGGATTTATCGACCAATATTTGAACTAGCGGTGGCCCAATAATAACTTAATACTACCTTTCATGCGTTAAGTCCAGATTAAATTTGACTTTTGTTGAACGTTAGAAAAATTTAGCCAGTAAAATTTTCCAATGATCTTTATCGCATTTTCTGGGATAAATCATTTTCTGTGATAAATGAAGGTATAGTTCAGCGGTGTCCCTTCAACTTACTGGGCCAAACAGTATACAGCTTCATCATTTTTACAACAACGTCGATCCTGGAATCACAAAAAATTATTCGAAAGAATTACGAAGTTTGTTTGTTGTTGCGGGGCGCAAAGGACCACATGATGTTTTGTAGGGCCACATCGGGCCAAAAGAGCCACTACATGGACATGACTGGTATAAATGGATATAATAGTAGATGTGCAGTGTTTTCATTTTCTTGACTTACCTCATTTCATTTAAGATGAATATATGTATATTTTTTATGAAAGTTTACAAAAAGTGGAAGATTTTAGAAGGGTTCATCCTACAGTGATTTATGAGTTACATATCGTTACCCTAATATAGAAAGGCCCTAACTCATATTTTCCCAGCTCGAAAATTTGTTCGAAAAAACTGAATGTAAAGTAAACCATAGCAACGATGGCTTGTTCAAAAACACAAATATCAATGCCTGTAATATTTAACTACGATATAGTATGGTACTAAGGTTTTAGTGAAGTTCCATTCAGAAGTTATTAATAAAAATCCATCAGCAACTTGATTGAAAATAAAAAATGAGTTGGGGCCTTTCTATATTTGTGTAACGGAATGTATATTTGTATGTTTATCGAAAATAGGCAATCGGTTATCAACCGACTTCGTCCGTTTTCAATACCAACTATCATTGGTCGGAAATTACTTTTATGCCGTTATAAACACCCGTTATGTGCACAAAGTGCAGCTGGGTATAATACAAATTAAAACGTATACAAATGGCAATAATGAAATACTGAAGTGTTGCCAATAGAATAAATGACGTAGCGAATTCATAACCTCGAGTTGACAAATATGACAAGCAGTCAAATTGAAAATTTAAAAACTATAAAACTTTTCTTCAGTTATTAAAATATGTGAAAAGACTGTGCAGAAAAATTACTGAAAATAAATCTAAAAATACAGAAAAAAACGCGAGTTTGTAAGGTGGACTTGGAAATCGCAGCTATTGTGCTCTGTTGTGTAGTCAAATAACAAGAGTGGGCTATCCTTTTGTGGGTGTAGGGCGTTCGAATAGTGCAACCTTTTATGCCGCTATGAATGAACTAGAACCAATAAGGTAGGTACATCAAGTTTTAAAAAATACTCTTGGAAAACATAATTATTTACTGGTTTCAGCAGCAAATAATCATCTACAGTTTCAATTTATAGAAATCTCAGCGCGGGGTCGCCATTTTTAAGGCGTTTGGTGGCATCTTCTCCATGCTTTAGAATTTGTTGTGGGTGATGAAAAGATATTGATGATGACATTTCCCAAGACCCACCCCGAAAATTAAAGAATCATTTAAACTAGAAGAGCCAGATATATTAATCCATGATTCAATTATTACCAGGTTAGCTCTTCCCTGACATATTTTGTCAATTGCGGCCATCTTGCTCCCCGAAAAATTGTCATTCACATTCTGGGTAGCCTTTTAGCAAAACCATGTAAAAAAAGTAGTTAGAAAAGTAGTTTAAAATAGTAGTAGTTAGAAAAATAGTAGAGGTGGGCTTTTGGAAAATTGATGAATTTATCTTTAATAACTGACTTTAAAGCTTTTCCTTCTGTGATTCCAGTATGTTATTTTCATTCTTAATCATAAGGGAACCAGTATCAACACCGAAAATAATATCAGTCTAGAAATCCAGCGGAGAATCACTCTTGCCAACAAGTGCTACTTTGGACTGAGTAGGCAATTGAGAAGTAAAGTCCTCTCTCGAAGAACAAAGATCACGCTCTATAAGTCTCTCATCATACCTGTCCTGATGTATGGCTCAGATTCATGGACAATGTCAAGAGAAGATGAGATGGCCCTTGGAGTATTTGAGAGAAAAGTTCTCCGGAAGATTTATGGTCCTTCCCGTGATGCCAACGGCGAGTATCGAAGGAAATTTAACGATGAGCTGTACGAGCTCTACGCAGATCTGACCATAGTCCAGCGAATTAAAGCCCAAAGACTCCGCTGGCTGGGCCATGTTATGCGAATGGACAAAGAAGCTCCAGCACAGAAGGTTTTACTATCGTCGCCTGAATTCGGCAGCAGAGGAAGGGGGAGGCCTCGACTGAGATGGAAACAACAGGTGGAGGATGACTTGAACTTGGAAACAACAGGTGGAGGATGACTTGAACTCCCTTGGGGTTTCCAATTGGCGTCAGTTATCGCTAAAAAGGAAAGACTGGCGTCCTTTGATATGCAACGGCCAAAATCGCTTAGGCGGTTAAGCGCCAATAAATGATGATGAATCATAAGCCAAGTGTGCATGAAGGAGTTGGAGATAAATTTATTGGAACTCGTTAAAGTTGGTTAGTAAAGTGGTAATACTATCCCTTTGGCAGACTTTTTCCGATAGTCTTTATGAACTGAAAAGCTTTCAAGGAACTTTTAGTAAAAATTTAGGTTAAGACTGATTAACATTAATCGATGTCCTATTCGATTAGACGTTCGATTGTATTCAACCTTAAAATTCAAGTTGTCGATCGGTAGAATTATTACAATCGACAAAAAAATCGACCAGAAAATCAACACTTATTTTGAGGCTAGAATACTAGAAAACGGCTAGTTGGAGAAAGTTTTAGGCTATGCAGCTTTTGTAGAGAATCCGAGTTCTTACTCTTAATATGAGAATTTAATATTAAATAAGATCTGTAATTTTCACAGTAATATTTTTTCACCTTTCCGAAAAATAAAATCAATCATGCCAATTCTAAACAATCAGGCCGATTCATAACAGTTTCTCACTTTGCGGATTTTCGAAAACGAATTTTTTTTTTGGCCCAGTCGAATGTGTTAGTTTACTTTGCAATTTTTTATTTTCATTACAATTTATATCCTCCTTTTTCGATTTTTCTACCACCATTTCCTTGATGAAAGAAAAAAACATTCCTACTTTTTTTATCGCATACGAAACCCGTGCACATTTTCATATTGGGAGTGTCAATAATAAACGTCAAGGGAAGAGCAAACCTTCTTATAATTGAATCATGATATTAATCTTAGATATTAATTTTAATGGAAATTGAAGAGCTCAGCGCAGAAAAAAATGGCACGGGTAAAATAAACAGTCTCGAACTGTTACCCCGAAATTGACCAAATTATGTTGAATTAACCAAATTTTAGTTATTTCAACGGAATTAATAACTTTTTGTTAAGAACTGTAAATTTTTAATCAACAAAATTAGGTAAAACTGACAGAATTTTGGGTTTATCCAACAGCGAAGGAACTTTCAATTTAAAAACACTCAACTTCTGCAGCTAATCCAACAGCGAAGATACAGTCATTCGAATAAACCTCCACCTGCTTATGCAATTATAAACAATGTATTCCGAATATTCCATAAACTATCTGCGAATTACAATAGTATGTAAAGCAGATAATATGAAATGGACGAAATAATTATAGCTTATGTCGCGTAAACAAGCTTTATAGAGCAAAGCTGCAACTAGACGCCGTCAAGCATAAGCACGCGATGGCCTAATGGTAAACATCTCCGTTCAGCAGTCAAAGCAGTGTGAGCTCAATTCTCGGTGGAGGCAACAAAGCAACGTGTCATTTAGAACAAAGCTGCAATAATAAGTATGCGACACCTGGGTTGAGCGTTCAAGAGACCAGAGTCCGATTCTCGGTGAAGTCAATATAAGAACTCTGAAAAATATTTTATTTCGGTGTTAAAATAAGACTTATTTAAAAAAAAATATATATGGACTTCACCGAGAATCGAACCAGCAACCCCTAGAACAACAAAATAAAAGCTTAACTGTTAAAACAACAGCTTAACTGTTAAAACAACAGCTTAAGGTTAACCGTTTCAATGCAGTTGAATGAACAGCATTGAATAATAGATAAGAATTGACAGTGATTTTGGTTGAATCAACCCATATTTTGGTTGATATGACCAGCTAATTTTTCTCTGTGTGGGTGTTTGGTTTCAATAACCGTCACATCCTCAGTGTTTTTTATGTAGCAACCCGACAATCAGAAGCAATTCAACCTGTTTTCCTTGCTTTCGCGCAACCTGGCACATATTCAGGGGGGGAGTCCGAGGGGTTCGCGAATCAGCTTGCGGTTATTTTTGAAAAGATCCTAAACTCAGGGCATAATTTCAGATTATATTCCGGTCAAATTAGACATTTGAAATAACAAAACTTCCGACAGATCCAAATTTTTGAAGAGTGCTTAGGTTAGCCGTAGGAAAGAAAACTTGAAAAGTCCCTATCGATCTTAAAGAAGTTATTCAGGGGCAAAGGTCAGTATTTTTGGCTTTTTTGATTTCTCTCGAAAACGGTAAGTTTTTTCGAAAAATTACCTGAGACTAAAGACCCAATTACATAAAACTTTGCAGGTTCCACTTTCATACAAAGTCAAAGCCGAGGCGCGCATTTGTCAAAGTTTCATAATCTTTTTTCACGGCACGAAATCGCATTTTCCAACACGAGGATATGCCCCTGGCACGGTCAAAACCACGCACCGCGCCCATCTCCAATCCCTATCCCGATCCTTATCCCCAACCCTAACCATATCCCTAGCCCTATAAATAGCCCTATTAATTATTGTTTGTGTCTTCTCTACGCTTGGGTAAATGTGGTTTGCGTCTGCACAAGTAACAAAATTTTAATTTAGCTAAGTGAATTCTATTTTCCAGTAAAAATGGATATAATAAAAAAAATATCGGAAACCCCCCGCCCCCTCCCCGAAATTATTTTCTGGATACGTGCCTGCGCGCGACTCTTAACCTTAATGACGCA
>CAXKVI010000001.1:39013663-39036163 GCA_964058755.1 Campiglossa producta
AGCGGCAATGAAATCTAAAGCTACTGTCTATTTGGCACACACGTGAGTACATTTAATACCAGAAACCATAAATGCACGAATGTATGTATGTATGCATGTATCCAAGAAAGTAGGTAGGTATTTATCTATGTATATGAGCAAAGCATATGGCTTTGTTGCACTTAATTGGCATGCTTTTGATTGCCATTGAACGAGAATTAATCCGTCGTATTCTGCTCGCGGTTGCTGCAGCAGCGCAAGTCAAGTGCGTAAAATCGAAAATAAGAGTCGAACAGTGGGTTATGGAGAGTCAATATTGTTTGTCGGTTTGTTTTCTATTGATGGGGCGTTTCTCTTTTCCAAGACAATATGAAGCCTCTTGCAAAAGCCTTAGTCATGTAAGCTTTTTTTAAATCAAATTTTCGCCTGGGTTACTTCTTGTACGTCCTAACTTTAAAGTAGGTATCATATCATATACGTGGTAATATAATATATGTATACTAGAGGACCCTCACCCGCTTCGCTGGGTGAAAGAAAGAGAGAAATGAAAGAAGTTCTTTGTTTTTTTTTTCTTGTTTTATCATTTAATTCATGTTCGGCCATTATTTTGTGACTTATTCTAATTATTGTAAACTAACAACTTATTCTAAAGCCTTCCGATACACAACATTTTTGGTTTTATGTCCATGCGGTGTATAAATACACACTACCTTAACCCCATTTAGAGACATTAAACCTCAAGAAACTAACCCCTACTTACGGTTTTGATATCCTATAGCTCTATAGCGATTTCCAGGTCCTTACCTTAGACCCTTTCACAGATATTCTGCATGAAAATTTTAGTTTGTATGGGAGATACAACGCCCCTATTTCTGATAAGCCCCCTTTTTATGTGTGAGAATGCTTTTGATATCATAAAGGTCTATACCAATTTTCAGGTCCCTACCTGGAGCCCTTTCACAGATATTCTGCTTGAAAATTTAGTTGATATTAAAGGTGCCACGCCCGATTTTCTGATAGCCCTCCGTTTTATGTGTGAGAATGCTTTTGATATCATAAAGGTCTATACAATTTGCAGGTCCCTACATTGAACCCTTTCATAGTTATTCTGCTTGAAAATTTAGTTGGTATTAGAGGTGCCACGCCCCCTTTTCTGATAGCCCTCCTTTTTATGTGTGATAATGCGTTTGATATCATAAAGGTGTATACCAATTTTCAGGTCCCTACCTTGAACCCTTTCACAGATATTCTGCTTGAAAAATAAGTTTGTATGGGAGGTGCCGCGCCCTTTTTTCTGATAACCACCTGTTTTATGTGTGAGAATGCTTTTGATATCATATAGGTCTATACCAATTTTCAGGTTCCTACCTTGAACCCCTTCAGAGATATTCTCCCTGAAATATTTAGTTTATATGGGAGGTGCCACGCCCCCTTTTCTGATAACCCCCTTTTTTAGTTATAAACCTTCTCCAAATGTGTCTCTTCAATGTGGCAAAATTTGCTTAAAATCGGTTCAGCCATTCTCCGTAAAGTTCATTACAACGCGAAAAACGGTTTAATTTTTATATATATAGAAGAAGATTATACAAGTATGGAATCCATCAGTCATCTCGTGGATGAACATCGTGGTCCATAAGCATTCAATAACCATTTTAAAGATATTGTCCAATAAGCTTTTTTGGAAATCACTTTTTGTATCAAACAATTTAAGTGCTCCATACACAGTGCTTTGCACTCGATAATCACAAATACGTTCACAAAAACATAGAATTGTCTAATTATGCTCTACGGTTGCATTTAAGCTTAGCTGACTCATCGCTATAATGCCGCAAGTTCATATGAATGCAATGATGAATTTCTGTTCAATTGAGAGTTGTACCTTCGCGCTGCTACTTCCCTCATATTGGATTCAGTTTCAGTTGTTAAAACGCGCTATTAGCTCTTTTTAAGTGGTAGGTAAAGCAGAAAAGTTTTTTTTAAGTGGAATTTTGAATTTGGTGATTAGCTGATATTTTCGATTTAATTTTGAGTAGGTATAATTTAGTGCTCGTAGGACTGTCGTCACATAGTAAAGCTTACTCTGAGCAAATCAAATTTTCTGCAAGGCCGCTATGTACATATGTATGTATGCATTGGACAAGAGAACAGAACCGGATCAAATTGGACAGAGAAACTCATCAAGCCATTCGAGATAAAACTACGCTGCAGACAAGATATTATGCGGTTCCTTGAAATTCCTGCTATATAAATCATTTCTAGGAACTAAGTAAGTACCTATGTACCTATATCGATAAGCAAAATCAAGAACACACAGATGGGGAAAAGAAATCCACTACCATTTATTACATAACTCTCACAGCTGAATTTAAAAATTTTTTTTCTCAAATAACCTTTAAGTGGTATAAATTGCATACTTAAAAACGCCACTACAATTACGTACCTGCCATAAACGCCTACTTTCTTGTTGTTCACAACACAGACACGCCAACACACTTTCACTAACACTTGAAATAAAAATGCTCCTTAGACATTTATGTTGGTAGGTATAGCACGACAAACATTTTCTTTAAATGCTCTTAACGCCCCACTTGTAGGACTGCAGCAGCAACAACCAAAAATTTAGGTGCTTAAAATTCACCTTTAAATGGTAACAACCGCCTCGTTACATGTAAATACAATACAATAGAAGAGCAATTGGCACACCTTGGTGCTGCCCTAACGATTATTATTAGCCGCAATCATTTATCAATGAGTTGTAAAAAATAGTACAAAGCACCAACACCAACTCGAATAATCCTTGAGTAATCTCTTTACTTTTCAATTACTCTGCAGCGAAAGCAACTGGACTAGTATGATTTCAATAAAATTAACTTGTCCCCACACTAGTCTAAAAAAGGACTAGAATGAAATATACTAGTTCCATACTAGTCGAAAAAGCTTTGAACCTGGACTAGTATGATTATCTTATCATATGCCTTTATTTTCATGTTTATTCTTAAGAAAGCAGCGACTATTTGTATTTACCCTATCACAACAAAGCATTTGTGTATTGTAAGAGAAAAAAGAAGGAAATGAAACAAATGAATTTTATATTTTTTAACTGGCATGATTTCATCCAGAAAAATTTAATTGCATACTAGTATGGAATGGATATTTCTTGACCAGTATGACTTCAGCCAGAAAATTCTAGTTGTATACTAGTATGAAATGGATATTTCAGTATAAATTCAGTCAGAAAGTTCTAGTTATAAACTAGTATTTTTCTGACTAGTTTGAGGTTTCGCTGCAGGGTTCATTTTCAAATTCACTTTCACTCGGATGCCAAAACCTGCCTGATAATGTGAGTTTTTTTCATTTATTGAAAAAGTAAAGGGACGTGAGAATATTATTACTTCTCAGGGGAGCCTCAACGCAAAAAAGGTTGTGAAACACTGATCTAGACCAACGTTATTCTCGGTCTAAATGTAACTGTAAGGGACCTTTAAGGCATATAGTATAAACATTATCAGCGAATGCTAAAAGGTACAACTACACCTGCCTTCCCTGATACGAAAAACTTAAGAAGAAAGCATTTCGAAACGAGGTTGACTTTCGTAAGTGGTCGTCAACCCTGTATTTTCACAATTAAAAGCTTCTTATTAAAAATGCATATGATGGTCATTATTATTTCCGAGCTAATATGGAAGAAGGGCCTCATACAGTTTATCTACACGATTATGTTACACATCATCTTTGAACTAAAAGACTACTTGTGCTTTACTTTCTTACATTCTTTTTGTCCTTTTTTCAACTCATTTACAAAAGGTTACAGCCTTTGTGAATCTGTTCATTGGTTTTTGTAGTTATACTTAAGGTTCTTTGTCTTTATGGCTGTTGGTGTAGCAGGTCCTTTTAGTATTCTTTTTTTTCCTTCCGGATGTCGTGATCATTGCTATGTCATGCAAGACATTCAAAGACCTAGTGAGCTACTAATGTGCCAGGCCATTAGTTTATGCTACATGTTGCAGTTAACAGATTCTAGTTACGTGTTGCAAGTGTGAATATATGCTCTCATATAACTAAGTCTACATTCTGTGCTTGTTGCACGCTATGCTGTTTACCACACACTAAATTGTATACAATACCAAAATTTACATGCACTTTAATTGCTCTCCGAGTACCTTTTTGACTAACGATTTTAGTGCTGTCCAGGGTTGGTACTTTTGAGACGGGATGTTTTTATCCGTACTTCTTATTAGTAGGGTGATAGTAAGGAGATTTCATAGTAAACATACGCTAATATCAGTCATATTGGGGTTGCAATATTTTTACCTTCTAAAGACCATTTTAAAATGTCTTTGATCTTACATATGGTTCAAGTATGAACTGTACATAAAAAAAATAACGAGTTGAAGTTAAGTTAATTGTTAGCCAGAACGAGCATGAATCAGAGTTATACAGATCTTTGGAAACAAGCTGCTTACTTCACCGAAAAAACCTCTCACGCCCAGCCGAAACCCTTATTTAGTTTCGAACTGCTCGGAGAGGTGCTTCCCGTTTCTGACTGAGCTGGTGGTGTTGGTCAGCGTCAATTTGCATAGCCATATAAGTTTTGCGGGGAAACCAAAATCAGACATAGCGGCATATAGCCAACTCCTTTTCGTGCTGGCGAAGGCGTCTTTAAAATGGGTGGTTTGGGCAGAGAAGGCTTATATTTCATTCTTCAGGCATACATTCATCCGACCATATTTTGCACAGGAGGTGGTGCATGCACCTTGCTAGCACCTCCTCGACGTATTTGAATAGCTCAGCTGGCAGACCATCAGCGCCCGCCGCTGTATTGTTTTTTAGCCGAGATATAACTATTCGCACCTCCTTATAGTCGGGTTGTGGAACTTCAATTCCATTTTCTTCGATTGTGGGGTCTTGCTTGTCCTCTTCTCTGAATTGTGGCTCTGTTCCTCCGTTTTAAAGGGCAGAGAAGTGATAACTCCACTACTCTCTGAACCTCTGCCACCAGATCGCCTTTTTACGTTGCTTTATGGGCGTCGTCCTTTCCTTTCATTGCGTCTTTGCACTTTCTATCATTTGCACTTGCCAGAATCCAATTACTTTTCGGCTGTGGCAGGAAGTGCTCCGGAGATATCTGTGGTCATAAGCAATAAGAGCCTAAGTCGACTTAAGAAATTAGACCAGTTGAAATTTTTTGCTGGCGAATTTTTGTAACAAAACCGTTTTATAACTGAGGCGAACGTATTGGATTTAATTGTTTGTAAAGAAAGTAAAAAAAGACCAATGAAAGTCTTGAAAAATGTCTCGATGTTGCTATTCAAAATCACCAGCAAAAATTTCAACTGGTCTAATTTCTTAAGTCGACTTAGGCTCTTATTGCTTATGACCACAGATATGTTCCCACTGTTCGTGCACTCCGCTGGGTTGACTTGTGCTCTCAGAGAGCAGAAGTGAGAGATGTTCTGCGAAATAATTGGCCGTCTGTTCGACGTCCAGCTTTCCTTGTGTTTTTCGTGGCGCCTCCTTTGTTGTACTTAGTCGGGTACCAATCTCTGCTTCTACCAAGTAGTGGTCGGAGTCCATAATTGGGCCCGCATCGTACGTACATTCATGACGCCGGAAGCATGCCGTCCGTATATCACAAAGTAATCGATCTAGTGGCGTGTTATCCGATCTCGCGATAGCCATTTTGCTTGATGAATCTTTTTATGCTTGAACCTGGTGCTGGATACAACCATATTTCAGTCTGTATCCATTTTGCGAAGTCTCATCATGGAGGCTGAACTTTTCGACAGTGAGGCCAAATACACCCTCTTTGCCCACCCTGACGTTAACGTTACCAAGCACGATTTTGATATCATGACGGGGCAGCGCACATAAGTTTCTCCTAATTTCGCGTAGAATGCA
Source organism: Campiglossa producta (assembly GCA_964058755.1). Taxonomy (NCBI): domain Eukaryota; kingdom Metazoa; phylum Arthropoda; class Insecta; order Diptera; family Tephritidae; genus Campiglossa; species Campiglossa producta. The sequence goes on from CAXKVI010000001.1 coordinate 39,019,541, forward strand.
TCTTTTTCCACGTCGCCCTTGTCCTCAGTCGGTGCGTGCACGCAGATAAACGATATGGTGGAATATCGTAGTTTTATTCGGATTGCGCAGAGACTCTCACTAATGCTATGGATACACACACGGAGATTACCTCCAATAAATCTTCTTTAATCAGATCCAAATTTTACGCTGATACACACAAAATTGAAGATTAACAATCAGCGCACTAGATGGCTTTGGTACTTGCGGTTTAAAATAGATGTCGCTCTTTTTTTGGTCACATCTAGTGTCCAGTAGCGGCTAACTCGTATTTTTGGTAGTGGTCGTTGCGATGTTTGTTTATTTATCGATGACAGTAGTGGTCAAATAGTTATGATATCTGCTCAAATCTTCCTAATTTTTGGGAGTTTATAATAGATTATGCTCCCGAAAGCGGAGATAATTCGGAATTTGCGCTAATGTATCAGCCGTATAACGGCTGTGACTGACACTACTTGATTGATAAGACTTTTTCCCACCAGAAATTCGACCCCGAATCTGCGCTCATTAACGTGGCCGCTCCAGTAGACATTGCAGGGTCGGATGATGGTAAAACCTTACCCCGTCCATCGCATTTCTTGCATGGTGGTGATGTCAAAAATTAAGGATAAAGGATACATAACACGGTATATTGATAGTTCTCAACCTCTACATTCTAGCCTCACTATGTAAATAATCTTTTGGTGCCTAATGTATTGATGTACTTAAGTACATAAACCAAGATGTACATATGTAGATATGTCTTCCTTGTTCTATAAACAAAGAAAAGCAGTCTAACAATAAAGTAGAAAAGCCGTTACCAAAACATAGGTTACTCAGGTGATAGGAAACGGCTGTAGTAACGGGAAAAACAAATTTATTCATTCATTGCCTATTTGCCGTTGCAAATATTCTACCGCATTTAACAATCACAAATCGAAGTTCAAAAAAATAAAAATAAACAAAAATAATACTAATAAATGAATAAATAGAAAAATATTCAATATTCCACTAAGACTAGACTCGGCTAAAGGTAAAGCAATTCCTTACTTACTTACACAAATTGACTGGGTGGCAACCAAATATGTAAATATAAATATATCAACAAAAACAAAAAAGACAAAAAAACAAAAATTCAAAAATAAGCAAATAGAGATACAGAATAGGAGCAAAGCTAAACAATCAAGAATTGGAAAATAAAAATAAAAACGTTTTGTAAACAAAAACAATATAAAGTGCTACCAATTCACGACTCAATTTTTTTATGCGAATTTAGATTTGTTTCTTGAAATCTCCAGCAAAGAACTGTCAGCAGAAGAGAGTCTTGTAAAAAGCTGTCAAAATCTCATTTTTGCTAGTTTCATCTCTCTTCTGCTAGTTTTTCGCCGAACAGGATCCAGCAGAAATTCTCCAGCAGAACAGCTGTTCTGACAATTGACAAATGAAAATAAATTTTTTTCGCAGCACATTAAATTGCGAATTTTTCAGCCTTTGGACAATTACTGCGTATATATCGGATTAAACCTTACAAAATATTAAGAAAATTGAATGCCTTATATACCTTCAGTATTTCCCATTCCTGTAACTGCGCCTGCAGGATTATATTGGTCTCCTAAACGAGCCACATTACGTTGGTCCAATGGACATTGGGCTTCGGCGCTTTGCTATTCAAATATACGGAATTATTGAAGATTTGGTATTTATTGTATGTACTTACTTCATTTGCTGGTAAATAACTCATAGTTTTCAAAATATTCGTAATAAATTTTAAATTTCATAAAAATATGCAATCAATTTTTATTTTGCCATATGTCACAATCAGCTGTTTGTTACTTGCTAGTTTTTGCTGGACGAAAAATCTCCAGCAGCAACTTGCAGCGAACTTGCAGCGAATTGGCGCTCTTTCTCTCAATTAAATGTCAAAAAGCTGCTGGATTCGCTGCTAATTTTTTCACAAAACACTTTTCTAGGAATAATTATTCATAATTATTCATAATTAGCAGAAAAGAAACAAAGCTTTTATAAGTTCATCTTGACAAAAATGACAAGCCGACAAATTGAATTTTCCTACCATTTTAAAAAATTGTGAAAATCGAACGCGGAAAGATTATTGGAGAAAATTAAGGATAAGATACAAAAAACTTATCGCGTGATTTTAATTTTTGGGCGGCGTGCTGTACATAGGTGCTGAAGTGTTTGAGGTAAGATATTAATTTACATTGATAGCATCCTAAAATTACTAAGAATTTCCAAAACTGAAATATGAAGCTACACAAAAATCAGGATCTAATTTTACAACTTATGGTTCAGCTGGGCTCATGACAACCATATGTCAAAGGAAAAATATTCGATGTTCCTCTAGTTCCCAGGACTTAATCTGCACTACTCGATAGATTTCGGACCTATCGGACGATTTAGGATTTATCGACCAATATTTGAACTAGCGGTGGCCCAATAATAACTTAATACTACCTTTCATGCGTTAAGTCCAGATTAAATTTGACTTTTGTTGAACGTTAGAAAAATTTAGCCAGTAAAATTTTCCAATGATCTTTATCGCATTTTCTGGGATAAATCATTTTCTGTGATAAATGAGGGTATAGTTCAGCGGTGTCCCTTCAACTTACTGGGCCAAACAGTATACAACTTCATCATTTTTACAACAACGTCGATCCTGGAATCACAAAAAATTATTCGAAAGAATTACGAAGTTTGTTTGTTGTTGCGGGGCGCAAAGGGCCACATGATGTTTTGTAGGGCCACATCGGGCCAAAAGAGCCACTACATGGACATGACTGGTATAAATGGATATAATAGTAGATGTGCAGTGTTTTCATTTTCTTGACTTACCTCATTTCATTTAAGATATGAATATATGTATATTTTTTATGAAAGTTTACAAAAAAGTGGAAGATTTTAGAAGGGTTCATGCTACAGTGATTTATGAGTTACATATCGTTACCCTAATATAGAAAGGCCCTAACTCATATTTTCCCAGGTCGAAAAGTTGTTCGAAAAAACTGAATGTAAAGTAAACCATAGCAACGATGGCTTGTTCAAAAACACAAATATCAATGCCTGTAATATTTAACTACGATATAGTATGGTACTAAGGTTTTAGTGAAGTTCCATTCAGAAGTTATTAATAAAAATCCATCAGCAACTTGATTGAAAATAAAAAATGAGTTGGGGCCTTTCTATATTTGTGTAACGATATGTATATTTGTATGTTTATCGAAAATAGGCAATCGGTTATCAACCGACTTCGTCCGTTTTCAATACCAACTATCATTGGTCGGAAATTACTTTTATGCCGTTATAAACACCCGTTATGTGCACAAAGTGCAGCTGGGTATAATACAAATTAAAACGTATACAAATGGCAATAATGAAATACTGAAGTGTTGCCAATAGAATAAATGACGTAGCGAATTCATAACCTCGAGTTGACAAATATGACAAGCAGTCAAATTGAAAATTTAAAAACTATAAAACTTTTCTGCAGTTATTAAAATTTGTGAAAAGACTGTGCTGAAAAATTACTGAAAATAAATCTAAAAATACAGAAAAAAAACGCGAGTTTGTAAGGTGGACTTGGAAATCGCAGCTATTGTGCTCTGTTGTGTAGTGAAATAAGAAGAGTGGGTGTAGGGCGTTCGAATAGTGCAACCTTTTATGCCGCTATGAATGAACTAGAACCAATAAGGTAGGTACATCAAGTTTTAAAAAATACTCTTGGAAAACATAACTATTTACTGGTTTGAGCAGCAAATAATCATCTACAGTTTCAATTTATAGAAATCTCAGGGCGGGGTCGCCATTTTTAAGGCGTTTGGTGGCATCTTCTCCATGCTTTAGAATTTGTTGAGGGTGATGAAAAGATATTGATGATGACATTTCCCAAGACCCACCCCGAAAATTAAAGAATCATTTAAACTAGAAGAGCCAGATATATTAATCCATGATTCAATTATTACCAGGTTAGCTCTTCCCTGACATATTTTGTCAATTGCGGCCATCTTGCTCCCCGAAAAATTGTCATTCACATTCTGGGTAGCCTTTTATCAAAACCATGTAAAAAAAGTAGTTAGAAAAGTAGTTTAAAATAGTAGTAGTTAGAAAAATTGCATGAAGGAGTTGGAGATAAATTTATTGGAACTGGTTAAAGTTGGTTAGTAAAGTGGTAATACTATCCCTTTGGCAGACTTTTTCCGATAGTCTTTATGAACTGAAAAGCTTTCAAGGAACTTTTAGTAAAAATTTAGGTTAAGACTGATTTACATTAGTCGATGTCCTATTCGATTAGACGTTCGATTGTATTCAACCTTAAAATTCAAGTTGTCGATCGGTAGAATTATTACTATCGACAAAAAAATCGACCAGAAAATCAACACTTATTTTGAGGCTAGAATACTAGAAAACAGCTAGTTGGAGAAAGTTTTAGGCTATGCAGCTTTTGTAGAGAATCCGAGTTCTTACTCTTAATATGAGGTAAAGTCTGTGAAATCTAAACTAGCGATGATAGACCTCTAGAATTTAATATTAAATAAGATCTGTAATTTTCACAGTAATTTTTTTTCACCTTTCCGAAAAATAAAATCAATCATGCCAATTCTAAACAATCAGGCCGATTCTAAACAATTTCTCACTTTGCGGATTTTCTCACTCTCATATAATTTGTGAGAAAAAATGTATGAAAGGTGATGGCATGAATATTTTTTGACCCATTCGAATGTGTTAGTTTACTTTGCAATTTTTTATTTTCATTACAATTTATATCCTCCTTTTTCGATTTTTCTACTACCATTTCCTTGATGAAAGAAAAAAACATTCCTACTTTTTTTATCGCATACGAAACCCGTGCACATTTTCATATTGGGAGTGTCAATAATAAACGTCAAGGGAAGAGCAAACCTTCTTATAATTGAATCATGATATTAATCTTAGATATTAATTTTAATGGAAATTGAAGAGCTCAGCGCAGAAAAAAATGGCACGGGTAAAATAAACAGCCTCGAACTGTTACCCCGAAATTGACCAAATTATGTTGAATTCACCAAATTTTAGTTACTTCAACGGAATTAATAACTTTTTGTTAAGAACTGTCAATTTTTAATCAACAAAATTAGGTAAAACTGACAGAATTTTGGGTTTATCCAACAGCGTCATTCGAATAAACCTCCATCTGCTTACGCAATTATAAACAATGTATTCCGAATATTCCATAAACTATCTGCAAATTACAATAGTATGTAATGCAGATAATATGAAATGGACAAAATAATTATAGCAAAGCTGCAATAATAAGTATGCGACACCTGGGTTGAGCGTTCAAGAGACCAGAGTCCGATTCTCGGTGAAGTCAATATAAGAACTCTGAAAAATATTTTATTTCGGTATTAAAATAAGACTTATTTAAAAAAAATATATATTGACTTCACGGAGAATCGAACCAGCAATCCCTATAACAACAAAATAAAAGCTTAACTGTTAAAACAACAGCTTAACTGTTAAAACAACAGCTTAAGGTTAACAGTTTCAATGCAGTTGAATGAACAGCATTGAATAATAGATAAGAATTGACAGTGATTTTGGTTGAATCAACCCATATTTTGGTTGAAATGACCAGCTAATTTTTCTCTGTGTGGGTGTTTGGTTTCAATAACCGTCATATCCTCAGTGTTTTTTATGTAGCAACCCGACAATCAGAAGCAATTCAACATGTTTTCGTTGCTTTCGCGCAACCCGGCACATATTCAGGGGGGGAGTCCGAGGGGTTGGCGAATACGATTGCGGTACTTTTTGAAAATATCCTAAACTCATGGCATAATTTCAGATTATATTCCGGTAAAATTAGACATTTGAAATAACAAAACATCCGACAGATCCAAATTTTTGAAGAGTGCTTAGGTTAGCCGTAGGAAAGAAAACTTGAAAAGTCCCTATCGATCTTAAAGAAGTTATTCAGAGGCAAAGGTCAGTACTTTTGGCTTTTTTGATTTCTCTCGAAAACGGTAAGTTTTTTCGAAAAATTACCTGAGACTAAAGACCCAATTACATAAAACTTTGCAGGTTCCACTTTCATACAAAGTCAAAGCCGAGGCGCGCATTTGTCAAAGTTTCATAATCTTTTTTCACGGCATGAAATCGCATTTTCCAACACGAGGACAGTGGCATACGTGGCACGGTCAAAACCACGCACCGCGCCCATCTCCAATCCCTATCCCGATCCTTATCCCCAACCCTAACCCTATCCCTAGCCCTATAAATAGCCCTATTAATTATTGTTTGTGTCTTCTCTACGCTTGGGTAAATGTGGTTTGCGTCTGCACTAGTAACAAAATTTTAATTTAGCTAAGTGAATTCTATTTTCCAGTAAAAATGGATATAATAAAAAAATATCGTTAACCCCCCACCCCTCCCCGAAATTATTTTCTGGATACGTGCCTGCGCGCGAATCTTAACCTTAATGACGCACTGCACAACGCTACAAAGCACAAGTAATGCAACGCTCAATTTGATTTATCAGCTTCTTTCTTTCTTTCATTTGCAGCTATAACACGCACGCACGCATCGCATTTACAGCAAGAAATCTGTTCTGATCTGTAGAATCCAATTCGATTGGAGCTCTTAAACAAACCACACAACCAACAAAGTATTTGACAATACACCAACGTTTACAACAGCAACAACACCCGAAGCTAAATAACCGCATACAACATCACCATGGATGGCGATAACCGACTCGTTTGGTTGCGCTATTACATCAGCAATATGTTGGGTGTATACGAACCCGAATATGTGGACACATTGGTATCCAATTACATTGAAGAGTTCACACATTTTCTTGACAACAAATGTCTAAGGAATTCCGATATAAATCTAGTATTGTTGACGGTATGGCGAACTTACTATGACAGGATGGTCGAAAGGGAGATTATGGTGCTGGAAGAAGGTGAGTGAATTCGAAAAAAAGAGGTTAATACAGGACAGCGTTTAAAACGATTGTTGGTGGGAGTTTGGATATTGTAGTACAAACTGAGTAGACGTAATCAAGCTTTAAATTGTGGCTACACACATCTGCCCACCACAAATTTGAAGCAACGCAATGCAGTGGTAGCGACTGGTGTGAGTGTTTTGGTGATATACATAGCTGTTAAGGGCCAGAGGCGCAGTTTCGTTGCAGTTCTCAATTTTCTCATAACAGTGACTTCCTACGAATGCTGCATAAACATTAGATAGAAATAATGTAACCACAACAAAAGCGATCAGTGTTAACTTTATTATAGATGCACCTTCAGGGTACCGTCAAGACAGTTGGACAACAAACATTAGTTGTAATCTTTTTTAAACGAGTTGCATTTCTACCATTTATCACTATCGCGTGCACAAAACCTAAAACATATGCACGACATGTATTTGATATGGTGGTATTGAGTCTGGATAGGTAAGACCTGCTACAATATCTATATCGAAGTAGGACGCTTTTTCTTCAGCTATTGGCAGAGGTATCAACTGGCTCAGTGTTCTGATGGTTCCGCAGATCAAACGGTAGAGTGATATGATGCAGGATCTCATCTTAGTGCTTTCGAAACTGTTTCCTTATACCCTTAGGAGCATATCTGCGTTCAACAGATGTCCGTTTGTATTTTTGGGGCTTTTGATAATTCAGAACCCTGTAGTATATGCCCAAGGCTTGAGAATTCTAGTAGTCTTTTAACAGTGGCGTGTCATTGACAGTGGCATCCTTCCACCCATTGCAGACTATACAACCTAAGAATTCTCACACTTAAAAATTTAATACAAATATGAAATAGTGATCTATTAAGTGGCTTCCTGACACTCATTGCAGGCTAAGTACTCTAAGAACTCTCATATCCAAAAAGTCACAAAAATAAAAAAAAGCTGGTAATTCATCAGTGAAAGGGCTGTTCCCCGTGGGCATAATCATGCATTCTACTACTACTACTAATGGCGGCGATATACCAACAGGTTATCATAACCTCTAACGAGATTTTTGCCGAGCTTCTCTTTCCAACTTGTGGTGTGTTGCTTTTGAGTTTTTCCTACATGTTGGCGGGACCAACAGTTTTTTGCCGACTCCGAACGACACTTGCAAAGCAAATGAATTTTTTGCTGAGAACTTTCTCATGGCAGAAATACACCCGGAGAGTTTGCCAAACTACTGCCGAGGGGCGACCCCGTTTAGAAATCTTTTTTTTTTTCTAAATAATTTGTTATGTTACTTTTGCCGGACATCGAACCGCCACGACTTGGTGTAGAAGGCCGAACACTTAACCGCTACACCACGGCGGCCGCCATTCATACGCGTAGAAAACAACACCTTCAGGTGACGGGGGCACCATTGACAGATAGAAATTAAACGTGTATGCCTGTGGGATGAGCTGTCATTTGGTCATATCATTTGAAGGGTGCAATAAAAATTTTGGACAAAAGAATTTCCCGAATTCTATGGGATCCGATTTGACATTGTCACCAAAGACTAACGAGACTTGGTCTCTATATTTGGACGGATTCGGTAAGGTCTTGACTGAGGACCATATTTTGGCGACACGGCAGGCAAGTTCGCGGACCTTGAGATGTTGTTTCCCCCTCACATCTCCCGACATGGCCACTGTTTCCTTGGTAAAATTCGTTCGCCCTGCAGGAGTGACTCGACCGAACCGACAAAGTTGCGAAACTTTCGTTCGCCTTGCTGTACATGGATCGAAGTGGGTAAGACAGCAAAGGAGCTCTCTGTAAATGGCGTAAAGCTAGTCCAGCTCACTTAGCTGAATTTGATATATGTACGGTGTTTGGATGCTATGAAAGCAGTCGGTCGTACGATCCTTACGGATAATTGGTAGGTGTTCTGAAGCTACTATCAGCCTAGCTTGGCTTTCACCTATAGGAAGCGACTTTGTTTTCTATGATTTCGACTGAGTGCTTTTTGCAACTCACTTACAAAAGATAGCTGTTATGGTTCAGAGTTTAGTTAGTGACGGCTGTAATGTACCGCTATATTTAACACATACACAACACCAACTGTCCATACCTTAAAGGTGTGTTGGGTTTGCGGAAGTACTGACAGTGCTGGGGATTTACACTGATTAAACCCAGCGCTCAAGACTGACCAACAGCACACGCAATTTGCATTTACACATTTGAGAGGTGCCGTTCCTACACATGCATAGATATTTGGATTGGTCTGTAATTTGATGCAGCCAAGCAAATGCACAACAGATTGTGTAAATCAGCATTAAAGCAAATAGCGATGCAGAGCAATCTATTAACGAAGGACAGTGGGGCGCGCAGCACTAGAGCTGCAAAACTATCGATGGTATTTTCGATAGTATCGATAGTTTTTTTTGGCGATGTATCGATTTTTTTTTTGCGATAGTCGATAGTGTCAGTGCATTGAAAATTTGTGATGCGTATAATATTTAGTAGTGTTGGGCAGTATCGAGTACTTTTGAGTAGTTACTACTTTGGTATCGATACTTTTAAGCATCGGGTACTTTCAAAGTATCGGGTACTTTTTGTCAAGTTCTGCTGGTAGGTCTATAATTTATTATAAATTCGTTGGATTATGTGTTCCAATTTTTTGATGTTGGAGTACTCCAATAGTAATCCTTTGTATGCCTCATCGGACCACCTTCAGCTCCTGCCTTATCGACGAAAATCACGACACTATCGCTCTGACAGTATATACTCCAAGAAGTAACAACATTGGAGTACATTGCAAAGTACTCTGACTGTAGGTACTCCATGGAGTAGCAGAAACAAAGCGAAGGTTGGAGTAGGTGGTCCAGTCCTAGGACATCGCAATGTTAAATGGAGCACAATTTTTATATGAAAAAGGATTACATTTGGAGTACTCTGATGCTCCAATTGGAGTACTCTTTGGATAGGAAATAGAGTACTCTCGATTTTTGAAGGGCGGCTTACCATTTTGGAAACTTTAAAGCCTCCAGTTTAAGAATATATAAAGGTTTTTGAAATAAATTTAAAAAAAGGAAAAATTTCTTTGAAAAGGGTACTGTCGATACTTTTCAGCATCGAGTACTGAGTACTTTTGGAATTGATACTGCCCAACTATAATATTAAGTGACGCTGTGATCGTACTTATTTAGAAATTAACGCTCAAATTGCAATATTTGTCATTTTTTTCTTTTTTTGGCACATGTACATGTAAATTATGTATGGATATGATCGGAGTTGAAGTTCCTCCAAACTTAATTACGATAGTATACGATAGTTTCGAACTATCGATAGTATTTTTGCAACTATCGAAAATATCGAATGGCGCCACTATCGATAGTTTTGCAGCTCTACGCAGCACAACTGAGAATGTAACGAAAAATACAGGATGTATCAGAAATATGGTTGAAATATATATTTTTATTTTATTTTTTTATATTGTTTTATTTTATTTTTTTTTTATTTTTTTTTATTGTATTTTATTTAACTTTATTTTATTTATTTTTTTTTCTTTTATTTTATATTATTTTATTTAATTTTTTTTTGTTAGGTATATTTTATGTTTTTTATTTTATTTTATTAGGTGTATTTTAATTTTTTTATTTCATTTACTTTGTTTTATTATATTTTACTTTATTGCTTTTTATTTTGTATCCTTTTTTTATTTTATTGTTTTTGTATTGTTTTTAATTATTTTTTTTTTTATTTTGCTGTAACTTCTCGAAAAAATGGGGGGTTTCTCGGTAGATAAACTTTAATTTATTTGACTTCCTTAGGACGCCCCCTGTATATCCACTTATACACTTGCATGCAAGCATTAAGCATATTGTGACCATGCACTTCCCATCTCGAGAGACTTCATTGGTCCAAGTCGAAGTGAAGGAATACGATGAACTGCAGCCAAGCAACATCAACTTTGGACGTTTGCCAGCATATGGTGGTGGCATGCAAAAACAACATGCCACAACAAAACAAACGTACAGCCTGTACATATATATATGAAAGGTGCGTGCGCGTTGCTGACAATTGTCTTGGTCCAGGCTTTGGGGTGCTTGCATAGAAAATTTGTTAGACACTTGCCACAGCACGTCAAACTGCAAATTCCACCCAGGAACTCTTGTAGCAGCAACAAACACTAACACCTACAACTACAGCAACTGCACAATTACTTACAAGTGTTATTTGCATGTGCAACAATCCGTTGCTCTAACGGTGCATTTCCCTGCGCAGACAACTCACACTCAAGATAGCTGCAATTCGACTGTCTACGGACGCTTGATGCTTGACAATGCTTGTCAGTGAGAAGACAAGCCTTATGGTATGCGCTTTATATAAAGTAGTTCACAACAACAATTTGTAATAATGTAGATATGTATGTATGTATTGTTTGCTAATGTTGGTAGTTTAGGACACTCGACTGTTTTTGGCAGCTTTGATGTGGTGTTGTGGCGAATGTCTAACAATGGAATAGTCAAATATATTGACATTTAAATAACGGTAATGCTGTGGGAATTTGCTGCAGTAATGATGGCTTGTAAATTACGTTGTTTTAAATAAAATTTTAACTATATTAACTTTTTTCGTTTCACATAGAGCTTTTTATGAAGGTACACGCCGAACTTTGATAGACGTAGATTTCATTATATGCGGGTTAAATATTTATGCTAGTCTTTGATACATACCCTTGAATTATTTTTCGAGGATATTCAGCTCCCACATAAATCTACGTCTCCCGAAAGAAGCCTTGTGGAAGACAATTTCTTCTGAGGCAGTGCTCAAGTGGAACCTGAAGTATGATTGCACTTGGTCCGGGAGCTTCTTCACTTGTGGAACGAGCAATGCTGTCGGACGAATGTGTTATCTATGGTGTTTGGCTTCCTCGTTTGGAAAGTTGGCTACTTTCGCCTTTTTCAGCAGTAATATCGTCCAGATCTATCATTTTGGCATTTATAGCTTTGCCCGTGATAGCCCTAGCCTGCAATACTGGCATCTCTCTTGATACGAAAAAATGTTCACTGAACTGGGATTACAAATTTGAAGTAAACTACTAACCAATATTTAACATTTTTCAATAATTTAGTTCCTGAACCCCCACCACCACCAAAACCAGAAAAACCAGGCAAAAAGAAGGGCAAACAAGCGGCAAAAGGTAAGATATATTTTTAATTATATCTAGTCGAATTAGAGTTATTTTAATCACTTCTATTTCACCCAGGCAAAGCAAAAGCTCCTCCACCTCGATCCACCAATACTTCGGTACAACCAACAACCGATGAAGAATCACCCGGTGATGGTGGTGTTGCTACTGATACGGATGGTGGTACCAGTATGGCACGAACGAACACAACCGATGGTGGTGCTCTAACAGATGCTGAGGGTGAAAGTGGTGACGAAGGTGCACAAAGTGGAGTTAGTTCGGTAAAGACACGTAAGTAAAAAAGATACACCCTTCAGAGGTTGATTTGAGGTGACTTAATCATACCCATATACTCGTGAAAAAGCTAACCTAAACATTTGATATTAATTAGTGTAAACGGTTTCGAAAAAGTTTACATTCAGATGGAACATCTTATTTTCTTCGTCACCTCAAATATTTTTTTTTTGTTTTTTAAAGTTTTGTGGTTAGCCACTATATTTTATAGTTTTCTTTTATATAAAATTCACAGAAAAATTCCAAAACATATATTTAAAAAAAATCAATATTATGATGTCGATATTAAATATCACATCATACGACATGGTATCATATCATCATCACATCATAGATCCTGTAGATAAGGATAATGTTTTTTTTTTTCTCAAATCAATTTTTTATGTCTGTATTATTATTTCACCCCCTTATTAAGGATACCCAATAAAAACCAAAGGCGTATATTTATTTGTAAAAAATAAGACCGACATCATACTCTGATATTAATTATCACATCATACGACATGCAATGTATCATTATCGGGTAGCTTCGTATTACTGGTTTGATCTGGCTTTGAAATTTTGGAGTTATTTGCTGTATGGTATTTAAAATTAAAAAAAGTTACCTCGAAATCACATCTTACCTCACATATACGTTATGAAAAGAAGTCGCAAAACGTGATCTGCCGATCAAGAAGCATTGAAGTGATCTTAAATAATAATATCGATATCATAACGTAATATCAAATATCACATCATAAGACATGATGTCATATCATCATCACACAATTTTTTTGATAGCTTCGAATCATTTCTTGACCCCGTATTTAAAATTCCCATAACATACACGCTATGAAAAGAAGTCACAAACGTGGCCTAATGATTTATTTCAGCTTCTATCACATCATATATCATATATCATCACATCAGAAGACATCTCCGTGTAATTATGTCTTGCAAAACATTCAAACAATCACAACGCTTTTGTAAAAACTAAATATTTATGGCCGACAGAAATAACTTTGACAAACTCATATATCACATCTTAACTCGCAAGATATCACATCACATATGTACATCTCATTATATGTGCAAGACAAATTGGAAAACTCCATCTTTCGGCAAATTTTCACCACATAATATTTTAAGATCATATCATGTCACATCTGCTAGAGTTATCGCAATATGGATCTATTGGCAGTTTTTCTTGGAAGAAATTTTTTAATTGTTCAGCCTTTAGATTATTATTAAAATAGGGTTTTGGATAAGTCACAATTAATTCTTACTTGTAGGTGTAAATAACTATCCTATTAAACATATATTACTTACATACAACATACCTTTTCTATATATATTTTCATACATAAATACTTCATAAACATGCATTTTTCATTGTTATTCCACTTGATTTTATATGACATGCAGCCAGCGATGATGAAGATGAGGATGGTAATTATGCGAAAAGTTTTCCAATGCTGCTGATATTTAGCTATTCATCTTAACACAGATAAGGCTTTATGTATCTTTCATTTTCACATCTTACATTCGTTTGGGTATATTTTGTTTAACTAACTTTTATGCGCATTTACATCTTATCGTGCACATTTTCTGAACTTTTTTTTACATTTATTTTTTATTTAACTTTGATTCGTTGAATTATTACACGGCATACTTTGGCATTGATGTGGCTTGCACGATGCGTTGGCAGCACTTTCCCAATTTGTGGCTAACGAAAATGAAATGGACATTTGCTTTTAGTTAATCTTGATGTTGCCGCTGTGTGGCAGTGCCAGCGCGCTCACTTGCCACAACTAATTGCTGTCTCAGCCGCTAAGTACAGCCATGCAGAAGAAATGATGGGCTGTAGCGCGGTGGTGTTCTTAATACTTAAAGCGACGCGCAATTCTGGTGAAAAGTCTGCCCCTCTTTCTACTTCCCTTTCACCAAAAGCGTCCAAAAACTGTTTTCTCAAACGCAAGTGATTGTTGAAGTAGAATGCTTTGCGTCAAGCTCAGCAGTCAAAAGTAGTTTACGCAACGCATTCAAACTTGCTAAGTTATAAATTACAAACATTGCTGTGGCGCGGATAAAGTTACAACAAAGGCACAGCGATGTGAGCCCAACCAACCATGGGACTCCACTAGGTGCGGAGCACTCCACGAACGTGTTCAATGGCGGCTCTATCCCTGCAGGGAACTCAGTCACTAGTGACACAAACTTCTGGTTCAGAACTAGATATAAAGTGGCCAATAAGAACTAGTACGTTAGTGATTACATTTTCACTAGTTCGAAACCAGCGTTTGAGGAGTCATTAAAAGGCATTTGGATTCGTATTTGAATTTAAGTTTTTGTATTTAATTTATATTCGGAACTATAGAAATAGTGCCAATAAACGCACAAGATCCAAACTGTCAAATTTTGCACTAGTTCCAGCCTAGGACATCGCCATGTTAAATTCGCCAGTTGATTTCATGTAAAAAAGATAGTTCGCGAACTAGTACTGGTTCGGAACGCACTAGAAGAGAACTAACTCTGAACTAGAGAATTTCTCTACAGGAATACTAGTCGAATGCGTCTAAAATTAACAGGATTTGGTTTAAGGTAGCGTTGCGTGCTTTTGATTTGGTTGAATCACGAATCAAAGATGAAATTTATTTATGATTTCAAAATCTTTTCAAATGAAAGATATTTTATGTTTCTAATTTGCCTTTTCAACGAATCAAAGGTATTTTTTATTTTTAATTTGAATCATCGACGAAAGCAAAGATACTTTTTTCACGATTTCACGGTTGAGGAATCGATTCGAAAATAAAAAGTATCTTTGGTTGGGATTTTCCATTCCCAATTAAAATTATCGCTAATTAAAATTATCTTTGATGTCGTTAATGATTCAATTCATAAATAAAAATCCTGAAAAAATCGAGTGAGGGACACCAATACACCCAAACAAATTTTTTTAATGCAACATGAGATAGACATAATCAATCGCACGCATTGCCATGACCGTCATTTGAGGCATCACTTGACACTCATTGCTGATGTAGTGGATCAAGTTTGACATATGCAAACATGCAGTTTGATGAAGAAAACAAAAGAGTATAGCTATAAAGGTGATGGAGTGCCTCAACCTTTTCACATTGCTCTTAAAAAGTGATGGAGGATCGTGAGGGAGGTTAACCTCAAGTTTGAACTTCAAATGATGGATTAAATGATGGTCACTGTGTTTGCAGATAAAGTATCTTTGATTCGTTGAAGACTCAAGTCTCAAATAACAAGAATCTTTGATTTGGTCAATGAATCAATTCAAAAATAAAATAATTTTAATTTGAATGGCGTGAAAAATCGCAAATCAAACTGATTCTTCATTTAAAAGTGGATTTGAAGTCAAAAAGGATTCGAAATCACGCAACCTAAGTTTAAGGTAACCCCAAAACTCTCTTCTCCGTTGCTCTCTAGCACTATATATTCGGTACGTCTTATTTCGAAATAACTCTAGTGTGCTGTTCGTTAGCAGTTTGGTATATTTAATATTTAGTTAGCTGGGTTGGATTAAAATTTTATCATGCTTTGGCTTTACTTATACTTAAGTTTTTTTGTTCAGAGAGTGAGTGCATGTGGGAGTGTGATTGCTGCGCGTTTGCAGCTCACTAAAGTGATGATTATTTCGCCTTGCACCGGTTGTGAGCGTAAACGTCACCACTTCCAGTTTTCGTAAATTCACTCAAACACAAGCTAGGATTGACGTTCCAGGACAGGCAGAGGATGAATGTATATAAATGGTTATGTGACTGCTACGAGGGTGACACTTAAACTTCAAGGATCTGAGAAGAAAAGTTCTCCTTTGACGACTAAGTATCACGCTTCATAAGTATTGCATCATACATGTCCTGATGTACTGCTCGGAACGATAAGACGCATCGAAATTATCTATATGTAATAGCTTTACTCAGATATAAGCATAACACAGATAATTAAAACTCGAATGGAGAGGACTCCACTGAAATTGAAGAACAGGTAGACGATGCTTTGGTCTCCCTTGATGTTTCTAACTTGAATCAGTTAGCACATTACTCTCGTGATACAAAACAGCCGGACTTTTGAGCACTTTTGAGCATAAACTGTGACCCAAAGGCTCTCCTATAGACAATCAAATTCGCTAGCAGATAAATGGAGAGGCTTCCACTGAGATAAAAAATCAGGTGGATTATGACTTATGAATCATTTATCGCATGACT
>CAXKVI010000001.1:39041163-39053663 GCA_964058755.1 Campiglossa producta
TGCCTTCGAAAAACATTTCATTTTATTTTTTTTTTATTTTTTTTTATTTTATTTTATGCATTTAATTTTTTCTTTTGTTTTTTGTTTTTTTTTTAATTTTTAAATTTTTAAAATTTTTTATTTTGTTTTATTTTTTAATTTTTTTTTTGTTTTGTTTTGTTTAATCTGTTTAATCTAACTTTATTTTATTTTTTTACTTTTTTATATGATTTTATTTATTTTTTTATTTAATTTTTTAGTTTATTTTATTGTTTTTTTTTATTTCGTTTCATTTTATTTTTTTAAGTTATTTTAATATAATTTAACTTAACCAAATTAAGTTTTAATTTAGTTTAATTTAAATTAATTTTATTTTATTTAATTTAACTTAACCAAATTAAATTTTAATTTAGTTTAATTTAAATTAATTTTATTTTATTTTATTTCATTTTGTTTTACTTTATTTTTTTTTATTTTATTTTATTTCATTTTATTTTATTTTATTTTTTTTTTTTTCATTTTATTTTACTTAATTTTTTTTAATTTTATTTTATTTAATTTTTTAGTTTATTTTATTGTTTCTTTTTATTTTATTTTAGTTCCTTTTTTTAATTTTGGTTTATTTATTTTAATAATTTTTTTTTAATTCATTTAATTTTTAATTTTTTAATTTTATTTTTTTTATTTTCATTTTTTATTTTTTTTTTAATACATTTTTTTTTTTCTATTTTATTATCTTCCCTATGTGTTGATATAAAGTCTATTTTTTGAACAGGTGGGTATCGAAAACATCGGCAACACACATTTAAATGTATATAGCTTTCATCACTACAAATATTTAGAACGCAACTGTACCTGCGTAGTTTGTAGATACAATAAGGTGGAGCGAATTTTTTTTAATTCATTTTGTCTCACCTCCAAAACGCCACCTTTCTAGCCCGAAAATAAGAGTGTACAATTTTATTGACCCACTCGCATGTTTATAGGTGCCTCCAGCCCCACAAAGTTGTAAAAAAAATAGCTCGATCTGGTACAAATATGAAATTTCTAAAATTATAAAATCAAAAAACGAAGTATAGGGATTAATAAACGTGGTTGAGCTGAGTCTGACAACCCTTTATCCCTTGACCTTGCCCCTTACTTTTCATATATAAAATGTATATCAAATTTAAAGGGAATCAAAATACCTATCATTGCTAGTACGTACAAAAAAAAAATCTCCATATGTTTTCACTCCACCTTAATGTACAACTTCACACCAAATTGTAGTAGTCGTCTATCAATGGAATGATGAATTGTTGCAAATTTGGGTAGATAATTAAAACAGTTTATTTTTTCTGCGCGCTCGATACCCTTAGAGCTGAGCGTAAAGCAACAATGCTGCCAATTCAGCTGAAAAGAATTGGAAAAGTAAATATGTAATAAGACAAAAGAATAATGGAAAAAATATTTACGATCTACTAAAATTAATCTATGCAATTTTAATTTCACGTTATTTCTTACCCAACTCCCACTATTGCGGAAATTGGCTGCACGACAAGGATCACCGCTTGCCAATAGCCACTTTAGCCATTGTTTACCATTCAAGCCATTTACCATTTTGCATTCACTCAATCGCTGATGGTCGATGATGGTCTGATAGTCGTTATTCAGCGCAGTTCAATTAATCAAAGCTATGCTCAGCAGCAGAGCACGCCGTTCAGTTCGATTATATCGAAGCGTAATGAAGTGGCGAATTGTAATTAATTCCATAGTAAAACAGCAATCTATCAAAAAGTAGTTTTCGCTTTCAATGTTTTTCTTTTTATAACCGAATAATCAAATATGGGCAAATTTTTTTAAATTTTCAACTATGTATATATGAAATTTTAAGTTTGTAAAACTCGTCTTAGTAGCAACCCTATTTACACTTTCAAGCTTATTTTGGAGTTTTCGCACGCTCGTTCGGCCCCTCCAAAAAAATTGATTTCCTCGACAACGTTCCTGCCGTCAGTAGGCTTTTTGGTGATTAAATCGTTCTGCATTTTAGCAGCTTTAATATATACAAGCTGTCACATTCAGCACATACATTCCGCTTAAAGCAGGGTTTAGTTGCGCCTGGCTTCATTTGCTTGTGCGGTTTTGGCCTTTTACGCTTCAATGAAAAACAAATTAAAATTTTCCTTGAATGATTTGTGACCGCTGTGAACCCCTTTATCTTCCTTCACCCGTAAAATCGTCTCAAAATTTATCGTAGCAAATCAATTAGAAATTAAAATGATGTACCCCGAGGTCATAGGCTATGACACATTATTTGCTCTCAACATTTTTCGCATCTTTTTTTTCGAAGGAATTTGTGGAAATGACGCATAAGGCAATACCTTCTTTGAAGAAAAAAACAATTTGTTTACAGGGTGTTCAATAGTAAAAATTTTAATGTTGAGCTAATTTTAGAGACTCTATTTTCTCTTACTATGGGTGAGGGTTGCCACCTGGGGCGGTTTACAGGGTTGCCACCTATCTCAATTTTTTTTAATTTTGTAGCAAGATATGCCAATATGGGTATCAGACAAAAGGTATTTTCGGTGACATCCCAACTAAATTATTTTCAAAAAGGGTTGCCACCTTACCGAAGTATATTTTTTATTTGTATATCCGGTACTATCTCGGGAACAGCTCTAACGATTTGGATGAAATTTGGCATATATATGGTATGATTGATTATAAAACTATGAAGTAAGGGGTTGCCACTTGGAGCGGTTGACAGGGTTGCCATCTATTTAAATTTTTTTTAATAATGGAGAAAAGTTATGTCAATATGGGTATCAAATGAAAGGTATTTTCGGCGAAATACCAACGAAAATATTTCAAAGTAGGGTTGCCACCTAGGGTTGCCACCTTACCGCATTATATTAGTATATCCGGTACTATCTCGAGAACCGCTGGACCACTTGGGATGAAATTTGGCATAGAGATAGCATTATTGATTCTAAGACTATCTACCGATTTGGATGAAATTTGGCATATATGTAGGTAGTATGTAAAAGTTAGCGCTAAATCAATAGCACCGAGAAAGCTCGGTAACCAAGGTACTAAGACATTATTGAAACCAATTATTGACCAAAATTCTGAGATAAGGTATTTTTGAATAAATTTGTAAAATATTGCTTAATTGCCAAATTGGTGGGTTTTTGAACACTATTCTGAAATAGTGTGACCTTCCTCTCAGTCTTGATATATTAAACCAAGCCCCGGCATCTAGTGGGTTAATCTGAGAACCAAATTTACACAGCCGCTAGAACAATAAAATTGTTGTTTAATAATTAAACAGAAGATTAATTTAAATTCGCTTAAACGGGATTATTCGCTAAATAAGCCACTATATGAATCACCCTGTACTTATGCTTCAACATGATAATTTCTAAAACCATTTCGCTCATTTTAACATAATTTTCTACTTTTACTTGCAGGTCGGTCACAAAGCCATAAAATTTCAATTCCGCGAACCAAAATTCGACGATAAGCATGTGAATGCCGATGAAAATATATGCGCTGGCCCCGGCGCCAATACGGCCGAACGTAAGGATACCGCACCGGGCTTGTTGGAGTTGTCAAAGCCCTCGGAATTCCGTTTGCGCGCACTTAAACAGAAAAAGTATTGTACAATCATTTAACTCCTAGTAAATATATTGAAGCGCTGGCCGTGGCAGACGCTGAAAGTCGTTCTAGGAAGTTGACACAAGCCGGACAGCTACGACGTTAGCGGGTGGCATTTGTGTAACACAATTGTGTGTCTGCCATTTCCTGCTGCCAGCGCTTCCACTCTCTTTAGCCTTTTCTTTTTCACATTTTCTTTTTGTTTTATTGGCCACATTCCTTTCATGTTTTTGTTAATTGTTTTTTGTTGTTTTGTTTATGCGTTTTATGTTTGTGTGTTTCGTCGGTATTTAGTGGGGTCTGTTTGTTTGCCTGCGCGACTGTACGTGCCTTTGAATCGGGGTTGTGTAGTTGGCACTGAGATGGACGGCTTTTACGCCCTCGCTTTTTATCCCAACGTATGTTCATTCAATGCTCTTTCATATGTATTTTAGTTGCCTTTTTTCGTTTTCGTTTTATGTTTTTTCCAATTTATTTATTTGTTTTCTTTGTTTGTTTCCAAAGGAATTTTACATTTACCCTTTTCGCACATAAATTACAGAGCATCCGATAAGGATTTCCCTTTTTTTGTATTTTTAATCGGATTTTTTCCACCACCTCCTCATGTTGGTCTTAGTGTTGTGTCTCTTTGGTTAACATTTGTAGCACATTTTTTTCCGTCTCTCCATGTATAAGGCGATTAATAATTTGTTGACTTAACGCTTCTTAGTACAGAAGCGATGAATGTGTCTGTGTTGCTTGATAATGTACTACACAGAGAAAATTGAGCTGCTCATATCAACCAAAATCACTGTCAATTCTTATCCATTATTCAATGCTGTTGATTAAACTGCGTTGAAACTGTTAAGCTTAAGTTAACAGTTAAGCTGTTATTTTAATAGTTAAGCTGTTATTTTGTTGTTCTAGGGATTGCTGGTCCGATTCTAGATTAAAAATTGACAGTTCTATGACTGTTGAATCAATAGTTATTTCAACAAAAATTCCGTTGAAATAACCAAAATTTGGTCAATTCAACAGAATTTGATCAATTTCAGGGTAACAGTTCGATACTGTTGATTTTACCAGTGCCATTTTTTTCTGTGTAGCTTTGAAGTTTAAAGGTGAAGGCATCTCCCAAAAACGAAACACTTTAGGGTACATTAAAAGTTTGTTTCGTTGAAAACAAAAGTATGTATGTAAATGTATGTTAAATGACCTTGTTCGATTGGTTTACTGGAGAGATTAAAAGTAGGTATGAGTAATTTCTGCAAATATCAAGTCTGCTCTGTCGAGAAATCTAATAAATGGTTGATACTTATATCTTTAGGGGCGATCCGAAAGGCGGAAATTCATTCTGCAAATCCGAGTACAGTATTAGGTTAGTAGGAGTTTAAAATGGTACAGAGAGGAGCTAACACAGAGTCACTCTAGCCTCACTTGGGACGACTGTCGACTTCCCACTTAGTTAGCTTACCAACGCTTTGGACGAAGGCAGAGACGATTCAGCCAGATCGTTGCCCAGCTGCGGATGATTCAATGTGTCAAAAGGTCGAGTAAAGTCGAAAGCCATCTAGTTACTGTAAAAGAGACGTCGATCTTTTAACTTCAAAGAAACGATATGAGTAAACTCATAAGCTTTGAAAACAGATCAAAATTGAACTAGAAGACAAAGATTCCTTCTGACTAGTCACTGTTGAGGTGGCCCCAGATGTATATATTCCTAAGAGAGAAGAAGGAAGATTTTTTACTTATATATTTAGACATAGATCTGTTAACACTAATTCCGGTTATTTGCATCGTTCAAATGAAAATTCCTCCCATTTTCTTCTCTTCGATGTAAAAGTAACAATCGTGTATAAGTTTAAGTGCTGAAGTAATTTCACTTTGCTGTTTGCCTGGGTTTCATGAAGCCTTCCTGATCCGGAGCTGATTCTATACCACCACAAAAACTTCTAAGACTAATATCTTTTTACTTTTCCGATCTTCTGTTTACTGTTGAAAATCTTTCTGCTTTGATCATTAGATGTTTTTCTCTTCCTACGACCCTCTCATTCAAGATATTTGGCTGTAAGCTGCTGATTAAGCTTACTACCGGGTATATAAACATATGTTTTGCCAGAAAATAAACTTCCTTAGTGTTTGTGAAACACGTATGACCCATTTAAGCTATCAACTACCATTCTACCTATATTTGCAAACAATTTCACCTCTGAATTATATAAAAAAAATCTTAAAAAAACCATTACGGCAAATAAAAAACACAAAATTTGCTATGCAGAAAAATGGAGAAACAAAAAAAGCTGTCACTGCAAAAAAGCAAGTCCAACAAAAAAGACGACGGCGGCGATGCTGATGATGATGAAGACGAAGAGGAGCAAGAAGTTGTGACAAAAGTCGATGAAGCTGGCTCGACCACATCTTCGGAGCAAATAGGTAAGTACGCAAAGAACATTTTTTTTCTAGTTTTCTCTTCTTTTTTGTTGTCTGCGTTGTAAGCTAATTAAGTCAGTGTCCCTGCCTGCTTTGACAAAGCTCATAAGCTCCACCTTAAGCATGCTGTGACACGTTAAAGTCGCAAATCCCCAGGGTCGCTCGCGGTTTTCGATATTTGAAAGTCAAACTGTCATCGCCACTGTCAGCACACCTTGATGTGGGTTTTTCATTAGTAAGCGACCGTTTTTCAATTTAGCTCTACTTATTGCTCTTTCTTTTTACCTCACTCTTAATTAGTCACCCACATCAAATTCACTGTTCGCTTCATCAGCGTCTACCTTTGTATATTTGTATATATGTAAGTTATTTCAATTATTCACTTTTAATTACTCAGATGAACCGGAAAAACCCAAACTGACGATTGCCGAACGTTGGGAAAAATTATTAAAGGAAACAAACGAAGCTTGCGAAAGACAACGGCTCGAGGAGGAAACAACTGTAGAAAAGCTACCACCATATCAACAAAATCTACTTAAAGAGATGTCCGAATTTGAGCATGAGGTGGAGTGGACAACAAAACATAGTATACGCGCCTTCGACTTACCAACGGGTTACACAGCGCCCGGGCAAGAAGATGTTGAATTTGAGGAATCGAAAGTGAAAATACAAGTTGATGTGAAAAAGCTCGATTTGATACCGACATATTCTGAAGAAATATTAGAAGATATTGTACACGGTTGGATCTACTTTTTGCAGGGAAAAATAAAAACGCTCAAAGAAATGGTGAGTTGGGTTAACTGTTACCCATACAAATTGGAAGTTATATAAATTTATGTTTGGTTGCTTTCAGCCACTTGATGATTTCACTCCAATGGCCACTTATCGCTATTGGCATCATAGTGAAATCGAACTGTATTCCGGTTTGGAGCAATTAAAG
Source organism: Campiglossa producta (assembly GCA_964058755.1). Classification (NCBI taxonomy): domain Eukaryota; kingdom Metazoa; phylum Arthropoda; class Insecta; order Diptera; family Tephritidae; genus Campiglossa; species Campiglossa producta. The sequence continues at coordinate 39,048,128 of CAXKVI010000001.1, forward strand.
TCCGACTTTGTGTTGACTGTGTTGGGTGAGTTGTAAAGACTTTAGATATTGCGTAGCAAACAAGTATAAAATGGTTTATTTCTGTAGATGTTCTCCGTCAAGCTGAGTCCCCGATCATCAAACGTTGGGATGCTTTCATGTTAGAGCTGCAAGAGTACTATTATCTATCTAAGGAGAACTCTGATTATATTGCAACCATCACCGATTATTTGGAAGTAAGTAAGCTAAGCATCCAAGGAGCCTACTGATCGATAAATCTTTCTAAGAACATTTATGAGAAACCCTCAAATAATGCATTTTCAATATAGATGAAATTTAGCAATGCCCCTCAAGCGCCAGGCCTATCTTTTCACTTCTTTGCCTAACTCGCAGTAGGCTGTATGTTCTCTTGGGAGGTTTCTACCTTGCTAACCACCTCGTTCAGGGCTGTATCCGCGGAGCGGCTCTTGAGAACTGTTCGCCAGTTAGTCCAGCTTATTACCAGTTCTACGAGAACTGTACCCATCGTGCCGAAACGACCCGGACCGTTTTTTTATATCGACCCGGCCAGGAGCAAAAAACGCGGGGTGACCCTGTCTGAAATTTGGGCACGGCTACACCTCGCCACAATAACAACAACAGCAGTCCTGCTTAGATTACGATGAGGAACAGAAGCCTCTCCTTTCAAATAGATATCAAATAAAATCGGCCTGTGGTCAGAGAAAGATTTCCGTTCTGATATCCTCCAATTACCTACCAGAATATTGTCACCACTTAGTAGCGTAACATCCAAAACGTCCTGCAACTCACTGAAAGTATCGGTGCTAGGCTAAACAAAGCTAAGGGTTCTTCTCCGGTTACACATTACTAGATCCATGTTAATAATAAAATCGAAAAGTGACTACATCCTGATTTTTATTTCTGTACTCCGGCAAGGTTGTCCAGCCATGAGTGCTGGAGGTATAATTAGACACCCGTAACCCAGAAAAAATCTGTGAAGGTTCTGGTTCCTGTTCGACCAGATGCATACCCACCAGACATATGCTTGTTTCGTAAAACTCATCCGGTATTCGTCGTCCTCATACAGAAATCGGAGGAACGATGCTGTCCTCATATGTGATGAACAGGAAGAAAATGACATTTCGATGCGACGTCGGTCTACACCTGGGTTGGCCGTCACAAACTGGATGACCATTGCCTTGCCGCAATATCCTCCGACTTATCTAAAATGGAACTGCCGTTGTTGGTAGTCGCGACGATAAAATCAACCTGAACCAGTAAACACACATCGAAGTAAAGTATTATTTCTTTGGTCTATAGCAAAAGTGTATGAGCTTCTATACTACGAATTTTTGTAGTATACAGTGAAAAATTGTATACTACAGTATCAATATCACATGTCTTTCAGTGCTATTATAAGGCATCTTCTGGAGACCTGTCACTGTCACCAGCAGAGTAAGTACTCCCGGTTCTTTCAAAACCCAGCCTGACATGTATGTGGCCCGCCGCATCCTTGAGATGGACCCCACGGTTTTTCCTGTGCCCCGCAATCCAATCCAGGTTAGAATTACTTCTACTGTCTCCTGGCTGGAGAAAAGGAAATCCTCTTCGGAGTGTTTTTCGCTTTCCCTAGCCGTACGTCTGCAATTCCTCCGTCCTGTGTCCTGCGGTTCCAGTTTTTCGGTACTATTATCCCTGTCTCGCTGCCTTCACTTTCTGTGGTTTTCTATTGAAGTCCATATTGGCATATTTCTCTTAACTAAAATTTGTTTTAGTTTAAATTTGTATCACACAATTTTCGTAATTTCCATTTCGTAAAATATATTTTTTATTCCTCCATAGAAAATTCGTGATTATGAAAGCTTTAAAATGACAACACTACTCATACCCAATGTCATGGTGGGCCTACGTCACATCTGGACAATGTCCAGCTACTATTGTCGCGATGAAAAAATGCAAGTTTTACTATGCCAAATCTCAAATGTCTTTATACAGAAAGTCAAGCGTATCATCTGCTTTGAGCACATATTCAGGTAAGTTGTTATACCAGAGAGTGAACTGCAGAGCAAGGATATGCGCTATCAAACGAAAGAATTAAATTTGCGTTTGAGAACCTTGGAATATAACTGCTGCACTCTACAGTGCCACACACAATGGTTGTGGAAAGGAATGGAATGCTTCTTAGTTTAGTCCTTCACAAGACAACAGCACTGCACATGACAACTGTCAATGGCGATTTTCCCGTCGATTTACCTACGAAAATGCTCGACTTGTATTGCGGTACTCGTGCAGGTGGGGCGAAGTGTGCTTGTTGAGCGCCGACAATGAAAGATGTTTCACGGCGGCGGATATTGCAAGTGTTGTGTTGACTGCATGTTTCTACTGCTGCTACTTCGCTCTTCTTGTGCACTTTTCCCTAAACAAATTTACACAACACTTGGTACAGGTAAAATACGTTTTTGGGTGCTGTGCTAGAGAAATGTTTCGCAAAGCTCCTACATATTTGTATATCATTCCTGTGTGTATGTAAATGGAAATGCTAAATTCTAATTTTACTTTAGTTGCGCTTATTTCCGGTTTATGCTTGCAACATTTGTTTGTCTTCTTCAGTACTGTGTCACAGTGTTGTTACGAGGAGATTTATTTTTTGTTGTCAGTTTTCCTTAGTTACTTTCAATACCCTGTAGTGGTAGCATACCCGCGGTTTGACGATGACATTTGTGAAGTTGCTAGATCTCCTAGTTAGTCCAAGCATAAAAAGAGCTCCCAAGTCACCCAAAGAGTTTTTAGATACATCGAGCTTTATCCAATTTCTATGAACTCCTAAGTGCCTGATTACGCTTATGGTTCAGAGAGTACCTTGAAGTTTCCCCGAAAAGTAAAACGTTAGAGCCAGTTATACTACTTGCTGGCGAAGTGATTTCAGCTGTGGTTGAGGTCATAACACCCCACTTGATATTTCCCAATGCTTCCAAAAAGAACTATGCACAGCACTTGAACTTACTACGGGCTACATAATGTTCCATTACACCAAAACTAGTAAAATCTCTTTTCCACTGTATTTTTTAAAACTCATTTTACCATCTACATTTTTAATTTCCCACACATTTTCGTTTTCCGCTTACCTTTTCCAGTCGCTCTGCTAAATATACTTATGAGACTGCAACCAATTGTGCCAATTTATTACGTTGCTGGAAGAGCGCTTACCTTGCTAGTCGTTCGTTTATCGAAAGTTCTGGAGTTGGTTCACGTTGGGAATTCGATCGTGCGGCACTCTTCTCCGAAGTCGATCACATTTGTCACATCAGTCAAGATATTGCTTATATTGGCCGCGTTTTCATACAATATGAAAATCTTTTCGGCCACCGTCTCAAGGCACTCATCACTGATCCATCTATTGTTGATGATTTGATGAAGAAGGTGTATCGTTTGTTGGATGACATGTTGTCCAACGTTGATTATGATATATTTAGACCTGGTAACTTTGAAAATTGGGAACATTCGCTGGAAATGTTCAATCTTCGTCTGAGAGCAGTTGAGGATGATGCGAAGGCTGTGATTGAGCGTAGTATAAATACTTTACGTTCATCGGATATGGGTTTGGAATTGATTAAGACCATAAATGAGATAGATACACGTGAAGAGTTGGCAGAATTTATATCTACAAAACATGAAAATATTTTAAGATTTTTTCAAACTGAGATCAACTCTGTGGAGATGACATTTTCGGTAGGTATTGTTGTTTTTTTTTCTTCTTTTTAATGTTATATCCCAGAAGACATTTTCTATGGCGAAATGCCGATAAGGTTGCTTCAAGAAGTCGAATTTAATCGTGGAATTCATCGCTTTCTCATTTTTTTCATCGTCGTTCGGGAAAAACTGTTCCCCGTAAACGTAATGTCCATACTGAGACTTACTTGTGCGTCACTTCGGGAATAGTACATAAAAATAAATAAAATCAACTTGTATTCAAAACACAAATTACTGGCACTTATGCGACCATCTGGGAAGTAACTCCAAAGTTACGACAAGAAGTTAGATGCGCGTTATTTATGTTATTTTGTTTTTGTATAGTTTAAAACACCCTCTAGAACTAGAGCAGGTGTTACTTATGCGTTATAGAAGAGAAAGCGCTCTTCAAAATGCTAGCAGGAATATTTTTATCTTAGTTTGTATCAGTGAAGGTGACATGTCATAGTCCCAAGTAGCAAAATCCCATGTAAAAAAATTGGATTATGGCACTCCCCTTACAGTGTCATAATCCCAACACTGCAAGGGGAGTGTCATAATCCCAATTTTTTTTTTTTGTAATTTTCACAAGAATTTGGACCGCGATGATAATGCAATATAGTTATTTATTTTGCACAAAATTCGCATTTCTTTAGATTTAACGTATTTAATTAAGAGATCTTGCTTTGCACATCGAAGACAGAATCTTTTTAAAGTGCACTAGATTCAATAATGGCACATTAAGTTTTACAAAACTAACATATCGCTCATTTGCTGCAACGTCGTCATAACTCAAAACATTTGATATCAGAGAAAACGCATTTTTAGTTTTTGAATTAATGTATATTTATATGGATATACATATGTAATCTATTATTATATATAAATGCGCAAACATAACTGGTTCATCCCTTTTTTGCAATAACCACAATTCTAAGGTATATAAAATTTGGTATGTATCGATATGTCTCGCCGAGCAGGGTGGCCGAAAAAAAAACCAAAAATTAAAAAAAATTAATTATATTATGAAATGCTAAACACGCATTCACCTTATAGAGTGTGAATGTACGTAGGTATGACCACTAGCATTGTTGTGTTTGCATTCAATGCAATTGTGTGTGTAGTCATGAAAAATTGCATTGATTGCTGTTGCTGTAAACGAGAGTTGTTTTGTTTACTATAATAAGCACGAGCCCGTCAACTTCATGGCGCTTACACAAAGTGTTTACAAAAACAAAATCTGTGGGTAGGTAGTCAGAGAAGCAAAAATAAAAAAATAAAATAAAATATAAAATAAAATAAAATAAAATAAAATAAAATAAAATAAAATAAAATAAAATAAAATAAAATAAAATAAAATAAAATAAAATAAAATAAAATAAAATAAAATAAAATAAAATAAAATAAAATAAAATAAAATAAAATAAAATAAAATAAAATAAAATAAAATAAAATAAAATAAAATAAAATAAAATAAAATAAAATAAAATAAAATAAAATAAAATAAAATAAAATAAAATAAAATAAAATAAAATAAAATAAAATAAAATAAAATAAAATAAAATAAAATAAAATAAAATAAAATAAAATAAAATAAAATAAAATAAAATAAAATAAAATAAAATAAAATAAAATAAAATAAAATAAAATAAAATAAAATAAAATAAAATAAAATAAAATAAAATAAAATAAAATAAAATAAAATAAAATAAAATAAAATAAAATAAAATAAAATAAAATAAAATAAAATAAAATAAAATAAAATAAAATAAAATAAAATAAAATAAAATAAAATAAAATAAAATAAAATAAAATAAAATAAAATAAA
>CAXKVI010000001.1:39058663-39100648 GCA_964058755.1 Campiglossa producta
TTTTATTTTATTTTATTTTATTTTATTTTATTTTATTTTATTTTATTTTATTTTATTTTATTTTATTTTATTTTATTTTATTTTATTTTATTTTATTTTATTTTATTTTATTTTATTTTATTTTATTTTATTTTATTTTATTTTATTTTATTTTATTTTATTTTATTTTATTTTATTTTATTTTATTTTATTTTATTTTATTTTATTTTATTTTATTTTATTTTATTTTATTTTATTTTATTTTATTTTATGTTATTTTATTTTATTTTATTTTATTTTATTTTATTTTATTTTATTTTATTTGATTTTATTTTATTTTATAATATTTTATTTTGTTTTATTTTATCTTATTTTGTTTATTCTATTTTTTATTTAAATTATTTTTTTAGTTCTATTTAAATAAAATAGTCTTATTTTATTTTATTTTATTTTCTTTTGCGTTTATTATTTATTTTTATTTTTTTTATTTTTTATTATAATTTATTTTATTTTGTTTTATTTCATTTTATTTAACTAAATTCTATTTTATTTTTATTTTACTTAATTTTATTTTATCTTTACAAAAAAAAAAAAAAACACTTTATTATTTAATTTTTATTTTATTTTATTTTACTAAAAAAAAATTATTTATTATTAATTTTATTTTATTTATTTTTCCAATTTTATTTGACTTTATTATTATATTTTTTTATTGAATTTTTTTTTTGTTTTTTTTTTTTTTGTTTTTTTATTTAATTAATTTTTGTTAATTTATTTATTTTTCCCTTTCCCTTATATTTTTTTTATTTTAGTTTTTTTTTTTAATTTTATTTCATATTTGATTCAATTTTTTTATCGTTTTCCTTGCCTGCTGTTTCTTTCGTTTGTCTATCTTTAATTCAGTTTTATTTCCTCTACTTTAAATTATATTTCTTCTTAATATTGTATTTAAACTTTTTACTATCACTGTACCATAAATAGGCATGTATGTATGTATTTAGCTACACACATACACACATTTTTTTTTTTTCTCTTCTCTGCACATCAGCGCCAACATTGCCAAGATTTGTTGCATTTATTTTTGTACACTTTAATGCTTCGGTTATTTATTACCGACAATTTGTATTTGCTGTACTTTTGTGCTTCGCAAATTGCTTTGCCGCTCGTTTGATGTGTTTTGTTTTTTATTTTCATGCAAAAAAAAAATTAAAAATATTTCCACCGCTTGTACAATTGCTTGATTGTTTTTCCAATTTTCTTATTTTTTGGCTTCGTTTATTACTCCTGTGCTGCGCCTCCTCAATGCCAATCGTTTACGAACATTTTAATATCCGTTTGCTTTGCAAGAACAAAAGAATTAAAAGGAAAATATTTGCTTCGGTTTTTATTTTGTTTACATTTTTGTTGATTTCTTCATTATTTTATTTATTTATATTTATTTCTATTTATTTATTTCCTTTGAATTTTTGAAAGGCGCGGCTCTATCTGCATTCTCAATTCTTCATTTTATCTCTTTAATTTGCTATTGTTTCCGTTTTGCATCTTTTTAGATGGCAAATGAACCAAATTTGAAGAACAGTTATGTAAAACGTAGCGCCTTCAAGCAATATTTTGAATTGGTAAACAAAATGTATCTATTCGAAAAGGAAATGTTTGATCAATATACTTCCAAAGGAACTTATATGGTTAATGCTGTATTCCACAAGAATATACTCTCACTTGAGATTTGTAATAAAAAATTAAGTAAGTAACTTATGTATATGGAGTCATGAGTTGGTTCCAATTTTTACTGTTAAATTTGTGGCCCCTTTCCTCTAAGATGGAATTTTAGATGACTTCTCGTACAGGACGTCTATCTTCTTAGATAATGTCACGGAAAAATTTGAATCGCTACATCTTTCTCTCCCACATCTTGGGCGAAACGGAGCAACATATATTCTACCATCGCCTTTATTATACAGTTATTTAATCTTCTCTTCATTTAATTTTAGTGGAATATATTACGGAGTCGATGGAAACTTTACATTCGGTGAAAAGGGTAAGTAAAATTAACCATGTTATACAGATCCCTTCAGACCAAAATGCAGGCAGGTTTCTAAGTTAAGGTATTGGTCAAGGGCCGTTTCCTTATCGAGCTTTGAATTTTATAGTTCACTTCAAATTTATCGAGCCACTTTATCCTGAGTCAAAATCTGCCAACTGTGCAAACGTTTTTTCGATGTGCGAGCTTTTTTTGCGCAATATTTTTTTTTTTCGGTTAACAATCAAAAAAAAAAAAGACCTCTATTTTTTTATTTTTATTTTCGAAGTTATGGGTATTCGAAATTTTTCGAAGGCCTTTGGATTTTATTTATTTACTCGCAATCGGTTTAACCGATGTTGCTTATATTTGGTACATTTAAAGAGGATGAATAAGTCTCCTTAATAAATTTTTGCAATAAATAATTAAAAAAAAAGTTATTAGCCATTGTTTTAAACAACTAAAAAAAAACTTCTCAATCGCTTTCAATTGTGTTACTAGTCTTATTTTATTGTGTAATTCATAACAAAAAATAATCTAAAAACAAAAAGTGTTAGTTTACCATACAACGAAAGTTACAGGCATTTTTCTGCACGAGCATCGTATCTTTCGTATGTAATGGTCATGCGTCGTCGCTACCATGCCCTATGCTGGCCTTACAAGCGCATGGATTTTGGTAAACTAACACTTTTTTTTTAGATTACTTTTTGTTATGAATTACACAATAAAATAAGGCTAGTAACACAATTGAAAGCGATTGAGAAGTTTTTTTTAGTTGTTTAAAACAATGGCTAATAACTTTTTTTTTAATTATTTATTGTTTTTAATTATTTATGTTTTTTTTATTGAGGAGACTTATTCATCCTCTTTAACTGTACCAAATATGAGCAAAATCGGTTAAACCGATTGCGAGTAAATAAATAAAATCCAAAGGCCTTCGAAAAATTTCGAATACCCATAACTTCGAAAATAATTCGAATTTCGAAAAATAAAAAAATAGGGGTCTTTTTTTTGATTGTTAACCGAAAAAAAATTATTGCGCAAAAAAAGCTCGCACATCGAAAAAACGTGTGCACAGTTGGCAGATTTTGACTCTCCTTCCTTTAAAATAAAAGTCAAATAAAGTGGCCGGTATCTAAATTCAAAGGCCGGCATCTAAAATTGGCCGCCGTGGTGTAGCGGTTAAGTTTTCGGCCTTCTACACCAAGTCCCGGCAAAAGTAACATCAAAAATTATTTAGAAAAAAAAAGAATTCTTCTAAACGGGGTCACCCCTCGGCAGTAGTTTGGCAAACTCTCTGGATGTATTTCTGCCATGAGAAGCTTCTCAGCAAAATCTCATTTTCTTTGCAAGTACCGTTCGGAGTTGGCAAAAAACTGTAGGTACCGCCAACTTGTAGGAAAAAACACCAACACACCGCAAGTTGGAAAGAGAAGCTCGGCAAAAATCTCGTTATAGGTTATGATAACCTGTTGATATATCGCCGCCATTATTTTTATTATCGAAATTCTAAGTAAACTATAAGAATTAAAGTAAGATGAGAAAACTACTTTTAACCGAATAATTTTTGTTTTCATTTAATAAACACAGAAAACCGATGAAGAAGACGCGGGTGGATGGTTAGCTAATGCGAATACTGCTACTGGATTTATACGCAAAATTACCAAGTTTACCGTATACGCAACTTTAATTCAATGGCTTGTGCATCGCCAGCAAGAAAGTGATGTACAGCTGGTCAAAGCTAAAGCCTTCATTAAGACAATGAAAACTAAGAAGAATTTAACAGAGAAGGACAAATACTGTTTAAAGATATGTGAATGTAAGTATTTTTGAATATAAATATGAAAAACTAGCTGACCCGACAGACATTGTCCTGCCACAAATTTATATCCCTGCATGTTTCTCTAACCGGGTCCCTATATCTATCCCCCCAATCTCTATCCCCATCTCTATCCCTATTCACACTATCAGGCTTTTAATTAAAAAAAGTGCCTTGCGTCCTATTGTGGCCAGATTATGATATTTTAAAACTTGAATCAAAAAATAGGACCAGTGGATCGGCTGCTTAGTAGAGCTTGTAAAAATCGATTAATGGAATATTCGATAGTTTTCGTATGGCACGTCGGTATATGAACGAACCAGGCAGGGTTGAGATCTAGGGTTGCCACCTAACGGCCCAAGCAATGTATATCAAATTTAGCAATTAGATAGTAAGCTTGATTCTAAGACGTTCCACTTCAGTGTTGCCACTTTTGGCGGTTTAAGAGGTTGCCACCTATCTCGATTTTTTATAAATATTGAGCAAGTTATGACTATACCGGAATCAAATGAAAGGTATTTTCGGCCGTATACCAATGGAGTTGACACCTAGGGTTGCAACCTACCTTTAAAAATATTTATAAATACGTGGTGTCAAATGAAAGTGCCTAACCTGCAAATGTGCAGGAAGGTTAAATTTTTTTAAAGGGCTGTCATCTGGTTAAAATGATTTTTTACCATTGACTGTTGTCAGATGAGGGCAGGACCTGTAGATGTACTAGATTGTGTTTTCCCGGAAAATATTGGCTATTCTGGTGTTGGCCTACCCTTACAATTTTTGGCACTATTTCCAGCATCATAAATAAAACGGAAACTTCGGTTTTGATTTGCCCTGCAAGGAGTTAAAAAAAAAAAGAGATTAGCTTTTCAATGCTAAAAATTCCCAATGCGTTTTAGCTTCTCAAATATTAAGCATTCAAAAAGATTGCGATAAATACGAAACGGAAAAGCACAGGCTGCCCAACGCAACCACGATGACTTATAATGAAAATTGTACTTGAATTATTATGCCACTGAAAGCCATTTTCGAATGAGGAAGCCACTTATCTAACTACTCAAATGCAGCTTTTATTCGTATTTTAAGAAGTGCTACTGAGAAAACAAAAAAAAAATTAAAACAAACTCATTGATGATTACTACATAAACGAGGGAGAAAGCATTATCCTGCAGCGTAAATTAAATTTCATGGTATTGATGTGATTCTCGTGGCGTTGGGGAAAGGGAATGTGCCGCCTTTTAAATTTGAATAATTTGATTATTTGTGGGATTATTTGATTTTTTATGAGCGTAAAGATGAAGAAGAAGAAATATACCAAAAACAATTGAAAGATTCAATATATGTATGTACATATATATGTATGTATGCATGTATAGAAGCAGTCGACGCACTCAAAAATAGATTTTGAGGGTGGAGATTTAATGATTCGTTTCAATGCAGCTCAATCCATTTTCTTGGCGCTTAATATAAGAACCACCGTTAGTCAGGCGTATTGAATTTCCGCTAAGTGGCAGCATAAAAACTTTTTATTTTCAATATATTTCAAAAATGATAATTTGACACTGGCGCCCAAGTTCAAAGCTTTTAACAGTGCTTGGGCGAAATTTCTTAGAATTTTATGGATTCCGCTTTCATGTAATTTTATTAGAAGTAATAAATGGCATAAGAGGGTTGCTTTGCAAATCTTCTTTTAATGAAATCTTTCTATGCCAGATAAAAGCTCACTGCTACTTCAAATCAGTTTCCCCAATACGAAAGTAAAAGCTCATACAAACCCCTGAATTACGAGTTCCTATGAGGCCCTTACTTTTACTCCATCAAAAACACGTTTAAAAAAATGTCTGAGATATCAAAATCTAGTGAACGAGAAGATACCGTAAGGTATCCTATAATTAACATATCCGACGGATTCCAATATTTATGAGAACATTGGTCCTTACGACTTGCGGGTTTCTGAGTCCTAAAATGCACGCTCAAGTAATACAAAAAGACTCCGCACGTAGGTACATACGTTATATGCAATTTTGAAAAATGAGCTTCTCAAATTATCCCATGATAACCTATTTCTTCCGCTAACACATTTGTTTTCTCTACTCTCTTTTGGCTAGGTTTAACTAACCCGTCTATAGTCTTTCTCCAACTGGCCTTTTTCTGCTTTTTTCTGTGGATATCATATTTGTCGTATTTATTCTCGACCAAGACGTTTTCAGGCATCCGTAAAACTTCCGATATTTTTTCTCTCGATTACTCCAAAGATTGTCCTTAACTGATTTTGATACTGTACATTTGGCATTTGGTATTTCTTTTTAGTACTTGCACGTGTTGATCAACGAGATAGTTTGCCAACTTGGCGCGAATTAGTTGGCGATCGCATTTTAATCGAGTTCGAATTGAAGTTTCGTGTAAATTTAAAACGAGGTAAGTGGGTAGACTAAAAAGTTACGTATACGCCATGTATGACTTCATATAACTTTTATATTCTTCTCATTCCAGAAATCTTTGAAGTCATGTTTGAGGGCCAACAGTTTGAACATTTTGGCTATTTACTGCCAAACGTTTTGCGTACTGCAATTATGAAGAAAGAAATGCTCTTCAATGACTACGAAGCTGTGGCCAATATAGTTGATAGTTATAATACGATTATTGATGGATTGGTGCTATCAGAGGTGAGTACTACTTGCTTTCTTTAGCCGATGACGTTTCGCACCGAATTCTTTAAGCAATCCATTTCCAATATTTTTTGAAACCGATTGGTTTTAGGCCCGATGAGACGGGGGGCTGAGAGGGTCATTTACCGATGGATGGCTGTATTAAAGGCAGTTTTAAATGCGAATTTTTTTTAGAATAAGCTTTTTTTGGAACCAGTTAAATTTTGTTAACACTTTCCTTTTGGGAATAAGATAATTTTTTGGAACCAGTTTCGGTTTTAGAACCAGTTTCTTTCTTGGAACAAGTTTTTTCTTTGGAACTAGTTCTTGTTTAAGAACCAGTTTCTTTTTTGAAACCAGTTCCTGTTTTGAAACCAGTTCCTGTTTTGAAACCAGTCCCTGTTTTGAAACCAGTTCCTGTTTTGAAGCCAGTTCCTGTTTTGAAACCAGTTCCTGTTTTGAAACCAGTTCCTGTTTTGAAGCCAGTTCCTGTTTTACAATCAGTTTCCTTTTTGGAACCATTCCCTACTTTGGCACCAGTTTCTTTTTTGAAACTTGTTTCTTCTTTGGAATCATTTCCTTCTTTGAAACTTTTTTCTTCTTTGAACCCAGTTCCTTTTTTGAAACTTGTTGCTTCTTTGGAATCATTGCCTTCTTTGAAACCAGTTCCTTTTTTACCAGTTTATTTTATTTCGAACCATTCTGTTTTTTTTTACCAATTTATTTTGTCAAACCTTTTCTGTTTTTTCTTTAACCAATTTATTTTTTAACAATGGTCACAACCAGTGGCGTGCCTACGTGTTTCAATCAAGGCAAGCCCCAGTCCTTATAACCCCAACAAAAGCACATACTGCTGCCAAAGAACATTTCAGACGAAGAAGAAGAGTTCAGGATAGATATTTATCGACTTTTGCACACGGGGAAAAACTTAAACATTTAGGTTTCTTCAATAGGCAAGTTATTGTTTTGCAGATTTTTTAAGCTTTTCCAATCCAAGGGAAAAGGTTTACTTGCACTATTTCCCATTTACATACATCGCAGAAGCCAAGGCTCACTTGCACAACGAAAATTTATATTTTTAACTCAGAGTTAATGTCAAATTAACTCTGAGCTAAAAAGATAACTCGGCGTCGTGCAAGTGGACCTAAGAAACCTAAAAAATATTTTTTATATTTTATAATGCCTAGCAAAAAAAAAAATATTACAGCAATCACCACCATTGAATTCTTTTTTTCTACTTTAAAATATGCGCCAATAATTTTTGAGTAGAGCTCTTTGCTCATTAACATTGTAGATATGTATATACATATCCAGTTTGGCTTTAAAGCTTATAGTAACAACAGCACGAAGCTGGCTTGCATACAAAATTTCTTCTAAATTCAAAAAAACTGTAGCTTCAAAAAGACATTTTAGTAAGGGATTTGAAAGCCAGGTAAAAGCCAATAAGTAAAAGCGAGATGGCAATCATCGCCTAGGCGGTTAAAGGCTATTTTAAGTAAGCAAGTAAGAGATGCCATCATATGCGCTGAAAAAATTGTATGTTAATTGTTTTGCTATCAGCCGACAGATGGCAGGAAGAGCTTTATTTATATGTTTATGCTATTGGCAGTTAGTGAAACCAAATGTAAACGTTAAAGAAATTGTTACGATACATTTTTGAAACATATTGTAGCTCATAGAGGATTAGCTAGGCAAGCCGGGCTTTTCGGCTTATATGGAAGGCACGCCACTGGTCACAACCAAACCTAATCTTACCTTATTCAATTTGACTCCAAATGCATATTGAATTTTCTCCTTCACCTCCTTTCAGGTAAATTTTTTGCGCGACCACCTCTTCGAAACGGAAATTGTTATACAAACTGGACTCAGCCGTTATACTTGGCTTACATTTAATATCTTAAAATATTGCGAATCAGTTAATACGCTAATAAGAAAACTAATATCTATTGTATCACAAATCAATTTTATACGTTTGGATATCAAAAGCCGCATTGATCGCATCAAGCAATTTAATCTATTCGATATACACGATCGCACCGGCATCGATCGTACACCCAAAGCGCCCGACGTTCAATTCCAAAATGAGTCCTCAACAGAACACGATATATCATCGGAGTTACCTACAGAAGAAGGTACTTCGTCGGCTAGGCCATCGGTGAAGATCATACAATTGAAAAAAGAGGAAACCGAATTAACGCCACAAGAAAAAGAATGTGGCAAGGATATGTACCACTTTCAGGGATACTTTGAAAAACTGGAACAATCACGCAATGAAAAATGTGCACACATGAAGAAATTATATGATTCAATTGGACCAGTTTTGGTAAAGTTGGAAAGTTTAGTGTTGGGCACGTTTACAGGACGTTCGGAAAAAATGCGCGGTTATTATACTTACTGGGAAGAGATGACCTATCAGTGTATTTTAGAGTGAGTGAAAGATGTTTATGGCACATGTAATTGCTTCCCCTTTTATTATTTGTATACATTTTGTCGAATTTTTTATAGTAACGCCTATCGTAATCTCAAATGTTATATTGAACGTTTGTTGAGCGACGTGCCAATGTTCGAGGTAAATGCTGTTATGCTGATGTCCGAGATTGTGTTGGAACCAACAGCTTCAGAAATGCAAAACATAATGCTGCAGTCAGCTAAAGACTATCTCGATAGGTAAGAAATGGGAGGCCGTACACACAGCAGCGAATAGTCATTTAAAAGAAGCATTAGTTGAGTATTTTGGCCCAGTGAGCATTTTGGAAGCAGTGACTTTTTGGAACTTTCGACTTCTGTATAACCTGTGAATTTTTGTGAAAATGTTTAAGTTGTTGAACCGATAACTTTACCTTCTGTAACCAGTGAAATTATTTTTGATTTTACAATAGTCACTTTTTTGGAACCAGTCACTCTTTACGAAACCATTATCTTAATGAAACCAGCCAGTTAACGAAACCAGCTACTTAATGAAACCATTTTTTGTTTTGAAACCATTTTCTGTGACTTTTTGTAAACAATCGCCCTTTTGGAACTTGTAACTTGTTTGAAAGCAGTAGCCACATTCTAGCCACATTCTAATAACCAGTTTTTTTTAAGCAAGTGACATTTTGTAAACCAGTTTCTTTTTTGGAACCACCGACTTTTTGATCTCTGTAACCAGTGATTGAAACCAGTGACTTTCCCGAAAACAGTCATGGCAATTCTAAATATTATCCCGGAATTTTTCTCCCTCGGTATCTTTTATTCTTTCGGAATAAATTAATCAAATCCTTTCTCTTGCGTAACTTTCAAAAATCTGAAATCTCATCTCGTACCAGCTCCTTTTCTGGACCATTCTGAGATATCAAGTGGATCTTCTGGAAACCCCTTGTTTTGGACCCAATTAGAAGTGTATTAGCTAGTGACTTTTTTTAAAATCACTTTTTCTCTGGAACTAGATTCTTTTCTGGAAGCAGTTGCTTGCCTGGAACAGTTCCTTTTCTGGATTCATTTCTTTTCCTGGAAGCAATTCCTTTTATGTATACAGTTTCTTTTATGGAACCAGTTTCATTTCTGGAAGCAGTTCTTTTCTGGAACCAGTTCTTTTCTGGAACCAGCTCTTTTTATGGAACCGGTTCCATTTTTGGAACCAAGATATTTTAGTTGAAACTGGTGGGGTTTTTAAGCATTTTAGTTCCAGAAAACAGAAACTTTTTTTTGACACTTAGAACCGGTGACTTTTTTTAAGCAGTTTCTTTACTGGAATCAGTTTCATTTTTGAAATGAGGAGCCTGTTGCATTTTTGACAGATAAATATTATTTTTGTCAAAGGATACACATTTATACACGTTGGATGGATGGTACCTGCCTGCCCTGCGCGCCAATCAACGATGAATATGGCGACAAATATATATTCACATTTTATGAGGACGTTGTTAAGGTAAGCTAATCTCTGATTATTTCCATAATTCCAAAGTACAAATGTTCTCCAATGGATCTTGATAGGTACGCGATATCAGTCATTTGGTGGTGCGCGTTCAAGAGGTCTCCAGCGCTTTAGTATACGAATGTAAAACAGTCATTTCAAAGTAAGTGATCACCGTATACGCTCTTGCTCTTAATCTCAATCTAAATATTTTTCTCTTTTCTACTCATTTTACAGATTCAAACAATTTTTTTATTTGTGGGCATTCGATAAGCGTGCTATCGCCGATAAATTTATAAATCGTGGCATGCCACTTGTGACACTCGATGAAAAATTTACTTTTTTTGCCAATACCATCGATGAAATACAACAGATGCCGCCATATTGGAATATCAAAAGTATACGAATTAATCTAAAGAAACTGATGGACAATATATCACAACATGCTCAGCAATGGCGTACAATACTTGGTGAACTGTTGGCGAAGAGAGCTTCGGAAAATATTACAAATTTGAGAAATGAAATTAAGGTGAGTTAATTGAGTATCAACGGCGGACGCCGTGGTGTAGCGGTTAAGTGTTCGGCCTTCTACACCAAGTCGTGTCGGTTCGATGCCCGGCAAAAGTAACATCAAAAATTATTTAGAAAAATAATTTTTCTAAACGGGGTCGCCCCTCCGCAGTAGTTTGGCAAACGCTCCGGGTGTATTTCTGCCATGAGAAGCTTATCAGCAAAAAATTCATTTGCTTTGCAAGTGCTGTTCGGAGTCGGCAAAAAACTGTAGGTCCCGCCAACTTGTAGTAAAAACTCAAAAGCAACACACCACAAGTTGGAAAGAGAAGCTCGGCTAAAAATCTCGTTAGAGGTTATGATGACCTGTTGGTATATCGCCGCCATTAGTTTTTTTTTTTTAATTGAGTATCAACAACTGGGTGGAAAAGTATCCTATTTCAAAATAAACTTCAGAAACACTCTATCTCAAAGATTTTTTTTTCAAGAACGACGTGATTTTGATAAAGCGGGACTGAAAGGAAAAATACCCAACAATTTAAGGCGGATGGCGTGAGGTTTCTAGAACGGGTAAATTCCTGCAGGCAGAATAATGGCGACCTAGTTATAAACGAACAGTACCTACTTAAGCTCTAGGATGTGGACTTATCCTTATTGCTGAATTTCTAAACTTGTTTCCGTGGGAGGAAACATATATTACATATTCAGCGCCCTCTCTGTACCAACCATTGTTATATGTAGAGTGATGGCAATTTTCGGAGAGGAGCACCTGGCTTTTAGCTGAATTGCATAAAGGAGTATGGAGTCTGCAATCGGTTCCTTTGATACGAGCAATTTAAAGTGTATCAAGACAATCTCTTTCTGACCCCTGGGGAAAGTTTGTGGGAACTTGGGTTGTTGTGAGCTTGGAAGCTCCTGCGAATTCGACGAATCTGCCAACTCGCATATCGTAGAACATCATGTACGGTATCGTTTGTAGCCAGTGTGACTATGCTTGCATAACTTTTGTGCCTGGAATGTAGTTGGAAAAAACCAAGTGAGCAATGTGGTGCAACGATAGTGATAAAATACAGAGGTCCTGGGAAAGAGATGTCTTCTCTAAAAGAGCCAAGTATGTTAGAGGCACAAGTTTGGTTAGCGATATAGCCACACTCGCCGGGTCTGCAACCCTAGGCAGAGAGGATGGAACCATCATCAAGAAGAATTTCTGAAAGTGGCAAAAGACATCAAAGGTGATTAAGTCATAAGGTTTAGAAATATCCAAACAGTATTTCATCGCTCATTGACCACATTTTTAGCTGAAATTTGTCAATAGTTTTCCCTTGTTTTTAGTAACATGGAGAGCTTTCATTTCTCAGACGAAAAAAAGTTGAGCATTCCGTTTCTTTACTTACAGCTCGTAGCTTGGTATATAATTTAAGTTTTTTTCTTCAAACTTAAACGCTTCATTTTTTGATTTTCAGGAACTTCGTTTTAATTTGGATAAGACAACTAAAGAGCTGGCTGACTTCAAATTGGTTATGCAGACCATCTCTACTATACAAACAAAAACGCTCACATACGAGCAGCGCATACATGAGCTACAAGAAACCTACACTGTGCTCGCCGAGCATAACATAAAGGTACTTCTTTTTAATATTTGGACTAAAATGAAAACAAGCTTTTACACATACAAATTTTAACCAAAAAACATTTGAAAATATTTACTAAAACATTTAAAAATCCACCCGAAACTTAAATTGACCACAGCGTAATAACACATACAACCACACTTGCGTTTAATATTTCGTCGCATGAGAGTTAAAAGCCACAGCGGACATCATCATCATCATAGCTTTAATAAGCGAGAGAGCTCAGTTACACGCCGTTGACCAAAAGCATTTGACTTTACTCTTAGCAAAAATGAAAATTTATATGTCAGCATGTGTACCAACAACAAACGCCCACACACTGGGACATACCTAAATTCATACATGCATTCACATCGCACACCAAACAAATTTTAATGGAGCCATGCTACACGCCCAATTCCAACAGCATTCTATACACGAGTGCAGCTGCCTGGCTGGGGTTTAACCAAACTTAAGTACAAAAGCTGCACTTTTTTATCTCTAACCTTCACTCTAGTACTGACCAATAGCTTGGTCTGCTAGCCACACGTCCCATTGAATAAAAAAGATTCCTGCTTTTACACATTTATTTTAGCTTTTTTCCCCCTTTTCCTTTATTCAAATAAGGATTTTCCGAAAATCTCTCTAAAAGTCGTTTTAGCATTTGCAAATGCAGGACGACCAACGGTTGTCTTTAAATTTGCACATATCAGTGCTGCCGGATAACTCCCAAATAAGTTAAACGGTCCCTTGCGATAATAATATATTGCTTATAGCAATAGCTCTTGTGGAGAGATAGCTATAGCTGCATTCGACACTTTCCGTCGTCACAGTGTAATATCTTCTAAAGCAACTGGCCTGTTTGACTTTATCTCGTCTCCAGTTTCCAACATAAACGAATTCAACAGGCCCCTGGTAAGCAAAGTTTGTCCTCGAGATAACTTCTCTTTTTGGCTGTCATACCTATCTTGTGAGAGCAGTAATCAATCTATTGAGAAAACGCACTAGTGGAACAATGGTGCTGTTCGGTGCGAAACATCGCTCTGTTTCGCCAAAAAAGCACGTCATCGGGTAAGCGAACTCTATCGTTATATGATAGGAAAAGAGAAACGTGAACCGAAAGGTGTGATTGCGGGGAGTTTCAGATGCTGACTGAAAGGAAAAATACCCAACAATTTAAGGCGGATGGCGTGAGGTTTCTAGAACGGGTAAATTCCTCCAGGCAAAATAATGGCGACTTAGTTATATACGAACAGTACCTACTTAAGCTCTAGGATGTGGACTTATCCTTATTGCTGAATTTCTAAACTTGTGATGAACCCTGAGTTCCAGAAGATGAAAGAACATATCAACACCCAACTAAACATATCAACCCCACTCAATCTCGGAAGCTAGATTTCGTTGAAAAATCTCCTTCATATCGCATACACGATGCTGTCTAGCTGTAGGGCGGAAGACTGAAACAAATCGATAATAAGGTTATTAGACCTTATCGATTTATATTCAGACCTCGTAGTTCTGCTATGGACAAGGTCTTCAATGTTGAAGAAATCCGAATGTTACATTCGATAGTTACAAAACTGCGAGGGGCTTTGAGCCAAAAGATGTCAAAACAGAGTGCTCTTACCAACAATTTCCACCTTAAATCGAGAAAGAATTGGAGAAGCACTGGTCTATATAAGCTCGGGCAAAGAAGAATATGCTATCAACGACTAATTTCTACAGCAAGAGAAACGGAAAACCTTCACTAATTTGCAACAAATATAGGTGGAGAATGGCTTAGACCTCTTAGGTGTTTCCAGTTTGCGTCGGTTAGTGAGCGTAAGAAGTTGATATTTGAAAAACTCTTTTGCATTTCTGGTTAGCTCTTATTTTGGAGACTTGTACCTAGTACATGTGTATACAAATGTTCTTCCACATGTGTTTGATAGAACAACAACAGACGGTACGCAGTTTGTGTCCATATTTGCATATAAGTACGCATGCATTAGAGAGTGCTTATATTTGCGGCTTTGAGGATTTCCGGTTTCTTTATACGAATGCCAAAAGTCCTTTCTGTCATGCCTCGAATTTATGATTTCGTAATATTTTTTTCTCGCTGATTGTCACTTCAGTGTCTATAAGAAATTTAGGCTATTCAAAAATTCATTAAAATATAAATAAATATATCGATAAAACACGTTCTCTTCTGTTCTTGACCTGAAACCATTTGGATCGTTAGGCTAGCCTAAAACTATTTAACCAGTAGTCTTCCCTTTTTCTTCAACATAATGCAAATTACTTTATTTTTTTTTAATACTTCCGAGTCCTTTCAAATTTTAAAATGCTTCCTCTTCGTTCATTCATTTTTTAATGTTCTGCACTAAATGGCGTTTGTGACTTTTGAGTGTTGCTTTTATTATCGCTAATGACTATGTGCGCCTGCACTCCTCCATATATATGTCAGTTCCCGGCAAAAAGAGAGCTCACAATAAGAGAATGCATCAGCTTATAATACAAAAAATTAGTATGCGTTTAAGGTGTTGAAGACCAAACATATTTTAAGCCCAGGAAAGTGTTAGCCCATCACTGCCTTAGAAGAATGCCCGATGCGTTCATTCGATAGACAAAATTAACAAAGATTTTATAGAAATTAATGTTCAGAGCTTTCAATAAACTAACTGAAAAATATTGCTGGTCAATGAGTAAACGCACAAATGTGTGAGCGTGTGTTGGTTGAAAACCCTTAAAATCCTTTATATTCCTTTTTATTAGAATTAATGTTCGAAAATACAAAAATTGTGCACGTTGCTATTGCATTTACTTCTTTAAAGATTTTAAAGCACTGCTTTTATTTATATATGAAGGGCTTAGAACCAAAAGGATCTAAGTAACTTCGAAGTTGAATTGAGATAATTAAGGTTAAAGTAAATTACTTATTGTAAATTCTTGGCAAATGCGTTTGAAATGTTTCCTGTCTAAATGAATGCAGCTCAGTCAACTAATTTAAAGGGTGTTTACTGCAGATGGAAAATAACTGTAAACTTCCAAAAATTATTGAAATAAAATTTCGAAATTTGATTGCTCGGCCAAAAGAACATGTAGAATTTTTTCAAGTATGCAGCTTTGTAGCCCGTTACTCGAAAAAACTCTACATACTCTTTTGGCCGGGCAATCAACGTTCGAAATTTTATTGCAACAATTTTTGAAGCCAAAAGGGTCTAAGTGCGCTTGGATCTAGAAAAAAAATTGCCAAAAATTAGCGAGACTTCCTACCAAGGACTGAAACCAAAACCGTAACCGTAACCGATTGAAACAGTATCATTTTTCAAAACCGAAACCGAAACCGTAACCGTTATTTTGATCTGAAAAAGGACGAAACCGAAACCGTTTCAAAAGCCGGAACCGGTTCCAAATGGTTTTGATTTTTTTTATGCATTTTTTCTTGTTACCACGCTTTTATTAGGTTCACTTGTATGTTTGCTTGTTTGTTTGTTTGTTTGTTTGTTTGTTTGTTTGTTTGTTTGTTTGTTTGTTTGTTTGTTTGTTTGTTTGTTTGTTTGCTTGCTTGTATGTATGTAACTCTCGTACGGTCTAAGCCCCAGTGGCCCAAAAACCGTAAAATGTCCCTATAATATGGGTATCAAACGAAAGGGGAAGTCCCCAGGTTTCATTTGGACATCGATATATTTCGACAAATTTATCGATAACTGAGTTATCGGTCAAAATATGATTGCCCAAAAACCTAAAAAATTCCCTACAATATGGGTATCAAACGAAAGGCGAATGCTCCAGGTTTCAATTGGACATCGATATATTTCGATAAATTTATCGATAACTGAGTTATCGGTCAAAATGTGGTTACCCGAAAACCTTAAAATTTCCCTACATAATGGGTATCAAACGAAAGGTGAAGGCCCCAGGTCTCATTTGGACTTCGATATATTTCGATAAATTTATCGATAACTGAGTTATCGGTCAAAATATGAATGCCCAAAAACCTTAAAATTTCCCTACAATATGGGTATCAAACGAATGGTGAAGGCCCCAGGTTTCATTTGGACATCGACATATTTCGATAAATTTATCGATAACTGGCGGCCGCCGTGGTGTAGCGGTTAAGTGTTCGGCCTTCTACACCAAGTCGTGGCGGTTCGATGCCCGACAAAAGTAACATCAAAAAATTAGAATTTTTCTAAACGGGGTCGCCCCTCGGCAGTAGTTTGGCAAACTCTCCGGGTGTATTTCTGCCATGAGAAGCTTCTCAGCAAAAAATTCATTTGCTTTGCAAGTGCCGTTCGGAGTCGGCAAAAAACTGTAGGTCCCGCCAACTTGTAGGAAAACTCATAAGCAACACACCACAAGTTGGAAAGAGAAGCTCGGCTAAAAATCTCGTTAGAGGTTATGATAACCTGTTGGTATTTCGCCGCCATTAGTAGTTTAGTTTTTATCGATAACTGAGTTATCGGTCAAAATGTGGTTGCCCGAAAACCTTAAAATTTCCCTACAATATGGGTATCAAACGAAAGGTGAATGCCGCAGGTTTCATTTGGATTTCAATATATTTCGATAACTGAGTTATTGTCAAAATGTGAAGCCAAATACCTTAAAATTTCCTAACAATATGGGTATCAAACGAAAGTGGAAGTCCAGAGGTTTGTTGTTGTTGTAACGAGGTGTAGTCCTGCCCAACAGGTATTTTTCCTTAACCTAATTGTCATCAATATCTTCTAACGGGAGTCCAAGGAAACTAGCAGTTTCAATAGGGTTGGACCAAAGAGAGATGGGTGTTAGAAGAGGTTTCGTTTGGACTGCTGTATTTTTCGATATATTTATCGATAATTTCATAGGACATTTGACTAAAAAGTAAAAAATAAATATAGTTTAAAAAAACTAAAACTCACGCTTTTAGAGAGCATTGAACTAAAAAGTTGAAAATAATTTTAAAAACCCTACACAGTAGTATTGTGGAAAAAGCGTGGTCCGCTTTGTGCCATAATTTTCGTATATCGAGCGCTTTGCTGGCTTTGCCTCGAGAAATGTCAAAATTCTTTTGAACTCTACTGAAATGTATGAAAGTTGGCCCAGTTGCAGCTTTACTTTGCTTGCTTGAAGCACTTCAAAGCGTCGAATAGCCCAAATCTCTATTTGACAGCGCTTTACACGCTTCACTGTTTGTCTTTTTGTTGAGTTGTTTGTCTCATCCTGTATTTTTGACAGCTTTTGAAGCTTCTACTTGGCCATAGAAGCTTTCAAAAAAAAGCAAAGTAAGCCTGGGTAAGCAAGGCAAGCAAATCAAGCCTGCATGGGCCATCGCCTTAATGCTAGTTTCTTTACTACGCTTTCATTAGCTTTACTTGTACATACATTCATATGTATTTTTGCTTGTTTGTATGTAACTCTACTTCAGTCTACCCGATAGTGGCATATGACTGTCACAAAATTGCCTACAATATGGGTATCAAACTAAAGTGGAGGCCCAGAGGTTTCGTTTGCACTGCGGTATACTTCGAAATATTTATCGATTACTTCATAACACATTTAACTAAAAAGTAAAAAATAAATACAGTTTAAAGAGCGAAAACACACGCTTTTAAAGAATATTGCACTAAAAAGGTAAAAATAATTTAAATAAAAAACGAAGATTATGGAACAAAGCGGACCACCCTTTTTCCACAATACTACTGTGTAGGGTTTTTAAAATTATTTTCAACTTTTTAGTTCAATACTCTCTAAAAGCGTGAGTTTTAGTTTTTTTAAACTATATTTATTATGGGAACATATTTTCTTTTACCAAAGGGTTCTCTGGAAAGCTTTCATGGAAGATTGTCGAGCAATGTTACAAAGACACGTTTTGACCTCAGTATCAAATTCCTAAAGAGGAAGTTTAGCTACATATAGCTGAATGATGGCATCGAAAATAATTTACGAGAACCGAGAAAAATGTGTTTAGTGGCCCGTATCATATATTTTGACGACTTATTTCATTTAGTTTCCATTCTAATAATTTTATATTAGAAAAATTAGTAATTTTTTTTAAATTATATTGCAGAAATTTCATCCATACATAGCGTTAATAATATTTATTACAATGCACAGCAGCCGGCTGGGTATTGGACCAAACCAACTTTTTCAAGTTTTCTAATTGTTTTGTTTAAGAAATTAAAAAAATACACTTTCAAATAAAAAGAAAGTGCACCAATCAAGTAAGAGAAGCAAGAAGGCCACGCCCACATTTAGAAAACCAAATCTTGGACGGGTCCAACTTCGAACTTCGAAAGCCCGTAACTAATTTTTGGAGGCTAACTTGGAAAAATTCAGGGAACGCCATTAAATAAAAGTACTTTCTTAAAATAAATTGATTTAGTCCAATACATTATTATATTGTAAAAATGTTATAAAAATTCAGACGTATTTTGCAGCTAAATACTTGAGTTTTGTAAAATTTTTTGGCGTTCGTGTTTTTATTTGGAGACCGAAACCGGAACGAAACCGTAACCGAAACCGAAATAAATTTTGAAGAACGAAACCGGAACCGAAACCGAATCATGTTACAAAACCGAAACCGAAACCGGAACGAAATTTTAATCGGTTTCATACTTTGCTTCCTACGAACTTAAGTTAAGCACTTTATTATACTAAAATTAAACGGACTAAAAAACTGCATACTTGAAAAAATTCTGCATGTTCTTTTGACCGAACAATTGAATTTTATTGCTTGGAGAAGCGCACTTAGATCCTTTTGGCTCCAATCATTAATGCAATTAAATTTAGTACGTTTCTTGTCCAAAATGGCTTGGATCGCATTGTCAACAAATATACACTATATTTAACTATACAAATATGGGTATAACTCAATTTTTAAAGAAATGTCACTTAGATCCTTTTGGTTCTGAGCCCTTCATATATGAAGAGTGTTCTTAAATTTGAGTGTAAATGAACTAAGCTCGACCAGGACAAGTTTTGTTTATGTACATTTCGAATTTATTAGTCAAACAGTTTTTGAAAAAAGGCTAGCTAGTCATAACTTCTTCATTACCACTGAATCGCGGGTACGAGTGTTTGAGAGATTTCGTATATTTCACTTATTTTAAAACTGTAAACGACTTAGTCTATATTAGGAGTTGTCAAGTGATAGGCTATGCTGGCGTAAGGGACGTTCTGCAAGGGTATCTGGGTATCGTGACAGAGTGGTCCGAATCCTGTAGACTGGCCGTCAACCCAAGTAAAACGGAACTAGTCCTCTTCACGAGAAGGTACAAGATTGACGATTATGCACTGTCCTCTATTGGGGGAGTACCGTTGGTGCTTTCTGAAAAGGTTAAGTACCTAGGGGTTAACCTGGATAGGAAGCTGCCCTCGAAGCTGAATGTAGAGGACAGGGCGAGAAAGGCTTCAGTCGCTTTGTACTGTTGCAGCGGGGCCATTGGAAAACGATGGGGTCTCTCTCCGAGGATGGTTTACTGGTTGTATAAGATGGTGGTGAAACCTATCCTATTTTAAGAGGTAGTGGTCTAATGGGGCGTACTAGACAGGGTTTCCTTCACGAAAAATATGGTCACGGTTTAGCGAATGGCTATGGACTTCTCCTACCCTGGCATTGAAGGTTATGCTCAATCTGCACCCAGTTGATCTTGTAGGAAAAATAGGCGCGGCTCGGGCTGCAATTAGGCCCTGAGACGCCGGTTATAAGCTTGTTCAGTATGGCCCTTCCAATATACTATCCGACTTTGACTTTATCCCCAAAAGAAGAGATTATTGTACGCCGACCTCTGCTCCCGCGAAGGACACTGTGACATTCCTGGCAATTGCCGTGCGGATCTCTTGGTCAGAGCGGGTACTCGTGAAACAAATGTGGCTGCCTCCAGAACACTGGGTATTCCTCTTACCAGCTGTAGTCTGCTTCTGAGTAGGTGGGCTTCGAAACAGTTGAGCAAGCGTTGGGCTGACACCACCTCATGCCAGGTGTCGAAGTCCTTCTGGCCAGTGGTTGACTCCAGGCGATCAATGGAATTACTAGGGCTCTCCAAGGTACATGTTTCCATGATAATTGGGGTGTTGACGGGGCATTGTCCGATGGGGATCCATGCAGTGCTGTTAAATATTCTTGAAACCCCGAGGTGCGTGAGCTGGATGGAGGATGACGAGGTTTAATCATCATATCACTTCAAGCTTAGCTGTCCGGAGTTTGCTAGAACCAGGCGCAGGTATCTCGGTTCGGATGTTCTTAGGTCTCGGGAGGACGTGTCGAGGATCGATGCGGGCCAAATTCGGAGCTATATTGTCGCTTCACAGCGATTTACCAAGCGATCTGAAGTTAGTGTCACCGTTTAGAATGTGGCATCACAACGGATCTTTTAAGTGTCCAAGTGAGCGGCTCCCCTAGTGGGATTGCTACAACCTAACCTAACTTAGTCTATTTTGGATATAGTATTTAAAAGTGAAAGAACCCTTTTTAGAATTCTTTCGTTTTACCCGCCTGACAGTCCTAAAATACACTGCGGGTTGCGTCCGTATACAACGTCGGTCTATAGGCAGCGTCCTACTACTTTACTCCGCTCGAAAGCGACGACGAACAGCGTATTCCCATTGTGGCAACTTGGAGGCCATGCTCTTACAGAGTCTAACTCTTCTACAACCTTTTAATACCTTCATATATGTTTGTCCGCCCAAAGGAAATTTGAGAGACTTACAAATTATTTTTAGGTATCTTTCCGTTGAGATAGCCACGTGAAATTTGGAACATAGCTCAGAACTCAGTGACAATGCAGTGCAATGAAAAAATACGCTAGGTGGCCCACGGATAACTGAACAGAGGGGATCTTGATATATGAAACTTAACACATCGTCATCGACTTCTAGGTATGTTCACAGTTCCCATAGAAGAACTATCTGGACCAACTAGAGCATCAACCAGCCAAGACATTGTATTATTATAACTATATAACTTTGGCCCGATTTTAGAAGAAGCGATAAACCCAACAATAAGTATACCGATATGAGCAGGATGTTGAGCTCAGTTGATTGAGCCATGTCCGTTCGTCTGTTTGAACGCAAACTAGTCCATCAGTTTTAGAGATATATGGCTGAAATTTGATGTGAAGTCTTTTTTTATGCGAGATTTATCATTTGTCGGAAACCACTAGATCGGACTAATACACTGTATAGCTCCCATACAGTTGATTGTTTCGATAAAAGGGTTTTGGGCTGTATCTGCTTAAATTTTTACTTACTTCATACTACTTAATTTCGAAAGTTAAAATCAGTAAGATAGGACCAATATAACTTATTGATCCCATTCAATCGATTTCTCCGATAAATTCGGTATGAGCTAGAGATGGGCGCATGCATGAATTTTGCTGCACGGCACGACATGGTCACGAAACAGATTTATTGAATTTTCGTTCAGATAGGCCGTTCGTGTTTTTTTTTATTTCGGACTCAGCACGAACACGCACGAGCGCATGGGCACACCGTGTGGGTTTCGTGTCCAGGTCAAACACGCAGACGCCCATCTCTACTATGAGCCAAAAACGTTAAATTTGCACAGGTTGTACCAAGGATCGAACAGTGAAAATCGTGACGCATATTCATTAAATGATGAAATGTAGGTTTTGAGAGAGGTCCTTCCATGAAGATGAATCTCCTCAACTCACTGTATCCAAACATATGTTGTGGTCAAAATTTCCATACAAACATACCAAACTGATTGATTCCTTTCCTAGGAAATGGTTTTTACTTGGTGCAACCCAAAATCAACACACTACCGCGATCACATAATAAATTAAATTCATAAATAAAAGTTTTGCCCAAAGGAGCCTATAAACGAATATGTTGCGGAAATTTGGCAACGCCGCCCTTTACTCAATTCAATGCACCGCCAACGTATAAGCTTCGCGTTACTCACCGTCAACAAGCAACCATCGCCACCATCAATTTCGCAAAGTTCACACATCAAAGATTTACATATACACATTAGCGTGTCCCTCATTTTCAGTTATCACATGGAAGGCAGATCAAATCATTGCGGACCGAAAGAGGAATCATCTGCGCTGGAGCGACTTTCTCTAAACAGGGAAGCCTTGGGGGTTTAAGTGATCGTAAAATTGTTTTCGATACCCCTGTATATTTGGGAAACCTTTTTGACGAATAGGAAGCCTAACGATTATGTAATCATCTTCAGTTCTTCCAGAGAGTGATCTTAGCTTGACTAGCAAGGCCTATCCTTATCAGTAGTATACCCCATCCAAAGGAGCACTTGTTGGATAATGTTCATACATTGTACACACACATACGCAGTTATTGTTTTATGATATACGCCATTACATGCTATTAACTTGATTATATTTTTCTTCTCTTCCATATTTGTTGTTGTATGGCGGCTGTGTACACGTAGTTCAACTTTGACGACCTGCTGATGGCACATCACCTAGAGAAACGTTGGAATCGTCTGTTTCGTTCATCACTCTTCCGCATGGATAAGGTGCAACCAATTAAGCAAAAATTTGCCGATATGACATCCGTTGAAATTTCATCATTCTGGGAAGAGGTCAGTCTTTGCAACAGGTATTTTTATACCCAGCGTACTGGTATTAACATTATGTCCACATAACGATACTTCGTAACGGCACAAAATAATCGAGATAGAGAGTTCCATATATGAAATTTCTTAGGTTGAAAAGAGGAGTTGATTTAGGCATGTCCGCCCGTGTACACGATAACTTGAGTAAAAATTGATATATTTGCATGAAATTTTCTATATAGGCTACTTTCTGGCCAAGGTAGGTTGAAAATGAGCGAAATCGAATGACAACCACGCCCCTTTTTCGATATCGAAAATTTCGAAAATCGCATAAATTGACCAATCTCGGTAGCTGAAATGTCTAAAGTGATATAATTTTATAGGTGAATCACCCTGGTCAATCTATTGTGATTTTTTGATAAATTTTTAACCGTTGTGTGTTCACAGAAAAAAACTTACACTAGTGTACACCCGTGGTACCCGGGTACCTCGGTACATATCGACTTGAATTAAACAACATATATAGTGTATAAGCGGTGCGTTATGAACAACGCCCAATGAAGCACTCCAGGCCATTCTTGGCATTGTGCCACTCGATCTGGAAGTGCACCGGGTAGCAGCAGCATCGGCTCTGCGTCTAAGGGAAACGTCCGGCTGGGGCGCAAGCACTACTGGTCACGCCAGTATTTTGGGATTCTATAGCTTTCATCCGCTGAGCACAGATCGTTGTGCGACCACAACAGTCGGAGATAGCGGTTTTAAAATCAACATTCCCAGCAGGGAAAAATAGGAGAGCAGGGATCGGAGTCCCGCCACTCATGGCGGCACTTCCATTTATACTGATAGCTCGAAGTTAGACGGCAGAGTTGGAGGAGAGGTTTATTCAAAGGATCTGAACCTTGAGCTCTCCTCCAGACTACCTGATCACTGCAGTGTCTTCCAGGCTGAAGTTTCAGCAATCATGGACGCCGCGGCTTGGATAGGCCAACACACTATTAGACAGGACATTTTTATATTCAGAGACAGCCAGGCGGCCATCAAATCCCTTGGCTCTTACTCGTTCAACTCTGAACTGCCGCTCAGCTGTCGTCGATCTCTACAAGAGATGGCCCAACAGAATCGCGTGAACCTCACATGGGTCCCGGGGCATAGGGACATTGAGGGAAATTGTAGGGCAGACGAAATTGCGAGGCAGGGCACGACCAAGCAGGTTCTTCGGTATAAAGGGCGCTTAGGTATGTTGTTTGCCACATGCATGCTTATGCTGAAGGAGTACACACTCCACCAAGCCAACGAAAGATGGCTGCAATCTCCAGGATGCCGGATATCCAAAGAAACCTCGCCGAAATGGGATCATAAAAGATCAAGGCAAATTTATGCCATAAGGAGAAGAGAAATCTCCATATTAATAGGCGTATTAACTGCGCACTGCCTCATTGGTAGGCAGCATGATGAGGAGGAGGAAACGGTGGAGCACCTCATCTGCAACTGCCCGGCTTTAAGTGGCGCGAGAATGCGCTTTTTGGGAGTTCCCTTCCTGGTTAGCCAGGTCACGGAGCTGGACATAAAGGACCTGATGGCCTTCATCAAGTCATTTAAATGGTTCGAGGAGGAGTAACGGTATCGGTATAGGAACGTCAGTCCCGGGATTCTGCTATGTGGAAAATTCCGATAATATCGGGATTTTCCATATGGCAGGGTCCCGGAACTCACTTTTCTAGTGTTGGTGGTATCACAACGGGCCTTTTAATACTGGCCTAGGTGTGCCCCTGCGGCAGCCACTTGAACCTAACCTAACCTAACCCGGGTAAAAACTGGGAACCCGATTTAATCGTTAGTATTCGATTATTGACAGCTAGTCGCCTAGCGGAAATCGAATATCTGCTATTCGATTTTCAAACAGCACAAAAGTTGGACTATTCACCTGGTCGAGTAATCGATTAGAATCAAGAGCCCTACTTATTTCCCCAACTAAAAAAAGCCGTTAGACTAGAAAGCAATGTTCTGAATGCAACCGCCCGATTTGCAATGCCCATACTGTAACCGTTTCAAATTGTAACAATTGTGCCAATTAACAATCAAAATGTATTTAAAACTTAATAAATAAATAAACACATAATATTTACTAAACATTCTTACTTAAAATAACCATTCTTTAATTACTTTTCACAAAAACAACCCACATTTTACTTTAAGTTGTCATAATATATATAGAGGTACCCGGGTACCACGGGTGTACACTTAGCGGTTTTTTTGAAAATTAGACTGTTCGTAACTTTTTAACTGATTATGGTAGGACGATGAAATTTGGCACAAACCATACCATTATCGTGGAGAGTATATCTGACGAAACTGGATAAAATCGCCTGCCAACCACGCCCACTTTCGATATCAAAAATTTCGAAAATCACCTAAATTGACATAATTCGGTAAAGAAAATTGCTAAAATGATATAATTTGGTAGGATAAACCCCCTAGTCATTCTATTGTGGTTTTTTGATAA
Organism: Campiglossa producta; assembly: GCA_964058755.1. NCBI lineage: Eukaryota > Metazoa > Arthropoda > Insecta > Diptera > Tephritidae > Campiglossa > Campiglossa producta. The sequence continues at coordinate 39,084,146 of CAXKVI010000001.1, forward strand.
AGGCATCTTGAAAATTAGACTGGTCATAACTCATGAAATTTAGCACAAGATATCCTAGCATTATAAGGAGTATGCCTGCTTAAACTGGAAAATTTCGAAAATCACATAAAATTACCTAATTCGGTAAGGTAGATAGCTAAAATAGTAGAAATTGTAAAGTAAATCCTCCTAGCGCCTATATCATTATTATACCGTTCTGAAAACTACAGCTGGATATTTAATGTTTGGTTCACCCGAACTTAGACTTCCTTAATTGTATTCTTAAGCTTTTAAATATAAGTATATGTTTATATATTCAAATATTCTCTTGAGCTATATATTTCTCCTGAAAGTCTGTTCTGTTTTGGACTACACTTTTTCCATATGTACTTAAAAATTCACCAAACGTACTTCAGAATCCGTAACACGTTTTTTAGAATAATCAATTCAACTTCAGAACCCGTAAAATGAATGTGAAAATGTTAAATGTTTTTGTAGTGCATCGGAATACTCAGAAGTATATTTAACCAATTCTAAAGTACAACTTGAAAAGGTATATTTCGATTTAAGTCGGTGAATTGTAGTTATGCCTCGTTGCTTGCATTTATTACTACTTAAGCCAGGTTTCGCGGAATGCAATACCATCCAATGCATTTCTTGCATTTCGCTTTCAACTTGAAGTCCTTCGTCCACTCCTTCTGCCATCCATTAATCCAATACGGCTGATTCAAAAGTCATTTCGTTGGTATATATTTATAGTCTTCGCAGCCATGCACCATCCGCACAATATTCCAATTCGCTATTAACTTTTTTCAGAATGAGTACAATACAAACCACGTTGATATTCAGAATTTTTCGAAATCGTTGTTTTTGTTATTCCTTTATTGCTTCCGACTTCAATGCGAATTTAATTGGATTTACTCTATAGTTGCATTTTAACGAATATTCAAGGTAGGTATTGTATAACCACATACATATGTACATACCTGCGTAAATAAATATACATATGTACAGTTTTTCCTTACGAGCTACAGCGGATAAGTCAGAGGATCAGGTCGTAATGGATGAAAGAATTCTTGTGATTGAAGTAAAAAGGTCGATGTGTTAGAACTGCGGGGCAAGCTCGGAAACCGTAAAATTTATTTCAGAATAGTCAATTCTACTTCGAGATCGTAAGACTAATTTCAGAATTATCAATATAGAAAGTGAAAAATGTACTTTAAAATAATCAAATCGATCCCGACGCCACCTAGTGGGAAGATTTTTTGTGGAACTATTAGTTTTCCTGTAGTTGACATGTGTTTTGAATATAGGCCAAATCGGACCTTAAATGCGGATTTTATAAATATCGCTACAACAGCGTCTCCTAGAGGATATTTTTTTAGGTACACCACACATTTCTTATAGGGAATATATATAGACACTTTATTTGCAGATCTAGAACTTATGCCAAAAAAATTTAATTTCGGCCGCCGTGCAGTGGAGGGCATGGAAGGAGAACTCTACCTGCTAGATACGGTAAATGTCCTTAATTTGGTTGGCTGGTTAATGAGGCGAGTTTTCCCTGACTCCAATTAACACTAATGCACCTTTTTCACACCGCCGCTCCTGATTTAGCCAATGATATTCATTCTTAGAAAACTCATAAATTCTCATTGATCACGATGGGATTCTCGTACTACCACTATATCTATTAACCCCCTACCCTCGGTAAAAAATTGACAACACCGTATGTTCCGTCCCGGAGAAAAGAGTTGTGCGTAGGGTTTGTGACACACCACATACAACAAAATTCCAATGAGATCCAACAACCAAGCCTAGGCGGTTAAAGGCTATTTCAAGTAAGTAAGTATGTTCCTTCCCCGGAATATGGTCGATCTCATGGTATAAAAATTCCATGGTCGATCTTACGTTGCTGTAACAGAGCCTTATCGATTCTCCACAGGACTGAAGTCGCTTCCATCTGCTTGTAGAATTGTTAGGTCAGTGTTGAGAGATACATCCACTGAAAATTCGTAGGGGTACTTCGCTTCTGAAACATCAATAGCCGGTTCACGCTGACCTAACTCATGGTCCATCTTATTTCGAAGCAAGTTATGATGCCTCTAAACCAGGGCTAGGCAGTTTCGGCAGAGAGTGCTCGTTGTTTGCGTGGAATTATATACAACAGTATGCGTACGAAGCAGGTGCGTTTATAGTGATAACGACGTCGCTGTCTTCTCGTTGCTCGTGTGTATGCACACGAAAACTTCGCCCGCCAGGCGACGCTGCCCACCCCTGCTCTTAGCCTATACAAGACATTTCCCAGGCTAATGGTTCAATCTATACGCTGACCAACACGTTGCTGGGCTGAGGGCGCGGAGGGCCGCTGGACAGCGAGATAAGAAGGCTATACCATTACTGGTGATATCCGCAGACATAAGTACTTTTCTCATACTTTCGATAGAGGAGAGCATGATCTGATCGTATGCGCTATCACATCAACGGCTGCTCGCTTAACTTTTACATAAAATCATGTTGTTCATGTAACTCACCTCGACTTCCTTCCACCGCACATAGGGGTCGAGTTCATTGTCACATGAAAGCAGCTAGTTCTGTGCTTCGATCCATAGTAGAGTTATTATCCCATTGTGCTCTCCGACATTGGTAAGGTATTTTGGCGGCTTTATACAACTGCAAATACCATTGCTTATCAGTTACCCATCGTAGATGCTGCACGTCTCTCTATCACCACTCGCCACCTTTGCCGCAGGTATCCGAGCGTAGCTACTCTGTACGCACACTTCACAACTGCTGCTGCTGACACTATTATTGTCTATTATATTACATTAAGCACTTCATGGTGCGCTTCAACAATAGTCCGGATTCCAGCGCTCACATGCACCTGCTGCTCTCATCGCAGTGCCCACTGTACTTCGCCTCCTTCGAAATACTTGCATTCCACGCTGCAACGTACATCCTATCGCTCACATTCGCTCACATGACGTCCGCTCGTTTGTCTATCGACGTTGTTGCCCCGTCTTTGCTGTCACACGTCCTTCTGTGCGTCTTCACCCGTCAATTGGCGTATTGTGCGTTTCACGTTTTCACTTCACCACTTTTGTTTGTGGGCATGCATTCTTTGCTTCTGCTTCATTCGTTTTATGTGCACATCCGGTTAAAGCGCGTATTCTTTGAAAACGTGCTTCTTCTTCTGCCTTGCGTACTCCACGTCTTGTTCATCTGCCTGCCAAGAAGCAAACTCACTCAGCTTACCAACCAAGAAAACGAATTAAATTGAAGTGTTTATTATACGAATTAAGAGCGACAATAAGCCGTTGGCTGTTTCTGTTGCAGTTGTAATGACTTTTTCTATGCCATTTTCTCTATTAGCAAGTGGGAGTTGGACTGACTCATCGGATATGGTTCTTTGTTTGTCATTAAATTTAGATTTCTCTGTTTCAAAGCTTTTTTTGCACATAAAGTAAACATTTGATTTCCTATGAATGTTAATTTAGGTTATCGGCATTAATAGAGGGAGCCTAGCTTAGATATCTCGGTCTATTAGAGTCCTAGTTGGACAAGAACTGGATCAAAGATGACCTACGACACGGATAAGGAATCATTTTATGTGGAACATAGACTTGATCCCTGCCGCCACCATGATATAAAAGTCGTAACTTTAATTTCATAGTATTCAAGGAAGAAGGTTTTGATCTTACAGCAGGAGAAAAAACATCTCTTAATGGAACTTTGCTGAATTGAATAAAGCTGATCGCAATGAAGTCGTGTGTACATCAAGCCACCCGGTATGAAAGGAAAATGAAGACCAGCTTTTATTTATCCACCCGGCTCTTGTTAACGAGCGAGATCCGCCCTATAGGACATAATGTTCTATGTAAATGGTATGAATAGAATTGAATGAACCCAGCCCGCGTGGGATCCCTTTTCTCGAACAAAAATTTAGCCACCCATCCCTTTGTGTACGGCATTCAACAAGCCACTAAATGCATTGAACCGATACACAGTAGATGGTGAAAATGGTAAAAGGCCTTACTGCTCTTGGAGCCATCCTTGGAATTGTCAACTTGTCGAATTCCATAAAGAGCTCCGGTCCAGAAAAGTTTCCTATCGGAGCCTCAATTTGAAGATGGATCTCTTTTCTTAAATATAAATTTAGGCACCCATCCATTTGGGTACGGCATTCCCCCACCCACTAAATACATTGGATCGATACACAGTAGATCGTGAAAATGGTAAAACCCCTATAATTAAGCATTGGATCTTGTCAAAATAAAGATGTCTGCTCTTGGATATTCAAAAGAAAATTTCTCTAGAAGATTTTCATCCTTGGAATTGCCACGAAGTTCGAATGCAAAACAGGCTCCGGTGTAGAAAAGTTTCCTATCGGAGCCTCAATTCGGAAGAGGGAAAAAGGTTGAAGCTTGATAAGACAAATGACTAGGTCTCCCCAATTACTTCCTTGGCGTCAGTGCTATCTTATACTGGATGATAGTCGGGAAAACCAGGTTTTAAGTTGGTACCTAGACTGAGATTCACATATAACAAGTTTGGGATATGGAATTGTTAGTATGTTTCATAAATACATTAGCGGCGTCCTTATACATCGGGGCGCCATGGTCCTAGCTGTTGAAATTGTCTTTTATTACCTATTTCGGCATTAAACTGTAGAATTTGAATACCTTCTTCATACCTACACTTAATTGTTCCAAGGAAGCATAAAAAACATACTAATATTGACCTGCACTATTCATCTCTTGCATTTAATCAGCAACAATAGCGAAATAATTTACTTTTCAGTCTTCTGCAAATAGCTATTTAAATTCCACCAACTAAAGATATTTGCTTTGTCGTAGCTCATTTTAGGATTTGGACTTCTTGTATTTGCTTCCTGTATTTCTCATTTTTTTGTGTCAACTCAGCAATTCACTTACTAACTTATTCCACTTAATTTGCATTTACTACTAAATTTGACCGAATTTCATATTCATTTACACTAGCTGGAAGCATTCATCAAAGACTTTGAGGAGAATGGTCCGGGCTCGGTAGGTTCTGATATGGACAAAGGCAGTAAGTTGATGGACGTTTATGGCGCTAAATTAAATGCATACGAAGAGCGGCGCATTGAATTGTGTAAGTAAAAAAACAGTAAGTAGGTAAGTACATAGTAGTTTTAAAAATAATGCTCGCAGGGTATTCGCGTTTTTCAATGTTTGAATGAACTTTCATACCCCGTAGCAGAAGCACATGGGTTATGAAACCATATAACTCCATTTTGACCTGAAAAATAGAAATAAAATGAAAAAAAAAAAATTTAAATAAAATAGAACGAAATAAAAAAAAAAATACAAAAAGAATTAAAAAAAATAATTAAATTAAATAAAAATAATTTAATTAAATTTAAAAAACAAGTTAAAACAAAACAAAAAAATAAAATAAAACAAAATAAAATAAAGCGAAATGAAATAAAATAAAATAAAACAAAACAAAATAGAAAAAAATAATATGAAATAAAACAATAAAGAAAATAAAATAAAATACAATAAAATAAAATTAAAATAAATAAAATTTAATTAAATGAACTAAAAAATAAAATAAAATAAAGAAAAACAAATTGAAATATAATAAAACGAAACAAAATAGAATATAAAAAAAAAAGATTAAAAAAAATTTTAATTAAATAAAATAAAAATAAAATGTAATAGAACGTAAAAGAAAGTAATAAAACAAAATAAAAACAGAGTTTTCGTTGAAAAAAAAATCATTAAAAATCAAGCTTTCAACCGATTTTGAAATTCACAACGGTTTTGGGTAGAGAATTGTTGAAAGTATGTATAGTCTTTTCATTTGAAAAGATTATGACATGTTTTTCACGCGAGAAGTTGAATTTTTTTGAATTTTTTTCGGTTTTTCCGGTTTTGACGCCAATTTTTTGGCACTAATTGACTATGAATGAACCTTATTGGACATGTGTCATCGAAAGGCATTCACTACTTAATTAAATTTTTTTGGAAAGGACTTCAAGTTTTCAAGATATGCAGCATAATCCAAAATCAAATTTTTTTGTCTCAAGCGCCCTACAGGGGTACTGTGTTCAATCAGACGGGTCGATTTGAAATTCACCCAAGTGACAAGGAAAATCGTGTTTTAGGGATCAAAATAAGATACTTTGACGAAGTAAGCATACCTCTAAAACCAATTTTGATGTCCCGACTTTGTACTTTTGACTTTGAGCGCCAAAGTTTTGAAAAATCCTAAGTTTACCCATTTAGAGTGCCCCAATCGTGTTAAAATGTACAACCCTTCAAAGTTAGTGGGGGTCGGTCATATATTTGAGCACGATTCGGGCATTCTAAATGGGTCAACTAAGGATTTTTCAAACTTTTGCACTCAAGGACAAAAGTAAAAAGTCGCGACATCAGAATTGGTTTTAGAGGTATGCTTCCGTCGGTAAAGTAACTTATTTTGATCCCTAAAATACGATTTTCTTTTTCACTTGGGCGATTTTGAAATCGACCCTCCTAATTGAACACAGTACTACTGTAGGGAGCTTGGGACCAAAATATTAGATTTTGGTTTAGGCTGCATATCTGAAAAACTTGAAGTCCTTTCCAAAAAAAATTAATTAAGTAATGAATGCCTCTCGATGACACATGCCCAATAAGGTTCATTCATTGTCAATTAGTGCCAAAAATGGCGTTAAAATCGGAAAACAGGGTGTATAACTCGACCAGATGAACAATATCTACTATGGCTGTTGCACTGTCTTATTAAACAAAATTAAATAAATAAACTAAAATCCAAAAAAATAATTAATTTTTTTTTTAATTAAATTAAATTAAATTTAAATAATAAGATAGAACAAAACAAAATAAAATAAAATACGAAAAAAAATTTAAAAAGATTTGTAAATTAAATAAAAACAATAAAACAAAAGAAAATTAAATGAAATAAAACTAAATAATGAAATAATATATGTAAACTAAAGTAAAATGAACTAAAACCATATTTATTTAAATTAAATTAAATTACATACCTAATAATGAAATTCGATGTGATTAAATAAAATCAGCACCGCACATTACCATTATTATACCAAGGTGCCTACCATGAAACTAACTACTGGTTATTCAGTATTCGGCTTGTCCCAAACTCATTCTATTTCACCTCAAATCAAATAGTCAATATCGTACAATCAACATTGACTTTATTTTGCTTTTCGCATTAGTTATTATTGTATTAACAAAGTTTATGCTTTTCTCAACACTCCCTATGGAACTGCACTGATTACATTGAACAATTGGCTGGCTAACTGCATTTGCTCGCTTCTTTTACCTCACTTTGCCTTCAACACTTCCGCTACGTCAACAACTTCATTCGACTTTTGTAGCCAATGCAGAGAAACTTTTCGATATGCCAATGGCCGATTACAATGACTTCGCAAGAATCAAGACCGACTATGAGGGCATGATATTGGTAAGTCAACGCAACATCATCAATCCGTGAGTTAGCAACAAAATCAACAGCCCAATTCTCTAAGGTAAAATGTAATGGCCTACACGTACGTACCTGCTACGTCTTTCTCAGCCAAGTGAAACAAACTAACAGACAAACAATTTAATTTTTTAATTAATTTGTTTTGTGCCACTTTGCTGTTAGTTCAACAACTGAGTAACTTGAATAGCTAGCATTTGGAGTTGTACAATTTACCTTAGTTTGCTGGGCAGTTCCGCACAATAAATAGTTTGTTTAATTTTTTATTCAATTTTTCCATCTACTTTTGCGAACTTTTATTGAATGTCTGCAATTTTTGCTTGAATTTTTGGCGCTCCTTTCCTTACAGATCTACAAGCTGTACAAATCCTACAAAACTGGACGCGAAGTTTGGTCTAAGACACTGTGGGCCGATTTGGATCCGCAAGTACTAACGGATGGCATCGAAAGTTATATGAAAGAGTTTCGCAAGCTACCCAAACAGGTTTGTATTTGCGTAGTGGGTAGTCGAATTTCGGGAGGAGCGTCCAAAGTTTCCTAATTACTGTAGTTTGCTTGAATAGCGTTTAAACGAGGAAGTTGATTAGATTGTGTTCGTACTTGGTTGTAAAAGGTGTTTCAATGAGAGTTGAACTGTTGAATGATTTTTATTTCAGGTAAGCGAGAGGCAAAGAGGTAGTGAGCACCTGTAGTGACCAACTGCAATAGTGTCAATTATATTTGACGACTGTATAACGTCGAACCCAAAGTAAGGCCAAAGATTATTTAGAAAGACACCTAGAGTTGACACATATCTGTATTTTATTTATTCCTTCAAATATCGACTACTAACTCGGGAACTCGGTCAATCCCCGATTTGGATGAAATTTAGTATGCGGCTAGTATGCTTCATTCTGAGATACTTTACTTGGGTATTGCCACTTGAGGCAGCTTACAAGGTTGTATTTTAGGCGGCATACCAACTAAGATATTTTCATGGAGGGTTACCACCTAACTGCCTGTTTTGTTTCTTCGTATATCGACCACTATATAGATAAAATACTTTAGTCTAAGAGTTTCTACTGTGGTTTTGCCTCTTAGGACGGTTTACATGGTCTTCATTTGAACCTTTCCTGTAGTCGCACGGCTGCTGCAATCCACTCTAGGTATCCCTACACAATTTGGGCTTTTACAGGTGTTCGCTTAGTTGGCAACGCAATTTTGGCAAAAAGGAACAAACATTTTTTTTCGCAAAAAAACACCCACAGCAGCAGCGGCAGCTTCAGCTACGCAGTGACACAATTTCCATTTTGTGCTGATTATGACAAATTGATTTATTTACTTGACTAACAAGTTTTATGGCACTTTACTAGTAGTTTCCGCCTGGACTTCCTGCACTTTGTTGTACAACGGAAATATTTTTTTTTAATTGCGTAAGCCAAACAAATTTCGAAGTCATAAAATTTCTATTATGCATAAATTTCAGCACGTCGGAAGTTTTTTTATTTTTCATTCTTTTTAGCGAATGACATGAGTAGTTTAGACTTTGGATTTTGCCACATGACTGCTTTTTAACAGGCAAGGCAAGGATGTTGTATTCACAGAATTTGGATGACAGGAAGGGCACGCACATACGAACATAAACAGTACTTACCTTAGAGTGGAATTGAAGTTGAACACAAGCAAGATAGTGAAGTAAACTTTTTGGCAGCGTATTTTTCTTATTTGGAAAATAACATCCTTCGAGTTGATTTGTTTTGAAAAGCCCCGTTTTTCTTTGTCACCGTGCGCTTGAGTGAATAAAACACAATTTGTTATCTATCTTTGCCAAAGAAAACGAATATAATGTTTTTATACTTATGATGCTTTCCCACAATATGTCATAATGGTTATTAAGTCACAAAGTAAAGAGATATAAAACCAGTTTATAGATTTTGTGATAGTTCTGTGGGGAAATGTAAGTTTTTCTATTCCTTTTATTTTATTTTGTTTTATTTCATTTCATTTTTTTCTTTTCATTTTATTTTATTTTATCTTATTTTATTTTATTTTATTTCATTTAATTTTATTTTATTTTATCTTATTGTAATTTATTTTATTTTATATTATTTTATGTTATTTTATTTTATTTTATTTTATTTTCCTTTATTTTATTTTATTTTATTTTATTTTATTTTATTTTATTTTATTTTATTTTATTTTATTTTATTTTATTTTATTTTATTTTATTTTATTTTATTTTATTTTATTTTATTTTATTTTATTTTATTTTATTTTATTTTATTTTATTTTATTTTATTTTATTTTATTTTATTTTATTTTATTTTATTTTATTTTATTTTATTTTATTTTATTTTATTTTATTTTATTTTATTTTATTTTATTTTATTTTATTTTATTTTATTTTATTTTATTTTATTTTATTTTATTTTATTTTATTTTATTTTATTTTATTTTATTTTATTTTATTTTATTTTATTTTATTTTATTTTATTTTATTTTATTTTATTTTATTTTATTTTATTTTATTTTATTTTATTTTATTTTATTTTATTTTATTTTATTTTATTTTATTTTATTTTATTTTATTTTATTTTATTTTATTTTATTTTATTTTATTTTATTTTATTTTATTTTATTTTATTTTATTTTATTTTATTTTATTTTATTTTATTTTATTTTATTTTATTTTATTTTATTTTATTTTATTTTATTTTATTTTATTTTATTTTATTTTATTTTATTTTATTTTATTTTATTTTATTTTATTTTATTTTATTTTATTTTATTTTATTTTATTTTATTTTATTTTATTGTATTTTATTTTATTTTATTTTATTTTATTTTATTTTATTTTATTTTATTTTATTTTATTTTATTTTATTTTATTTTATTTTATTTTATTTTATTTTATTTTATTTTATTTTATTTTATTTTATTTTATTTTATTTTATTTTATTTTATTTTATTTTATTTTATTTTATTTTATTTTATTTTATTTTATTTTATTTTATTTTATTTTATTTTATTTTATTTTATTTTATTTTATTTTATTTTATTTTATTTTATTTTATTTTATTTTATTTTATTTTATTTTATTTTCTTTTCTTTTATTTTATTTTATTTTATTTTATTTTATTTTATTTTATTTTATTTTATTTTATTTTATTTTATTTTATTTTATTTTATTTTATTTTATTTTATTTTATTTTATTTTATTTTATTTTATTTTATTTTATTTTATTTTATTTTATTTTATTTTATTTTATTTTATTTTATTTTATTTTATTTTATTTTATTTTATTTTATTTTATTTTATTTTATTTTATTTTATTTTATTTTATTTTATTTTATTTTATTTTATTTTATTTTATTTTATTTTATTTTATTTTATTTTATTTTATTTTATTTTATTTTATTTTATTTTATTTTATTTTATTTTATTTTATTTTATTTTATTTTATTTTATTTTATTTTATTTTATTTTATTTTATTTTATTTTATTTTATTTTATTTTATTTTATTTTATTTTATTTTATTTTATTTTATTTTATTTTATTTTATTTTATTTTATTTTATTTTATTTTATTTTATTTTATTTTATTTTATTTTATTTTATTTTATTTTATTTTATTTTATTTTATTTTATTTTATTTTATTTTATTTTATTTTATTTTATTTTATTTTATTTTATTTTATTTTATTTTATTTTATTTTATTTTATTTTATTTTATTTTATTTTATTTTATTTTATTTTATTTTATTTTATTTTATTTTATTTTATTTTATTTTATTTTATTTTATTTTATTTTATTTTATTTTATTTTATTTTATTTTATTTTATTTTATTTTATTTTATTTTATTTTATTTTATTTTATTTTATTTTATTTTATTTTATTTTATTTTATTTTATTTTATTTTATTTTATTTTATTTTATTTTATTTTATTTTATTTTATTTTATTTTATTTTATTTTATTTTATTTTATTTTATTTTATTTTATTTTATTTTATTTTATTTTATTTTATTTTATTTTATTTTATTTTATTTTATTTTATTTTATTTTATTTTATTTTATTTTATTTTATTTTATTTTATTTTATTTTATTTTATTTTATTTTATTTTATTTTATTTTATTTTATTTTATTTTATTTTATTTTATTTTATTTTATTTTATTTTATTTTATTTTATTTTATTTTATTTTATTTTATTTTATTTTATTTTATTTTATTTTATTTTATTTTATTTTATTTTATTTTATTTTATTTTATTTTATTTTATTTTATTTTATTTTATTTTATTTTGTTTTATTTTATTTTATTTTATTTTATTTTATTTTATTTTATTTTATTTTATTTTATTTTATTTTATTTTATTTTATTTTATTTTATTTTATTTTATTTTATTTTATTTTATTTTATTTTATTTTATTTTATTTTATTTTATTTTATTTTATTTTATTTTATTTTATTTTATTTTATTTTATTTTATTTTATTTTATTTTATTTTATTTTATTTTATTTTATTTTATTTTATTTTATTTTATTTTATTTTATTTTATTTTATTTTATTTTATTTTATTTTATTTTATTTTATTTTATTTTATTTTATTTTATTTTATTTTATTTTATTTTATTTTATTTTATTTTATTTTATTTTATTTTATTTTATTTTATTTTATTTTATTTTATTTTATTTTATTTTATTTTATTTTATTTTATTTTATTTTATTTTATTTTATTTTATTTTATTTTATTTTATTTTATTTTATTTTATTTTATTTTATTTTATTTTATTTTATTTTATTTTATTTTATTTTATTTTATTTTATTTTATTTTATTTTATTTTATTTTATTTTATTTTATTTTATTTTATTTTATTTTATTTTATTTTATTTTATTTTATTTTATTTTATTTTATTTTATTTTATTTTATTTTATTTTATTTTATTTTATTTTATTTTATTTTATTTTATTTTATTTTATTTTATTTTATTTTATTTTATTTTATTTTATTTTATTTTATTTTATTTTATTTTATTTTATTTTATTTTATTTTATTTTATTTTATTTTATTTTATTTTATTTTATTTTATTTTATTTTATTTTATTTTATTTTATTTTATTTTATTTTATTTTATTTTATTTTATTTTATTTTATTTTATTTTATTTTATTTTATTTTATTTTATTTTATTTTATTTTATTTTATTTTATTTTATTTTATTTTATTTTATTTTATTTTATTTTATTTTATTTTATTTTATTTTATTTTATTTTATTTTATTTTATTTTATTTTATTTTATTTTATTTTATTTTATTTTATTTTATTTTATTTTATTTTATTTTATTTTATTTTATTTTATTTTATTTTATTTTATTTTATTTTATTTTATTTTATTTTATTTTATTTTATTTTATTTTATTTTATTTTATTTTATTTTATTTTATTTTATTTTATTTTATTTTATTTTATTTTATTTTATTTTATTTTATTTTATTTTATTTTATTTTATTTTATTTTATTTTATTTTATTTTATTTTATTTTATTTTATTTTATTTTATTTTATTTTATTTTATTTTATTTTATTTTATTTTATTTTATTTTATTTTATTTTATTTTATTTTATTTTATTTTATTTTATTTTATTTTATTTTATTTTATTTTATTTTATTTTATTTTATTTTATTTTATTTTATTTTATTTTATTTTATTTTATTTTATTTTATTTTATTTTATTTTATTTTATTTTATTTTATTTTATTTTATTTTATTTTATTTTATTTTATTTTATTTTATTTTATTTTATTTTATTTTATTTTATTTTATTTTATTTTATTTTATTTTATTTTATTTTATTTTATTTTATTTTATTTTATTTTATTTTATTTTATTTTATTTTATTTTATTTTATTTTATTTTATTTTATTTTATTTTATTTTATTTTATTTTATTTTATTTTATTTTATTTTATTTTATTTTATTTTATTTTATTTTATTTTATTTTATTTTATATTATTTTATGTTATTTTATTTTATTTTATTTTATCTTATTGTAATTTATTTTATTTTATATTATTTTATGTTATTTTATTTTATTTTATTTTATTTTATTCTATTTTATTTTATTTTATTTTATTTTATTTTATTTTATTTTATTTTATTTTATTTTATTTTATTTTATTTTATATTATTTTATTTTATTTTATTTTATTTTATTTTATTTTATTTTATTTTATTTTATTTTATTTTATTTTCTTTTCTTTTATTTTATTTTCTTTTATTTTCTTTTATTTTATTTTATTTTATTTTATTTTATTTTATTTTATTTTATTTTATTTTATTTTATTTTATTTTATTTTATTTTATTTTATTTTATTTTATTTTATTTTATTTTATTTTATTTTATTTTATTTTATTTTAAATTAGTGTATTTAGCGACCTTTTTGATTTAAACAAATTATTAATTTTGCCGGCTTCAGGTCAATGTTAATTGAAAACACAAAGATTGTTTTTTCTCTCCGATATATTTCGGCTACACAACGGTAACCGTCTTCAAGGGCAGACTGTTGACAAACAAAACAAAAACATTTAAAATTATAATTAAAATCACATTTTTAACAAAAATATAAACAAGTAATAAAACTCTAAATTTAAACATAAACATAAATATTTGTTACATACATTTTATTTACACGTCTGCACTGCGTGACGTGGAGTTGTGTACTGTCTTATTCTATTGTTTGTTTGTTTATTCTATTTTGTTCTATTTTTATTTTATTAGATGTTTGTATAGGTGAGCGGAATGATGATCGGTGTCTCTCTTATAGTTCAATCGTATATTAGTTGGTGTATTTATTATATGTAACATCTCCAAAGTGAAACGCTTGCTGTATTGTTGTTCTTGCTGGAGAATCTTTGTATTGTTAAAATCTGGCTCGTGCCGACTGTTTGCACAGTGGGCCATGAGTGCTGTTTTGTGGTTGTTGGTTTGGTGACAATATTTATAATCGGATTTATGCTGTGCTATCCTAGTTTTTAGTTTTGACTTTGTTGTGCCTACATATTTACTTTGACAAGGTTCATTGTCATTACCGTTGCATGGGATTTCATATACTACATTGCATTTTTCTAGTAAAGGTAATACTGATTTCGTTTGATTGAAAAAATTCCTTAGGGTATTGGATGGTTTGTGTGCTATTTTTATTTTATCCTTATCGTAACAGTCCGATGCAGTTAGCCTTTCTGATAGTTTCGGAACATATGATACCGATTTATAAATAGTGGAATTTTTTGGTAAATTTAGCTTATCATTATTTTTGTATCTCCTTAACAATGTTCTAATAATTTTTACTGGGAAGTCGTTGCTCCTTAATAATACTGTAATTTCTTTCTCTATATCTGTATGGTATATTTCATCTGAAGTCTGCATCATCCTACGTATACAGCCCATTGCTGTATTTATTATCATTGACTTAGGGTGCTTGGAATTAAAGTTAATGATTCGTCCTGATGAAGTCGGCTTCCTATACCATTTTAATTTTAGTTGGTTGCCATGTCGGTTTATGACAGAGTCCAAATATACTAATTTCCCGTTTTGTTCCTCTTCGATTGTGAATTTTATATGTTTATTAAAGGAGTTAAGAGCTTTGAGTGTGCTATCTATGTCATTTTCGTTCACTATTGCGAATAAGTCATCGACATATTTTGTGATTAGACGCGGTTTTTGGTTTAATTTTTGTAAAGAAGTTTCTAGCAGTTTTTCCATTATAATGTCGGCTATCACTGGCGAGGATGGTGATCCCATAGGTAGACCTTTCAACTGAGTATAAATTGTATCTTTATACTTAAAATATCGACTATCCTTAATGCAAAATGTAATTATTTCCATAAAAAGTTTCTTTGGTATTTTGGTAAATTGTTGTATAATTGTCCATTTTTCTGATATAACGTCTAGTGCTAACTGTATCGGTATGCTTGGAAACAGTGAGACCACGTCAAAGGATATAAGTTTCTCGTCATCATTAATGTTAGTGTTATTTATTTTTTCTTTAAAATCTAATGTGTTTTTGATGTTGTATGTGGATTCCGCCGTTATATTTTTTAGTATATCTACAATATATTTGCACAGTCCGTACGAGGGTGACCCAATTACCGAGCATATAGGTCTAAGCGGTGTTCCCTCTTTGTGGATTTTGGGTAGACCATATATTCTTGGGGGATTTGGCGTTGTTGTGGTAAGCTTATTCCTCTCCGCCTTTGAAATAAGCTCCATTTTAAATAAATTTTCTACTAGACTATTATTTTTACTTTGTAAGCGCGATGTGGGATCTTGTCGTTGTATTCTATATGTGGTCAAGTCAGCTAAAATCTCCGTCATTTTATTATTATATTCGTCAATTTTCATAGCTACAGTTTTATTTCCTTTGTCAGATGTAAGTATTTTAATATCTTTATTTTTGCTCAGGAAATTCCGCGTCTGTACCACTGTGTCTGTGATTGCACTATCTATTGCACTGGGTTTATGTGTTGTTGTGTAGTTCTTCACTAACAAAGAGAATTTCGTACGGGCTTCTTCTTGTTGCTCTTTATTATTTATCGTTTGTATTAACTCTTCTCCGTCAGCTATGTATTTGAAAAGAGGAAAATTCTTATTGTTGGCAGGTAAAGCGAATTTTGGTCCCTTAGCTAACAAAGCTTTTACATCTTGTGGTACATCTACATTTGTTTTATTTATAAACCAATCTTCCTGATTGGTGTTGTTGGTAAAAATGTTGTTGCGACTGGCGCGCAGTTTTTCGAATTTTGCTTCTTGGCGCTTCTTTATTTTTATTGTGAGTTTTTTCCAAACATTATTCTCACTATCCATAAACTCTTGGAAATGATTTTCTCCCAGTTTTTCTTTAAGGGTTTTTGTTAATGCTTCGGTTTGTTGCTTTAGCCGTCTCAATATATCATGTTTATGTTTAATTACTAAGCTCAATATTTTGTTGTGGTAATAATATGTATGTCTAGTTAAAATTCTATTTATGTCAGTATGTGCAGT